>SJOL01007640.1:1228977-1274068 GCA_004794785.1 Opisthorchis felineus
TACAGTGACAAACTTTCGTCGACCGTGTTATTTCATCACAGTTGTGATGGTGGCGACAACTGAGTGCGTTCTGTCGGGCAGGTTCGTGCGGGATCCTGAAATTGTCTCTGCAACACTCTTCCTTGTGACCTTTTCGGCTTCATTTTTGCGCCCGTGGTTTTTGTAGGGACAGTGGCGTCAAAAGCGCCGTTTGTCACAAACCAACTGGGTGTGGGCGGTTTTCTTGGGGCCCGCTTGACGTTTGATGGACTTTTAGAGGTTATCTTGCACTCCATAACAGGCTGGAGGAGGAATGGCCAGTCTTTGAAGCCTCAGCCTTGAGATCGATACGATTCTGCCTTTCAGTGGTAAGTTTCTGAAGTATCAGCTCCGGTTCCTGTTCTGTTCGATTCGGCAGGTGTATCCAAGGGTCTGCACCGTGTAGTGACTGAATACCAGCCACTATGTCGGGACAAATAAATTGATCCTCGGTCATAGTGCCTAGCTTGAACCCCTCGCACGTTTGGTTGGCCACACCGGCTTACATGACGAAGTCTTAAGTGTTGCTTCTGGTAATCTTGAGACAATGATATCGAATACTGCACAAGGAAATTTGCTTTCCGAATATCTGGATCCGGATCATGATGGTGTGTGCAAAGCCATGTTCGCGGGGAATTTGTGTGTTTTGAAGTTACTGACTCGAACATAATCTGCTGTCCCCGGTTTTCGAAGAGACATTGGAGCATTTCATGCATAATCAAGCTTACCGAAGGAGGTTTGGAACATGTCCTCATGTTTCTTGAACAAACTTTCCAAAGTTCGTCCAGGTTGAGCGCCGAAATTGATCATGGTAATCGGGCTGGCAGAAGCACCGGCATGCGGTTCATGCACAAGCCGGCATTCTGATTGGTTAGTTGTTCACAAGCTAGGATGCGCGCGCGTTCAAACTGAATTTGTGCACAAACCAAGAAAAAACGGGTTAAATGGTTAAAGCGTATAAACCAAGGAAAGATGGACTGTCACTGCAAGCGAGAAAATAGCATTAAACAATTTAAAGAATTTATTGCAGGAGATTTCTGCTTCTGCGCGTGAACTATGTACAATTTGACGTCTATAAAATGAATAAGTAAACTTAACACCACAAAACGTATCCACGTACCTTAAAATGCCCTCCATCGACCTGCCTTTCTTCACACAACCTGTTTCTGTCCACACACATCACCTCTTCCAATAAAAGTTTGGCAGGAACTCGACATTTTTTTGTTTTCGGAAATCTCGATTCAAACTTAACTAAATTCTTGGACATGTATACATATCCAACACTTTTCGCACTCCGAACTTTAAGCGGCTTTCACCTTAGTTAATCGGCAAAAGCAGTAGTGTCCTGTGATAAAACCTGCCAACTGGGAAAGTCGAAAAGAAGCCGACATCTCCCGGATTTAAACCGCAATCGCGCCCGTTGCTGCGTCCAAGCTTATCCCACTAGGTCACCAAGCCACGAGGGGATTGGTGGAAACATCTGTTGAGCAGCTAAGCTGTCGGCTAAGCAGTCGTATGTTCGGGTGTGGATCATGTGACTCGGTCCAGCCAATCATTTGCTTGGGTTTGGCTTGTGCATGAATCGACTACCAGCAGCACCTGTGGAAGACGAAAGGCCAACTCTTTTTGTCGTAATCATCGACATACTGCGCAATAAAGGTTCAATACGCTTCGTCTGAGCTTTTTCGAACTACATCTTTTGCTGTTGTAAAATTACTCAGGGTTGCTGCGCTGAAATTGACACCGTGGGTTAGTGTTGGCGCCGGTTGCTTTGTCTTGGGAAAGGTGTTGCAACTCCTGTGTCGGTCCTTGACTTCCTTTTCCGCCAACTATGGTATGTCAGAAGCCACGGTGGCTAGGACAGCCCACTGTTCGGGCATGGCTTTGGTTTCATCCGCAGCCCACACCTGATACATCTGTACAGTCATCGTGGTGTTCGGTTATTTAGGGTGACGCACTGGTATTTCCTTGTTGAATCTGAAGGGCTGGCTTTGCATTTAGCATGTATCTCGCTGTGCACAAAATGGTTAGCGCGGCTGGTGTGGTCAAATGGGTTAAAAGTGTATGAGGGTCTTTCTCTGATAGCTGTTTAGGCCCGCAAGTGGTTTGCCAATTTATGCGAGTGTTTAACGCCCGTCCTACATGCGTTTGTTTGTCTTAGAAGGGGGGAGCATGTCAAATTCTGACTCAAGATTCATGGGTATATGCGTGTCCAATAACTAGTCTGCGCAACATGAAAGAGGTTTCCCTCAGACACAACTTTACTTTTTGCAAAATTATTGGTGCGTTTTCACGTGATTCAACTCAAAGAGGTGATGAGAAACTACGGACTTTTCAACGCATACGCATGAAAAAAGTACGTGGGCTGTTTTGACCATACCGCGAACTTGCTGGCAGTTCTAATGGGACCGCAATATGTACTTAATCTCCTCTCCAAATTTACCAAGGCTCGGAGGCCAAAAGCCTTCCAAAAAATTTGCCCGCAAAATGGCATCTACTACTACGGCAGCAGCTTCTACCTGTGGCTAGTCACCAAAAGAGACAGTGGAAAACCAAATCAACGGTTGTTCTGGAGGTGTAAAACGCTTTTGTTCATGTCGCCTTTCAAGTCAGCCATAGCCAGTAGTAAAGATGTCACAATGATTATTTTGTGGACTTCCATTATGAGCCGCTTGGTGTGAAGTAAATCCCCGCTACTCTAAGGCGTCAGCTACACCTCAGAGCACAAATAATAAAAACACATTCAGAATGCGTCACAGAAATATGTATAGACTCCTTTGCAGGTGGACTGGGGGGCATCAGTGATGCCCCGGAATGAACCGCAAATAGAGCATAAATTGTTGGTGCCACCCGAATGAATAACGGTCTAGTACCTTTAAGAGGCCCAAAGATAGAGGCTAGACCTCAGAGGGAACGTAATTAAGGATGCACAGAACTATCACTTTAAAATCTTCCTCCAATTTCTTTGTGGGTAAATATTTTCCCCCACTGCAACAGCTTACAAAAAAGCTCAAGAGCAACGGTAGACAGAACTGAGAATCTGAGACAGTCGATTTGCGCTGCTGGCCAAGCATACAGTGCACTAAGGGATTGTGGAACCGTACCTGTTGCTTTACTGGGAACGGTCACCTACCTGGGTTTTTATATCGTCCACATGATTTAAACACCACAGCTATTGGGTATGAAGCAGTCGCTTAGGTCAGATTTCAGGTGCCTAAGACTCAAAACGGGGCTCTTGTCTATCACGCTGGAGAATTCCAGCTGAATAACATACGGATGGTTCGCATTCCCAGTCATGTCAACCAATTTTCTAATGTAACCAAGAGAGCAAAGACGGTGAAGTGATGCTCACGAAAAGCGTTTTGCATTTTTTCAATAAAATCAAGCCTACTATTAGACAGCGCAACCCTTCTGTACGTATTATTTCTAGTGTCTTGCGTAACGTGAGAACAGGCTTATAAGTCGGCAATTCCCGAAGCGTGACAATCTTCAAATTTGAAAGTAGTTTAAAAACGTCTACCACTGGAAGACTAGCTTCAGTGACGTGCTGCAAACCTAAATTCAAATCTGCCCCAAAATAGGCAGCGCGTACTATTGCTGGGTTTTCCGGTATATCTGAAAGGTCCCAACTTCCCGAACTTTGGTGGCTAGTCACTGAGAGCAAGCCGTCTCGATGCCCAGCGCATGCCAGTGCTTAGTGTGCACCTGCCACTTATTTAGGCTTGCATCAAAGAGCAACAATGTTAACAATCCAATTACATCCATGATTTAGAGCAATATGGAGACTGAATCAGGCTATAGAACTGTGAAGCCGAAGACTCACACAGTCTCCCACTGCATGCATTGCTCCATCAACAAATGAAGGATTCTATGTGGTCTCTAAAAAAACGTGATCCCACATTGTAGAAAATACCACATTTACCCCAGTGAACTTCAAAGTTAAACGAGTCAAAAAGTTATTGCACTTAAGCTTGTCTGGCCAATACACTATTTTCCCAAGGTTTTTATATAATTTAACATATGTACTGGTTTGTAAGCTCTACGTGAGTTTCCAGAGCCATCCATAGTACGTCGCCGTTATCCGCGGTATCAATTTTTTTTACCTAAACCCAAAAATATGTTTAAGACAGGACCTCCTCCAGAAAAAAACATACCACCCGGGGTTGAGCGTGTTGTGGCATCGTAAGGGTGCCCTGGTCTTGAAAAGTACTCTTTCCGTGGCTTCCACAGAAATGCTGGCGAAGCTATTTGATGTGCTTCTATGCTTAGTCTTGTGTGGGTCTTTTTGCATGCATACTCAACCCGCCGACCTTTGGTTGTTGAGTAAACACACTGCGCTGTTGAGACCCTCAAACCCCACCAAAATTACAACAGGGGGCCGCCAAGCATCCAGGCTAGAAAAAGCAGCTTCCGATTAAACGCTGAAGCCGTCAATCAATTCAGCAACGGCCAAAGATGGTGACATAAAAGGGTGAAAACTCGGCACCCAAACGTCAGCTCACATGAATGTTTATGCAAAAGTGCTTGTAGGTACGCCTTTTTACATCGATGAGCGAAACAAAAATGTCTACGTCTACGGGCTATTTGCTAGTAAACACCTAATGCTTCAGCATTTCACTCACCGTGGTCTTGTGGTCGCCGCAGATTCTGGAGTTTTTATCGTCGGATTTCAAGAGGTTAGCGATGGGAGTTGTCCGGTTTAATAATACCATAGGGCACAAGGGCACCCGAAGTATTCTTGAATCGCTCAGGTAATTTATTAGGTAAAACACGGTTTTCAATAAAGAAGGTCTTTTCCGTCGACTGCTAACCACACCAAGATTTTTTGTACCAGTGGTAGGTCTGAAGCACTCCAGGTTAAGAAGAATATCGCAAACGGGAGATTCGGCTGAAGCTCAGGTAAGTCTTCTGTGGAAGCGAAATTGCTATGCAAATAAGTGTATTTTTTGAACTCTAGCATAAGTTCCAAAACTTTTTGGGCGTTTCGTGAGATGCGCAATGCAGATGAAACAACTGTTTAGTGCTTCCGAGCTTTTCCGCGTAGCTTGACTCCACTTACAGGACAGAAGCCAAACCGATAAAAAAGAACCTATCCCACTTCTAGAGGATGGTATATGTCATCAACTCGACTTGCTTCTTAAGTATGGATGAATTGGTGAGGAGGCTATCTCCAATTAGGGCCAATCGGTGATTCTACACCTTCCCTAAAACACAAACCTCGTTGAATTTAATCCAGAGCAAATTCACAACAGCATACGATGGTTGGCGGTTTGTTAATGTTATAAAGCCGGTAGTTCGGATTTATGACATTTACGGTATCAAAGCCTGGAACTGGTGGATGAGAATTGGGAATGAGAGTGTTTGATCGCTTAATTTACAGTCCATTTTTGCCAGCGTCCCTTTGCATGAAACAAGTTACTACTTATATGGAATAGTTGAGACGAGTAATTTTAGCCCACTTAGCCTGTAGGAAGTGATAAAAACACCCTGAAAGTGCGAGCTATGTGTTCTTTGACTCGGCATAAAGTTAATGGAGTAGTGATGAGAAGTCCGCTGTGTCCAGTTCTTTCAAAGGTCTGCGTGATCATAACAGAGCATGTGCCGAAGCTGTCCTGTTACAAATGATACATGGATGCTACTTTTGCCAGTGGCAATGGATACATACCTGAGTTTGTTTGAAGATGGAATATCGTTCATCCAAGTATTTGCGTTACCTAAGCAGAGCAGACGAGTCAGTTAAACGCAGCGTCTATTGAAATCCTACCTGGTCCGGACAGTACATATATTTTTCTAGTTTTAGTCTGTCGAAGTACAAGTGCAGCGTCTCTGAAACGCCGCACACTCGGGCACATATAACCTGCACGTTGGACTGTACTGATCATTGGCCTGGAAAAGAATGGCTTCGCACTGCAGACCAACGAGCGAACTATCGAAGTGAGAATGAAAACAGTCAAACGGAAAATAGTGGCCAATTTCCTTTTGCAGGAGACAATCTAACGTCTCGAAGTAGCATGCGCTTATCAGCAGGGTTAAAAGATACAACGTGGCAGAACCGCGAATAATCAGCCGAACCCATAGATTATCATTACCTTTTATTAGGAAAGAGAAACCCAGCTTGCATTTTATGTATGGGTTCCCATGTAGCCACGGAGCAAGGCATATCGTCAGACCTGACAATTGTCTCATCTCTATGCAGAATGAACATAGTCCATCCTGGGTGCAGAACTATGCTTCAGACTGCAGCCTAACATTCGCTGCCGATCGGAAGCTCCCACATGTTGTTGACATGTCATGCTGTAGATCCTGCGTCACCCTTCACCATCCTGGTTTGTCACACTGAGTCACCTTGTTAAACTTCACCGAAACTATTGTCACTGGCATTCTAAATCAGTCTTTGTGCAGAAACAGATGTCTCTGGCTATTAGGCTGCCCTGGACTTGTAAAACGTGCTGCCTTGTCCTTTTCTGCATTTTTTGTTATTGGACTCAATAAATACCCGCAAGAAGAGGTCTTGACTTCTTTGGGAATTAAAGACGTCCCGGTGTGGACCACATCTGTCATTCCGGGAAAGTAAGTGGTTCAAACACACCAGTACAGTGTACTACCTTGTACCGCCAGTCTAATAACACTTTCTTACCAGCGGTTACCGAGCAAAAATACCCGTGGAACTCAGGGGTCACAGCACGAGTACGGGTTACTAGTGGAGTTCTCACTAAGGTAAGGTAACTGCACGAAACTTTCACACCTGTCGCCTTCGTTACCTGAGACATAAAAACGAGTGAATAACCGAAAATCGCACCTTGACACGATACCTATTGGCCCGGCCGATGTTTTTGTCCACAATACACTACTCATAAGGTTGCTGAAAATTCTTCGACAGCCCACGATCGGTTTCGCCCTTCTTGGGGCTCATCAGGTAGACGCAGTCCCCGAGTTTCCAGCAACCTTATGTTCTACTTGAACCCAAATTGCACGAAATTAGCGAAATACACTCCTTTGCAAACCTGGAACCCAGCTGAATCTCTCGTTTGTGATGTGGGCTGTCGAAGAATTTTCAGCAACCTTATGAGTAGTGCATTACGTACATACATGTATCGCGATATCTCGTATATCGTACCAGCTGAAACATGAGGCGGCCTGGTGCAGCACATTCAGTTGCTTGGAAACATCATAAACGAGAGATTCAGCTGGGTTCCAGGTGAGTCTCTCGCAAAACCAAATTTGTTTGCAAATGAGCGTACTTCGCTACTCATTATCCATTTCCTCTGGAACCCGTGCATCCGGAATACGTCCTTCTCAAACATGCTCCAGTTACACAACGGGCACCGAAAGTTTGTATACAGATATGCAGTGGTAACGTACCTGATGTAAGTAACCACCGGTAAGTGGCTCCACAAAGTCACGTTTTTGCTGTCGTGTACAGACGATACACGATACCTTTGGGTAAAGGCACGAAAAGGTCTTGTACGATCTTCCTACCTGCCGTGATGCTTCCATAGCGTGCGTCTACCTACAGTCTGCAAATCAAGTGATCACTGCAAGCATACACGTTGGAGCTTAAGTTTGTTCCCTGAATCTGCAGAGGCACCAGACTGTGTTAACTGGCCTGAACCCACTCGTTAAAGCTGAACAGATCCGCTTGCCAGTGAGCCCTGAGAAAAATAAGTCTATCCTCTACTCAGCTAATCAGGAACTCTGCAGCGAATTAGGAACTTATTATCCCCAGTGTCATCAAGTGTTGCGAGTTTTACCAGAATTTACCACGTTACCAAATGCCATCAAACGTTACGATGTTGAAGTGGCCAACCGAAATTCAGCGTTCAAAACAATTAAATTTTACTGTCCCCAAATGTTGTGGTTGAGCGCGTTTGTGCTTGTAGGGTTACATTCACCATTTTGAATATCAGAAACCACGTGGTTCTACATAAAATAGAGCAATACAAACCATACATTTCCAACCGTTCTCACCGTCCCAACCGTCACACGTAAGTGGTGGGAAATTAAAAGCCACCATCTACTAGGTGTTAAGGGCCACAGCCCTATAAGCAAACATGTCGAAAAGTCAACGACTGTTTGCGATTTGTGACTTATTCGTTCAACAAATTTTACCGTAGGAACTCCGTATGCATGAGCAATCAGCTTTGCAGTATTCTATGGTTTACGTCTAGGGCTATATTGTTTAGCTTTCCACTATTCAGTGATCTGCGGCCCCGCCAGTGCGAGTGCACGGGTAACATTATACGAAACGTAATCAAGTGAGATAGTGGAACGCCAAATGAATGCCGAAGCCCGACTGGCCTAGTTTTTTTGTAGGAATAGCCTATCACAACTCTCACTGTCTTCGCCGTGTGACATTTACCGCAAATAACCGATTGTAGTGGCATTACAAAACTATTGCCTATTAAGTGGTTGATTAGAATGAGGTCAAATAAAGGCACTCCAAAAAAATGCGACTACCGTTTGGCCATCCTCTTTGCTGGTCTAGCATGGCACCGGATCCCGACCAGCCACGGTCTTCGCGAAGAGCCATGTGCGTAGGGAATCGCCCCTAGTCGCTACCCTAGACTACTAATCAATCTACTTTAAGTTGACACACTGGTCCCTGGTAGCACAGAATGGCAAAACGGTTGTTATTTTGTTGAAAATATGATTATTTACTGCTTACTTAATTAAGACAAGCTGTCCCAATCAATGCGTAGCGTAAGTAGTTCTCCAACCAACAAATGTGGGTAAGGCATGGTTACTCAACCATTTTATAGTGATCATAACCCCTGATTAATTCATGGTTATTTGACTGCTCGCTTGGTACTAATTGGGTGTTTCACGGTTAAATGTACATGAAATAGGGACACAGTGTGAACACGAGATTATGAAATATCCAGAAGTGGTTATCTTCGGGTGGTTTGTGGTAGTCCAACCATGAGTTAGTGGTAGAAACAGGTTAAAAACCATGGGACGACCACCAGACCATGAATATATCATGGGCATAATATGGTCAAGTTGCTTGACGAACCACAAAAGACTTCTTGTATGATGGTTATATCGTGGTTGGTACTTGGTGGAATAACCACTTCAAATGGCTGTACGATGATCTTCAACTACCCTTCATGATTTAACTGTGTAACCCAAACGCATGCTTGCTGCTTGATAGGTCATGCGACAAAAGACCGGTCAAATGAGACACCACAGATGAACCAGTTGCTGTGTTTTTTCTACCGAATGTGTCATCAAAATACAGAATTGCATCAGCTTCATGGACATCGGCATTTCAAGCACAAGGTCAGTTTGTCGGTCCAGTAGAAAGTAACCACTAGACAATCCACGCAGACGCATGTCTCACCGATCTAAGCTGCAACAATGTAGCACAGATGGCAACATTACTCCCTTACTCGTGATAAAACTCATGCTCATATCTACCCACCGTCAATGTTACTCAACTTATGGGAAGTTGAAAGTAAAAACACAGCTTAGTGGGATAAGATGTTATGCTATCGATTGCTATGGGCAAACTTTTCAAGGATTTTTACAATCAAATAATTCTACAACAAACTTTTTATAGTATCGTCTCATTGCAAACCAACTAAACCGGCCTCCATAATAAAACTTTGATGGTTTTCCTGCGCAAATAAAATTTTTTCCTAATTCTAACGACGATACTTTGTACAGTGAGATCATGAAAATGATTAAGTAGACGGAAACTGATCATCGCGATCTCGGTGTAACACACAATTCTACCCCTATGCGAAAGAAATAACACTCAGTGTGGAAAATAAATCGGTTCTCCTTAACAGTTCCCGATGTTATGATTTCATTTGCCATCGACAGATGGAATAATGAACCCGATGAGACACTAAAAATGATATTTCGTTAAGTTCCTAGCAGGATAAGCAAAGTAGCCAAGAAAATGTTTTTTGGTTGCAGTTTATTTTTCCTGTCTGAGCGGTACATCTCTTGCTATTCTCATTGGAATAGGCACTGGTGAAATAGACATAAATATGTCAAATCACTCAACTCCGTCAGGAGCACTGCCCAACCGCTGTGTGGATAAAGACAATAGGCTAAAGGTCATGAACTGTGTACGAAATTGCCGGATGTTACGCATTTTTTAGCCAACAGTATCATGGGCTGGTGTTAGATCGTAGTGACCTCCTGGACACGATTACAATGTGGATAGAAAATCACATGAAGCCCCTCTGACTGCGCTTGTGAACGCACATGTTCAACCCATGTGCACTCGTAATGTGGGATGCAAATGGATGATAACACTAACTGTTTCGTCCTCGAGTATAACACAAAATAATACTAGAATTCATTTGATTGGCGAAATTAGCTCATACAATGAATCGACGGATAGTGCTGGACCACCTCACTCACCACCTCAACCAACAAACGGTTTACCGCTGGATGCCTCGGTCCTTGTGGTGTATCGCTTAGCCACTGCCATCTAGTTGGTTTCCGGTGCCCAACCAACTAGTTAGCATGCCGAAAGAGCAGCAACATCAGGCGCATTGGAATCGATAATCTCTTGTATAGAAAATCACCTCGTCTTTTGGCACCTAATAGACAGGTGGTCTGCCCTGATCAGGACAGTTCCGTGTTTACCGACAGATCTGTGATGCGTACTTGGAATATTCCTACAGGTGCTGCCCTATTATGTCGGTATCAACCACTGATAGCTATGCCGGGTGGCATGCACTGGAAATAGCTGTTTGGCGCACAATCCTTTTTTCGTGGCTGCCGTTTGCAACAGTCACATTGCACGTTGTCTTACTGTTAGCCTCAAATTAGGCTATTAAATAGAGTTATAGGAAGACCGGGCTTTTAACGCCAAGTGTTCCTTCAATTTCACCATGGCTGGTTCACAGCGATAGAAGCTTACGACAGTGAAGCAATGCTGGTCTTGTCACCAATATAACCGTCGAGTGCAACAACATCAGCAGAACAACCGCTCCCATCGGTGACATTAATTTCTAAATTCGGTTCTTAATGCTTACTGAGATGAAATTACCATTCATCTATGGGCGTTTCAACCATGAAGTACCTGTGAGTGTTAGTTCGTACGTATCGAATGTTTTCGGCATGTAGTTCCTGAATAACCATCTACTAAGTCAGTCATGGTAAACCTGCTGTTATTTTTAGCCATGAAATTCCCGTTGGGTGGTCAGTTTATAGGAAGTTAACGGCTATTTCAACACAAGTTTATATGGCAAAACAACCAGTATTTGCCCACAAATCCATGGTTACATCACTGTAATATAATCCTGAATCAATTGTACGATGGTTACTTCATGTACTGCTGACCATTTAAACATAGGCCGTTGGTGATATAAGCTTGGATCACCATGAAATACCCATACAATATGGCTGTTTCGCGGGTTTGGCGACAAAAGTACCCACGAAATAGCTGCGGTTGCTGGCTAGTTCGCCCGTAGGTTGGCATAAATTAACCATGAAATGGCGGTTGTTTAAACCATTTATGCTCCCAGGGCGTACTGCCCCATCAGTTTTCGGCGGATTTCGAGTAATAATCACAAAAGTGGTAGAATAATCAGAAGGTCAGGTTGAGGTGACGGTCAGACTCCAAGAATGTGCTTGAGCTTGTTTTAGCGGCGTTAGATAAGAACACAGACCCCTATATCAATAATCGATAAGGAACACACCGGACCAGTCGAAACAGTAACATTCGAGGTCATCTGAGGGTACAAAATACAAAATACATTTAATAGGGTCACAGGAATTTTAAAATTCAAGCTCGTTTTGATGCACCTGAATGATAGTCCACCGGCCGAAATGACGAGAGACTGTTTAAGCAAAATTAAATTTTCTGGCTTTTTTAAACCCTACCCTGGACAAGCAGCCAGAGAACCAAACACTGAGACTGGCGAGCGTGAGTTAAAAATGGTCAAACCACCAAACATTCGGCTGACTGTTTGGCACTACTGAAAGACTGGACACAGAAAGTAGAAGGGGTAAAGGTTTTTCGGAAGTTTTCTGGAGGACATTATGATTTGTACTGCGGCGATATCCGAATCAGTGGAAGTCGCCTAGTCTCCCAATGTTAACAGAGGGCAGGTAATCGACCGAAATGTGAAGACTGGTTTATCCGGCCGAGTCGGCTTGTGACGATGTATTATTGTCGATCAAGAGGATTTACCAGCTGTGATTATCATCTGTGATTTGAGTCAGATGATCGAAATTCGTACAATCACCTCCAACCCAGCTGCCTTCCATTTCCCAGACCAACAGATATTCGTGTTTTGAACCTGAAAAACAAGTCCACAGACAGGACTTGACTTCATTTTATGGTTTTCCCTTAACCCACCTGGCAAAACATTTACTCATCCGTGCTAAGCAACAAAACCCCTAACTGACCCTTAGTACACTAGTGGGTAGAGATCTTGTTGAGTGGTTTTTCTAAAGACACCACAAACCACTTGTCCCACGAGTTTAACCTCATGAAACGCTTGTCTCAAAATCCAAACGTATCGCGACAAGTAACCCCCAGTTATTCTTCACACTCTTATGAAACAGTAACCTCTTGATGGGTTTAAGGCGTTTTTCTAACTCAGTGAATTCAACCAGATGTATTTTCTTCATATTAGACAAATGTTTTATGAGAAACTTGAACCCTGCCATATCCCAATCTGCACGAAATCAATAAAGACCTTCGCCAGAAAATCGTGTAGGAATTATAGGATAAGTTTATTGTGCAACATATCTCGTTTCGTGAAGCCTGAAATATCACAACGCTCATTTGCTTAAGTGCACCGCAAAGCACGGTTACCTAAGCGGTATACTGGTTTTAGTCTTCGAAGATATACTACTAAGAAGTAGTTTCACAATAGACCCATTAAAACGAATGGTCGTCATCATGCTGCCAAAATAACCGGCACACATTTTCAAGAAATACACTCATGTGCAAATCAATTTTGTTTTGCGAGAGACTCACCTGGAACCCAGCGGAATCTCTCGTTTGTGATGTTTCCATGCAACCGAATGTGCTGCACCAGGCCGCCTCATGTTCCAGTTGCCAGCTGTCCAAGAATTTTCAGCAACCTTATGAGTAGTAAATTGCGTAAAATTACGGCACACATTTTATTCGCTCGCATTAACTGTTTTGACAATCCGTTGAATGTGATTCAGATCCTTCAGGATTTGTATGACATACCGACTCACTTTTGACATGCTCCTTTTAGCTTTTAACGAGCTTCATGAACCAATTGTTCTTTTTGAAGGATTATTGTGCAATGACTGAAAACCCAGTTTTCGCTTGGTGTACATCAATGTCACGAAATAGCATGACCTCCTTGCTTCCTACAGACTTACACCAGATTTTAAGTATAAAGCACATAAAGCTGATACACAGAAGTTCTTTGAAACACGTTGGAAAATGACACTGTGGGTAGCAGACGCCTGTTGATCAACAAAGGTCCGGCTATTTTCAAATACCATCCCATCAGCAATTTCGTGTTAAAAGGGACGTGCGAAATTTTGTTCCGTGTAGAATCTATCTAGCTGTCTGTCTACCTATCTATCCATATGTCAATCCATCAAGCAATCTATCTATCTATCTATCTATCTATCTATCTATCTATCTATCTATCTATCTATCTATCTATCTATCTATCTATCTATCTATCTATCTATCTATCTATCTATCTATCTATCTATCTATCTATCTATCTATCTATCTATCTATCTATCTATCTATCTATCTATCTATCTATCTATCTATCTATCTATCTATCTATCTATCTATCTATCTATCTATCTATCTATCTATCTATCTATCTATCTATCTATCTATCTATCTATCTATCTATCTATCTATCTATCTATCTATCTATCTATCTATCTATCTATCTATCTATCTATCTATCTATCTATCTATCTATCTATCTATCTATCTATCTATCTATCTATCTATCTATCTATCTATCTATCTATCTATCTATCTATCTATCTATCTATCTATCTATCTATCTATCTATCTATCTATCTATCTATCTATCTATCTATCTATCTATCTATCTATCTATCTATCTATCTATCTATCTATCTATCTATCTATCTATCTATCTATCTATCTATCTATCTATCTATCTATCTATCTATCTATCTATCTATCTATCTATCTATCTATCTATCTATCTATCTATCTATCTATCTATCTATCTATCTATCTATCCATCTATGTATCTATTTTTTTCACAAAAAATGTGCATGGTATATACGTATACATTATATTATGTACATATGTAATGTTCAGAGAGCTGAATGAAACAATGGAAACTAAATGTATAGAAATTCGATATCTCGCATGGTAATTATGCTAAACTAGGAATTTGGTAGCATGGGATCCTTGGGAAGTATGAGTGGCATCTTGTTATTGGGCAAGCTCCAACCATATTTTGGAGTTGCCTGCACAGTTATTTCGAGAAGGGTGGATAAATGCTCTGTAAGGTTGATTCTTTTTGAACACTTTGAGGCCTGGATGTAGTCAGATCCAGACCATACCTTAGTGGTAATACAACCAACAAGGACTTGTTGGATATCGATGAACACTGTCCGTTACTACCACTTATTTGTAGCTGCGATACTTAGGTAGAAGAACCCCTTGCTCAGTGTGAAGATGCGGGTTGTATTCACATTACCGGGCCCAAACAAAACCAAGAGGATAATAGCGGAGGAGTCGGAAAATAACAAATTGCCGGCATACATACTCGAGCAAGATATTTCCATGCCGTTCAAAATGAAAATAAGGGAGAAACCTGGTTTCCCAACATGTCGATACGAAAAGTGGCGGTGGATTCCGTTTTGTGCACCTCACCTTCGCCCGATATCGGGGGCTATGTTTAGGTGACAGAAGATCGGGTTTGCTTTCCTGACGACTTCACAGAGTTCCTCTGCCTTCCAGATCAGTAAAACTGAAGCTCCAGCCTGATGCAACTTAAGGGTCATCGCCATTTCCTCACCACAAAACCCATGCTTCTACTGGGTGAGGTTCCCAGCTGAGGTAAGTTCTTCCAATCGATTCTACTGGAGATTAAACAGAATTTTGCCGTTTTACTTTTATATGGTTGTTTTTTGAAAGAAATTAACTTTCTTTTGTACCGTTTCAGACAACTCCTTTGTGCAACCCCATTGGATTTACCGGTTGTGAAGGGCAAAATTTTGCTGGGTTAGCCCAAACAAACACCTGGTTTGAACATTCAAACGGGAATTCTGCTTTCTCAACCATACTTTTGGTCCGCGGTCTTTTGTCGCATCCCACTTGCCAGTTATACTCACACAATCCCTTCGACTGTTGCCAGGGCTGTATTCTTGTACTTAATAACGGGAGTTCAGATCATTGCCATCATCTGGACGTGCCATTTTCCTACACCTAAAGTTCATGATACTCAGCTACTCTCTTATGTAGAGTATCACTTATCTGAACGAATAGTGTCAATCTATGCTGTCCTTTGACATACTACACGTGACCTTTGTCTTAATTATCATTCCCTGTACCTTTGCTGATGATCATCACTCAGTTCTTGGTACGCAACTGTCATTACTTCTTTAATGGCCTATCATATTATTACTAGACGTGGCATGTTATCTTTCCACCAATTTAGTTTTTCGTTGATGATTTCTCTTTCTGCATATGAGCTAATAACTTTCCCTATTATGATATTTAGTCCCAGCTTCTCAAATTCCAACCTTATCGATTCAGTGGTTTGGTTGCTATGGCATCACCTAGTCTATATACCGCCCCCTCGAGGCACACCACTTGCAATTTCATACCCCGTAAATGTTTTCGTCTATTTCTAGGGCCGAAAACACAGTGGTAACAACATACGAGTCCACTGAGCACGTGTTTCTTTGTTGTCATGGTAGTTTGCAAGGGATTTCAGTGCAAAAACGACAATAATGTCGACCTTGACCACAATAACATGATAAGGGATGACCTAAAACTGCTTAACCTTTTGTTCCGTCCATTACTTAAAGCAATCTATTAATAAACCGTCAGAAAAACGGTGGTAAGACGAGCCAAGAGGACTGATCTATCATCGAAACATCAAAGCTGACAGTGAGTGGAATGTCTTTCTTCCGAATCAGCCGACTTCGAGTTACAACCTCAATAGTTTTTCGGCATCCTGGCAGAACATCATTGGTGAATGGGTCTAAAATCCGTTCTGGAATGAAGACCATTTACACTATGTGGACTTTCTCTCTGATGCGTGGAACTGATTCACTGATCAAGAGGAAACAGAATATTTGAAAACTATGAGGTTTTACGATCTGAGTTTGAGTAAAATGCTAAAGTAGATTTCTGGCCCTCTCGTTCTTTAAAATTTAGATAGGGGAAATTCTTCGCCATGAAAATTTTGGCGAAGCAATGCCAAGACAGCCATCTGTGAGCTATAAGTTTACATCTCCATCGATCAGGGAGAAGCTCGCTCGTGCTAGATTATTTGAGGATGTTTTTGAAGACATTACAATGAAATGAGGACTCGTTTTTCCCGCTACCTACGGATGAAATGGTGAAGTCGCCGGGAACAGGAATTGAATCATAATCTTTGTTCCAGAGGATCATATGACCTTTGATATTGGCAAGAATTTCATATGGTTCATCTGCCTCTACACATATTGTAGGCATTCACAGTGACTTCACATATCATTATATTTAAAGGATGGCTGACAATGGGCAGGTAAGCTTCTGTTACATAAAGTCATCAAAAACAACGCCGCATCGCGCCACTTTTTGGCAAAATTTACCATCGAGTCCTGTCACTTTTGAAATCTGGACTTATCTGAATTAATCATTCCAGCTTAAATACTACTTTTATCTAGAATGTTTAAAAAATTTACTAGAAAACACTTTTATATCAGGGATGGGCTAGTTTAAGCCAAGTTACAGCCAAAAATAGCGGGTTCATTTAAATCATTGGTAGTAGTTAGTGAACGAACGACTGTGCGTTTTCAAGTTCAGCTTACCATTTTACTTTGTCATTTTTTGTTCCTGAAATATTCAACTTTAAACATAATTTGGAGCGAATGAGGGGATAGATTTGCCGGTAATTTTAACGCTACAACTGGTGCGTTCAATAGGAACCAGATGCTGATAATGTAAAAGTATAACAAAAGTATGGGCAAAGGCATTATTTATTCCGCTGCTGAACACTCAGGAAATGGTTGTGTTCAGTCGTTTATTCTGGAGAGATGATCCATGGTATGTAGCAGTTTGTGACTTATGATCTATTTGAGGATACCCATCCCTTTTGGATTCAGTCAGGACCCCCCTGAGTGCGTTGGTCCAAGAAAATGGAAACTGATCTAGCATACGGCTCGGGTCTGTGATTATAAACGCAGCCGACTTGCGAATAACCATCGCGGGTGTCAGTCATTTCTGGCCTGATAACAGGCAAGTATAATGACCAGGATATACGCTACAACGTTACATTGTCCCATCTCATGTGTGCGTTTGTGCCTACGACAGCACATGAATAAATAAGTGCAGTGGGTACAAGAAAAGAGGACTATCAGTTGGCTAATTAATGAAGAAAAATGTCGGTCAATTACCGGCTAGAAGTAATCGCAGATCAGACTAAATTTGCTGGTCAAAGGCAATCGACACAGTATGGTGAAAACAAGGTAAATCGTGGTTATGACCCTAAACGCAAACAAAAGGAAAGTGATGAAATCTTACGAAAACTAACAGAGTATAACCTTTAGCACCCAAGACTATCAGTCCCCTATCAAATCTCTAACAACAGAGGCAATGCCAGAACGACGACCGTTTATTCTTGGTTGTTTTAATGCGTCTTACAATGGCAACTTCGATATCGCCTAAATGCTGTTGTTATCTGGCCGGTAACAACAGCCGCGTTGATGCGAATTATAAGTTTTGCGGTGAAAGAAACTTTGCCAACGATACAAACAGCCATGAAAGGTTTTCAGAAACGCGCATCCGAAATTCTTCATTATTCGGCCAATATGATTTGTGTTTGACTCACCAAGCACAAGTGAATATGTGAATTGCGCTTGTGATGCCCAACGAAGAAACCGCACAGTTCATCGTTTTGAACGGACATGTAACGTCCGGGATACAGATGTCATTTCAGCTAGCATCTCAGTTTTGAACATTGCCTTTTTACTACTTTACTGTATTGAAATCGAGACCATTCCCACTTGAGATAATGAAATAAAATCAGACTTGCGGAAGGCAGCGTAAAATTTATTCCGTTTCAACATAATTTGTTTGAGTCTGAGGTTGGCAAAACGCTGTGAGTAGCCATCAACGGGACAGGAAGAATAAATGAGTCTGTCATTTGATGTGCCTTCAAAAATGGATCCCGGGTGTTCCTTTATACAAAGGCCGAACAAGATTGCGTTGATAGTTAATTTAGGTAAAACTCCTGGAATGGACACATTGTTTTGACCCGGTGGTGGGCAAGTACTTTGAGTGACTGCTAACCCAGCGTCCAACAGTATAATGCTGTTCCGTATTTGTGCTTCGGTTGTGAACAAAATTTTGACAAGAAGATTTTTGAGGCGACCTTGTATATCATCAGTATGCTCAGAGTCACACAGAATCGAACTATCACCGTCATGTCGTTCATAAGAGATAGATGGCCGTACTATACTGACGACCAACATCTTGAGATATGGCAGAAAATTATCGGTGAAAGCGCTTTTGATGGGCGACCCATCTATTCAACATTAGTCAAAGAACAGGAAATGCATCTTCATTGTATCCCGGAGGAAGGCCTGAAAATTCGAAGGCCTCTTTTAGGTTTTGTAGCTATTCAGGTTGTGTGGATGTTTATTGGCACATGTGTCCGAGGTTTTCAGCCACTCAGTAGACCTGGGCAGTTTGTGGAGGGTTTGTCATGGACAACATAGTTGATTGATAACATAGTTGATTTACACAGGCCGTTATGTTCGTTTTTTTCCTGTAGCATTTAATCCCCTTCTTTGGTTCACTCTGTATTCGGATTTATTTCATTCTCATGTATCACTGATTCAGCCTGAATAATCCGACACTCTTAGTTTCCAACACTTCGGCCTGTGAAATCCAGCTGGCTTTCTTGAGAAGTGGCCGTAGTAATGCAGAAGGGAGTGCCCTTCTAAGTATTTGTAAACGCACAATTGTAATTCACTTAAAACGCAAGCGATTCTTTTCCAATTGAATTTCTTTAACTTATGTCACGGCGCCTCATAAACAAACGAATTAAGATTCTGTAACTTAACTGGTGTAAAAAATACCCCAGATGGTGTTCGATTGAATAAAAAGTCCAGATGAACAAAATTATAACAACATCGACATGGCTTTCATCTGCAGCAAGGAAAGTGCCGAGAAGGGTTTTTTTGTTCGGTTGCTGATTCTAGTAAGGATCTTTGTAACAAAGCCATTCCAATCATCATGATGGTGTTATAAAGCAATGAAGGATAGAAACTCGCAGCTTCCACTTAATGTCCCCAACTGATGGGGTGTTCCAATGTTTACCGGCGGTGAACAACATTTCAGAATATGCGTGTGCTTATCAAATGCTTGCGTTTCCGTGGTGTTTTTACGCACTGTAATTAGACTAAACTGCATGATCTTTGCATACGTAATTCTACATCACTGGTTCAGCTGACAACAATCGTCGTTTTTTAAGGGGATTTAGATTATATCATCTTCTGAACACAGGCCACTGCTTCTGAATAGAATTCTAAAGCGTTACGTGATGAGTAGGCTGAAATTCAAGTGCTCCGCATTCGATTTCCATATTTTCAGACTATGCTGAACAAGACTGTTAAGTTTATTCGTCGGCCAGAAGCTCAGCATTTTAATTTTTCTAGATGCGGCTGGGGACCTCAAATGGGGCTTCAGTCAGTGAAGTCGAAGAATTAGATAAACAAATCAATCGCAAACTGCATCCTGTTGAAAACTCCTGTTAAGAATGACTATTATAGCACATGTCTTGAAAACAAACGGGTTCAAACCTAAGCCTTTGGGTAATGGTCAATTAAGGAAACCAGTCGGACGAAGCTTTATCTTGTGGGAAACACAAACAAAGCGGGTATAAGAGATCGGACACGAAGGCAAAAGGCTCATTTGAATAAACTTTGAGAAACTTAACATTTTTAGATGTATTTCTGAACTTTACTGGACACTATTTAAATGTTTTGTATCAATGAAACAACACATTCAAAAAAAGAACAATCTCCTCCCCAGTTGTTAACTGGAAGGGCGCTGTTTCGTATTGCAGGCAGATAGTAGTCAGCTTCCGTCAGCGATATACGCCATCACTGTAGTAGTTGAGTAAATCTGTGCTTAATTGATACCTTGAGTATGACGGGTTATGCTCCTGTAGGGGCTGAATGAGTTGCACACCGCCGATAATGACCAATAAGTACTGAGCAGCTGATTAATAATTTTTAGGTTCTTTTCAAAACTTCATTTTCCCCTGAAAAATGGAAATCACAAGCAGGACTTTTAATCTTCACCACTGACAAGATATAAAATAGAACGGGCCGAAACAAATGACGGATACCGGAAGTTTTTTAATGTGAGCAGAAAAATCAAATATTTTTCAGGATTTTATCGATAAAAAACGTAAAATGATGGCATTTATAACTCATTTCATACTGACGAATGTTCTAAATCCCAAGCATTAATTTTGTCTACGGTTCAACAGCCCAATTAGTATACCACTCAGGCTAGAAAGATTGATGAATCAGCCCCAAGGAGTACGGCCAACAAACAGGATAAAATAGTCGATCAAAAGAGCCTATGTAACTCTGCGTAGTTCTAACTGTAATACAACCCTTACAGTTTTCTGTGTGCAGCTAGCTGTCACGTAGTTGAGGTTCATGTATCAGGCACATTGTGGATTAGTGAGCAAACCAAAACTGCAGAACAGTTGTCCGTACTCTGTTCATCGAAATGAAGCCTACTTACAGAACCAGCCCAATCGGACGTTAGTCGTAAGGATCTGGCAAGCAAAATCAATGTAATAATGGACTGACGATCGCATATTTCATCGCAGAAAACCAGAGTTGGTTCTGGAGTCGGGAATTACATAACATCCTGAAATGCTGGTGCAGGTATATTCGTTGATATCAAATTTCCACCTTTTTTGATGTCACCTTATCAGCTCATACTCAGACGAGACTAAAATAAATTTTTACACCCTTGCATGGACTTACTAACGTCACTCCTATCTGGATGGAAGGAACCGGACATGATGAGTATTCTTGGTTCGCCGGATACCATGGATTAAGCTCAACGCCCATTCGGTGAAAACTGACACATTTAAAAGCATCACAAAACTGATTTTTGAAGCGCATTTAGACCTAGCCCCTTCAGCGGAAATTTGTGATAAGCACCACTAGGTATATACTAGTTTGCACTTAAACGTACGCTCAAGAAGCGTACGTGGTGGTGTTTTAACCTACTGGTGAAGCAAACATAGTAAGTAAAAGCTGCTAAGTATTGCTTGGACAAGAAAATTAGGGATAAGGCTGTTGGGACTAAAAGATTTTTATGAGAAGGCAGAACAACACGTTTGTTGTCTCTGCAAACTTGGAACTATTAGTACTAACGACACAGGGGTGATCGCAAAGGAGTTTTACGTAAGCACGTTTCACCTGAATAGTTCATTCGTACCCACAAATCGGAAAGCACACACATCAGTTGGGGCTAACAGCATCACATGCATTTGGGTGCATGTGATGCAACGGATAATTCATGATTACAGATTTGAATGCTCAATCCAGGAGGCCCCCATGGGAGGAAGATATTTGTGTTTCCATCGTTGCTGGTATATACACGAAGAATCATCCCTCAACCTTTTCACTGGGCGTGGAGCGTGACTGCTTACTGACAGGCAAAAAACGAAGGGGCCAACTGTCATCTGTCACGTGCCGAAAAGGGCACACTAAAATCCAAAAAATGATACTGATTTACAGTGCTTCTGAGCCGTTCAGATCAGGTGGAGTCAAACGTAAATGAAGGAGTGCTGAGTGAGAAAGGTAGGAATGAAAAATTTACGGGGGAAGAATTAACGAGATATGTTTGTTTTTTCATCACCTGAGGACATTAGTAAGAAGATTTACCAGCATTTGTCTTAAAAAGTGCCATTCCAAGCGTTTCAGGCGACCGGCACAACTTACAAGCCCCGGAGAACTTCCATAAGTTCGTTTGTGGATAAATGTGTCTAAATCGAACTCGTTGAAACAGTCATTATCCTGTCCTGTTCCATTCCTTTGGTGACAAAGGAGGACAACACTGCGCCTTAGCTTGGTTGCGTAAATTGGAATCACGGCGCCTGAATAGGCGAAAATGACCCGATGTGGTCGGAGTGTTGAAACGAATTCCGCAAAGCAGTAACTACTCACAAGTAAACAGACAAAAAATTTCCAACTTGCTTTAGGCGCCGGTGGAGTTAACTGACTGGGAAGTGCTGACAGGCGGATTAATCGCTCTAAACAGTAAGGACAGTTCACGGGTCGTTGTTCTAGAATTTTGGCAAACCGTTCACATCGCTTGAGCGTGAACATACCCGCCTATTCAGACGTGTTCAGACGCGTTCTGCCTGTTTCGCACTGACTTCACGTAATGCAGTTCCGATGTTTCGATCCCCACTCAGTTACGGATGCGCGGTGGTTACTGAGGCGAGGCATGCAGCAAAGAGATTTTGCCGTACCTTAATCTCATTTGTGATGACCGCTGACGAGAGGGACTCAAAACTTTACTTTGTCGAAGGAGATGCCTTGGAGTAGGTTGCATTTCTGACTGTGTCCGTGTACTGAGATTTACAGAATATAATACCACTAGTTATTGCGCAATTCTGCAGGTTAAACGGTGTGGACACAAAAGTTAAAAAAATCCACCCAGTGATTATTCTTAACCATTTGAACTGTAAACATGTAACTAGGTGAAAACCTATCCCTTAAGATTCATTACGGACGTTTGACCAAACTTAAGAAAAGTGAGCACCATTGCGGGGTGACTTCAGTAAAGGTGCACGTCATAGAGAGAAGTTTACTGTAATAATCTTGGAAAATGCGTCTCATGACCATTTGGCAGACCGTTTTGGTCGGAAAGTGGTGTTGCTAAGCGCTGCTATTCATGCCGTTCCAACGAAGGACTACTGATAGGAATTTGAGCAGAATATCTGGTAAGATTGCTCCTTACGTTGCTATATAGTTATTTAGCTTTTAAAATCACCGTTCACTGGTGGAACCAAAAAACAGTAAGACGTTTGACTTCGGAGAAAGTTATCCCATTGTAAGCGGAAAATATGGTTTTGTTGTTTAGGTGACTGGCTATCATCTGGTATGGTTCTACCGGTCAGCAGTGATTAGCCAGAATAGGTTAGCCAGAATAAGCTTGCCGTGAGCAGTGTGGCACTAAGCAAAAGCGTCCAATGTTGATTTAATCTCAAAGGAATAAGACCGGTGGGCAGGGTAGCAGATACCTGTTGAGATCCACCAGTCAGATTAAGCGCGATGACATTGCAATGAGCACCAACATTAATTCTTTTACACCAAGCTCCTGGCGTTGTTGATTGATCCCTTGGAGATTCAGCACGATTCCACTGGACAAACTACCTCAGCAATATCTTGTGGAGTGTATCCGTTACCGAGCCATTTAGGCGGAAGCTGATGACCAGGCGAGAAATCATTTTTCGGATGCATACTGACACTGACATTCCGCAGTGGAATAAAAGAGTTGAGCAAGTGATGATAAGGAAAGTGGGGTAAACATACATAAGGCAAAGCTCTATTGTTTTGACAATGGGTTTGGGTTAGTGCATCGGTGACCCGCGAGTCTACACAGGCATGTGCACTCACGGGCTGCATAGGGCGACGTGCATTCCGTTGTGTTCGACAGTGTACGGTCGCTTTGAATAACCTACTTGCATCTGAGCATTGAGATGCTCTGCGACTCAAAGCTCATTAGGCTTACGATGTTCAAAGTTAGCCAGGGCGCTCTGCCAAGTGTCCGATTTTTCCAGGATAAAAAACCAGGACTACAGATTTTTCAAGCTCACTCTCAGTAGTTCTAAACTCCAGTCATTAAACGACTTTAAACGATGTGGCTGTCGGAATTCTGCCTTTCGCGTGGTCTAACTAGCGCAGCTGGTTGTACACCAAGGCGCACTCGAATAGTTTGATCTTGGATCGTTTGGGAAGTTTGATGTTCCGTATAGTGTTTAAATTTTGCTACCGGGATGGAATGGTACCCGTTTTGGATCTGCCTGTCACAGAACCGTGCCGACAAATCCTCCCCCGCATAACAGGTAATGCCACTTGTGGCTTGATCTGAGCCAGATAAAGGTGGTCTCACAGACATGAAATCGGCTCTTAATACATGGGTGAAGTAATCTGATATTGCTGAAGGTCTTTTGGGATAGCCGAACTTTTGGAGGACGGTCCACAGAGGCCTACTGTTCATCAAGTTACAAGCTGTCGTATAGAAGTTGTTTTCGTTCCCGGTCAGTAAACCTTTCATCCCTCTAAATAATCCATCGTGATGTCATTGATATGTACAGGATTGGGTAGCTAGGCGCCTTTCAGCATGCTCTCCATCCTTCAGACTGAACAGATGGTTCAGATTTTAGTCCTCACTGCAAAGCTTTTCTTGGGTCAATGACTCTGACTGTGGATGAAGAAGCTTGATAAATGCTGCATTAGTATCATCGGCCAGGGATAATACAAATAAATCACCTTCATAAAACTATCCTTGCCGTTTTCGCTTCTTTAAACCTGGTGGTTCGAATTGCTGCCATTCTGACATATTTCTTGATCCGGGTCCACTGTTCTTCCAAAGTTGTGTTGTCACAGAATAAGACATGCTGTGCGCCACAGTTTCTCGTGATGTCTGTAATGTTGGTTGATCCGACATCTGTTTGGTACTAAGCCTGACTAGCAGTAATAATGAGGCAACTTCAGTTCCAGATGCACGTTCACCATTCCACGGTCCATATTGCAGCTGAACCGCGCATCACCCTTTTTATGAGAACCTTGTTGAAAAACTTTCGTCGGACAGTGATTTAAACCAGGAATGCTAATGCCTGTCTCTTGAATGTATCCAAGTCGCGAAGGGGGCTTTACCAGTATTGAACCACCTATTTATTATGATGAATTCCACACATTGTTCATGAATTCAACGCCAAATGGCCTGATTGTACCCTTGAGTGTCCGTTTGTCAAGTCCGATTCGGTTGTTGAGATCACCCAAGAGGAATGGGCTATTTGTTGAATGGCTGGATGTGCTAGCAGTCGACTATCTGTAATAGAATTTTACTTGCTCAGCTACTGAGTGGTAATGTATATACCGAACAAGGTAATAAAAAGTTTTCCTTCAAATCGAAGTCGGACGTTCGTTACCCTCCAACTGATACAGCTCAGTCCACTTAATATTCTTCCATTCATTTGTACAGGCATTGCGAATCCAACTTCATTTTCTATCCAGACAAGTAGAAGGCGTGTACAGTTGTTTGGTGTAATAAGGAATCCACATTACGAGGGCACCCTAATATACAGTCGTTCTGCAGGGGTACCCCTGCATGAAGTGTGCTGTAATTTGGCCTATGCTCTCTTAACTGCGCAGTTTGGTCACAAACGTTTCATGATCTATCAAAATGAAATCATAGTTCCGTTGTTATGCCGCGGAGCGGTGTGACACGTTGAAACATTGGTGTTTTTACTAAGTTTCGTATGCAAACTTCTAGTGTATTTAAATGATCACATCATCCAAAACGTATGGTAGAAGAGTAGACTAAACCATTTTGCCTCATGCTGGTAAGTCAGCAAACCTGATCAATAATTAATGGGCGACCAGCGCTAAGTACGCTGTGTGGTGAGTGTGTTTGGGTAATGGAGCTCAGCTCGCAAGCACACTGAACTACTTATATAGAAGACTGGAGAAATTAGCACAGTTATTTCCTCTATGTCATTCAGTACCATCACGTACCTATTATATTTTTCCTGTTTTATTACAATAAATGCCCAGAAATCGAGTAAGAAACGTTCCAGTCGGTTCTACTTGTGTATCTCTGAGCAAAACCGCAGGAAACTTGCGGCAGACCGGTAGGCCATCCTCTTGGATTTAGCCCGTTTGGTTGGTATGCCGCAGTGTTAAACCCTTAAACCGATTGCAGTATTAGTAAAATAAACAGCTGGAACGGACCGATACCTTATCAGCAAAGTTCCTACGGACCATACAGCGTGCAGCTAACTCAAAAGCGACATCATCATTTGCGCAACATGTCTGTGAAACAGGTCATGTAGTTGACCGTTCTCAATTCTACTGCGAAAAAGGCTCGAAGCCGACTGCTTCTTGTAAAGCACAGTTAATTAAAGCATAACAGACCAATACCTGTGTGTACAAAACGTATTGATTTAGGCTGTCTTTCATCCTGAATTGAACAACAGCCCAGCCTTTATCGTATGACTTCTGGTGACGTTTGACTTCCGATCTCCGTTACTGCACCTTTTACCCATAAATGTACAACGTTTTACTTCCACAAAAAATGAAATCTTAGCATCTCACACCATTTTTCTTCTTGCTGTTCTGGGAAAGTAAATTAAAGAGAGTTATTATTGTAGTTGACTCAACTGAATCTCTCGTTGCGTCTCCCGTGAGAACCCAGTTGCTATTGAAATAAGTGTATTTGTTGAAATCTGCCCACTTCGGTTTCAAGTAGAACATACGGTTGACGGGAACTCGGGAACCGTGCCTACCTGATGAGCCCCAAGAAGGGCGAAACCTGTCGCAGGCTGTCAAAGCGTTTTCAGCAACCATATGCATAGTTTCATTTATGAAAATATATTGCGATATCTCGAGTATCGTAGCAACTGAAACAAGAGACGGTCTTTGTGCAGCACATTTTGTTGAAGTATATCATAAACAAGAGATTCAGACGAGTCTCCCACGAAAACCAGTTGATGAACAAATGGGCATATTTGTCGAAATAATTACCAATACTTTGACGAAGAAATAATCGAATGCTGTCAGAGGCTGTAAAACACTCTGTACATGAAAAGGGTAACCAAATGCTTATTATTGATACATTTGATACTCGGCAGTGGTCTGTTAAATACGCGAAGCCACAGCAGCTTCTTTCTAAAATGCAACTTTAGATATTCCTTTGAAGTAATCTAGTTGCACAAATTTATGTCATGTTTTAATGGAGATTTCACCTTACCAGTGAAGCCAATCTATGCTGAAAAGCCTAGAAGCATTGTACAGCTGTTTCCTCCTTGTTGGGAACCATCATTAGTGTGCATCTCATAGAACTCAGAGAGTTTCGAATCCGCGACTTTCAGGTCAGGGCTTGAACACTTGACAGTTTAGCCACGAGCGGCTGTTCAGCAGTGTGATTAGCTCCCACTTAGACAGAACATAGTGTCACTCATCCTTCAGTCAAGGAAACTACATCACCTGGTCACGTATTGACCGGCTTTTTGATTGACTACTTCTCAGAGAGCTTGTTTCACTCGTTTTGTGAAATTATTCCTCCTCTGATCTTTTCTAATGAATGATGGTGGTGTGGGATGGCTAGTGTTATGCCCCGCCTAAGTCAGAGCTAGTCATGCTGCTGATCAGGCACTCGTAGCCGAACGGCCAAGTGTTCAACATCTGACCTGAATGTCGCGAGTTCGAAACTCTCTGAGTTTCATGAGATGCACAATACTGATTGTTCCCTACAAGGATGAAACAGCTGAACAATGCTTCTAGGCTTTTTAGCATACACTGACTTCACTGGCAGGATGAAATCTGTATTTAAAGTAATCAAATCTCCCCACATTACCATTAATTGGTCATTATTATTTAGAACCACGGGAGTGCTTTTTCAACCTTAGAGTCTTCAATAACTTAGAACAAATCGTCAAAGTTTGGAAACACCCTATTACTGAGCGCAACAACGACTTGGTTTCCATTTATTTATCCAAACTGAGGGGTCATCGTCTATCTAGTGACGGTCTGTTTCGAGTTTCAAGTATCAACAACCCTTATAGAGGGTTACTTATTAAATACAAGTCAACATTTAGAGGATCATTTTTAACACAATGTGAGAATTTATAAAGTTGTCCCTATGGTCTACGTGTGACGTTGAGTGGTGGAGTATTGGTCAGTGCAAGTGACTGTTCATCCGTCATTTCTGGTTAGAAAAGGTGTTGAGTTGGATCCATACTTCAAATTTTAATGGAGTTTTGGAAAGTATTCAGCTGTTCACTGATGCCGCAAAGCAACAGCTACCAAGCTGCTTATATAAGCCAGTTATGTCAAGTTAGTGCATGAAGTTTCCTGCAGGTTTTTTGTAAGTACGCACCTTAACAACACATAAATCTATGAAACTGGAAGCCGACAACAGGTATTTAAGATGGTCCGATTGTCGTGTGAAGTTCCAGCTGCGCGATTTACTGGTGGCACTCAACTATAGCATGCAGTGAGACAGACTTGGTTATGTAACACCCGAGTGAAGTCACAAACAAAATTTCGAGCGACGGTGAGATAACAAAGTATGGCACAGGCGACTGGAGTAGGTGTCTGCAATTTAGACGAAATGTTAAACTATGTGGAAGTTTGCTAACGTGGCTTTATAGAAACCACTTCGTCAACTGAAGCAATGTATTGCTAAAAGTCAGCAGAGTAAGAAGGCTGGTGTGATGGTATCCACATTTACCAAATTCCCCATTACCGTGAAAAACAAGTGGTGATAAATAAGTGGTTGACGTAGCACACAAGGATGATTCGGGGAGCCTCAACCGCCAATATAATGGAGTGTAGTAAGGCAACTCTGAGTAAGTTATTAAGAGATAGTCATATGTTTGAACCCTGGGTTTTATTGCCAGTCTTGTTTTTTGCTTCCAACGTTGATGCAACTACTTTTGTATAGTGGAGCTTGCAACTCACGCGCTTGCCAGCTGATCCTTCTACTGATGTCATGTCCAAGGCCAGATGTAGTAGTCTTACGAGCGATACATTTTTATATTTGTGACATCGCCTATGCAAATCGAGAAAAACGTACTGCTGCACTAACAAACGGAAGCGAGAGATTAATACTGGGGAGCGAATGATGTAAAAGTTTTTCGATCTCTGTAAGGTGAAAGCTACTGCCACACCCTCGCAAACGCAGAGACGGGGGTGAAAAGGATGCTGTGGAGTTGAAATTGAGGAGGAAAGTGAAAATTGTGAGGAAAGTGGACTAAAAAAGCAGTTTCAGCTTAATTAATCATTCAGTTAATTTCTAGATGGACGGTTACTTTGAGGGGTAGATAGATGGATAGATAGATAGATAAATAGATAGATAGGTAGATAGACTGAGCAATCGATTGGTAGATGGATAAATTTCTAGACAGGTACGTAATTAAGACAAATACACAATCTGGACAGACACAAAATCCTGGTGAAAGCCTGATTGACTTAACATTTACCAAGACCGTCACCTTATGTCCACTTTGAAAATGGGATAGTTTCCACAAAGCTTTAGGTTCCACAGCCCGGTGACTGCGGATCAAACCTAGGGAAGGGTGTTAGCAATCGTCTACTAAACGTACCAGCAATAAGAAGTCACCTGTTCCAGAGCACTTCACTTGTCGCTGCTGGTGGGTAGAGTACAACAAATGTGGCTAATCCTGCCTAAAAATAAAACTTGCTCAGGGTGTTATGTGGTCTCCGAGCCCAGCTATGCTGGAGTAGAATATGAAGCTGTAAGCCGTGAAAAAGTTTGAGGTGGGAGATAACACTCCTTCAGACAGTGCTTTGTTATTAAATACTCGTTACTTGCAAGTAACTACCCAAGTTTTGTGTAGCTGGCTCTCCATAACGGAAGGTTTTCATGCTCAACACTTACTACACTTTAAGGCCAAGGTTTTGTCTGACCTCGTTCGAGATTGCCAGAAGAGTACAGCGATGGGCTCTGCTGGAATATTTGAAAAGGACAGTATTGTATGCTGGCATACGTTGAATCAGTTCACTGCTGGTATAGTATTCGGCAAGATGAAGATGTCAACGAACTTGGGGTTGATGGGGAAATAGGATGTAGCGGGTACAATCATCACTATAAGAAATCATCACATATGTCAGGCTGGACTACAAGCCTGTACAGGCAGAAATGGGATTGAAGCATGTAGAGTGGAAGCTAAGTATCTAGAAAAAGTGGTGAATGTAGCAGCGCAAGATTCCTAAATACTTGTGGATTTCATGTATATGAATGTCTATGCTTGGTACATCTTAATAACTAGCCAAAGTAGGGTGATGTTTTTTACTCGTTGCATTGACTCCGGACAGAATCTAGTTGTTAAGTTGACTACTTTCGAGCAACTTGAATTAGTTTGTCACCTGACCAACACTCATTAACCTAGTGCTTTAGAATCCGAAAGACCTCAGTACAAGTGATGGGAATTTTTTTCAGAATGCCGCAATCAAAAATCTGTTTATGTCACCCATGTTTTTAAAACTTTGTAATACATAAAACGGAATCTGTTAGGAAATATAAATGTCGTACTCTAGTGTTTGCGTTGACCGTTGTTCTAAGGGACCAAGTTTCGAGGATGTATAACGTGATGAATCAGCAATTTCAGTTTCCACCTTTAAATAGCTTTGCATCTTTCACTGGTTGTTTCTGTTTTTGTGTGTCAATAACGTCCAGTTATTCGAATAAATTAATGTTTACACATATGCAGCAAGATGTTTGTGGGCCGGTTTCTTCGAACTCAGTAACGCTTGCAATTCTACGGGATCATATCAGCCACATTTAGTTCATCTATATAGCACAATCAGTGACGAGTTCCCCAAAAATATCACTGTTCTACATTCACCGGTTCTTTATATCAATAACCCAGACTCAACGTCCTCTCCTCAGCAAGGCACTGACTTCGTTCAAGAGTGTGAAAAACATCCACAACGTATACCCACAAAGCTATCTTTTAAAAAGAATAATATAAACGAGAGATTCAGCTGAGTTCCAGATGAGTCCCCTGTCAAAACCAAATTCGTATGCAGATGAGTGTATAAGTGGAAGTCTATGTTTTGTCCACGTCCAATTATTCCAGTTGTTTAACATCAGAATGAAAGCGGCTAGTAACCTTACTCTGGCCTGACAGTCGTAGACTCTTCAACCTCCGAGTGTGTAAAAATCACAAATCTCTGGCAGGTGTGCTGAATGGCTAGTTTTCTGACTTTAAATATGCGAAGATATAGGTAATTTGGCGACCAAAGTTGTCATTTTTCTGGAAAGAAGTATCTAAATCGATAAGGATCAAGGTTTGGAAGGCAAGGTTTCATAATGTTTTGTTTTCATCAAACTGAATTTGGGCGGGAACTTCACCTCACAACCTTACAGGCTGAAAAATATAGTGCTGCATTTACCGCCTTTTCCTTCTTTTACTCAATTATGGGTTAGAGTGACGGAATATCGAATCAGTGCCTGAATAAAATCAGTGGCTTAGGTTTTTGGCATGTAGCCAAGAGATCCAGTAAAATCCTTGTCGAGCATCATCACGAATAAGGGTAGGCGGGCGGATTTGTTGACTCCACCAATTCACCTCTGTCATCTTGGAGTAGTGCGAAATTTTCCATGAGTTTTCCCAGTTGAGGCAAACTGACAGGATACTTGCAGAGTTTGGATGTGCACAAGAAACCCACTTCAGACAAATTTAGATATACAGATGTGTACTTTACAAGTGACATCAGAAGGACCAGGTGCCTTTTACAATGAGTTGTATGAAGGCTTATATCGTTCGAACTTGATTTCGGTTCTAAAGAAATGTACAATATGGTACTGTAGAGTTGTCAGCTCTGCTTGAAACTGGATATATTTTTGTGGAATGTGGCCATCGTTCGAATTTTTACACCCTTCAGCCGTTAGTCTTGTTCTATTTGTGATGGGGATGTTGAGGTTTTTATAGCTGAGAATGACCAGTGGTCGGCTAAGACAGCATAGACAGTGAAACGTCCGTGGTGGTATCATTTCTTGGTTTATCACAAAGCTTGGCGTCGTAAAAGTCCGCACTGTGTGACTGAGGGTCTTCGCAATAAAATCGTGCCAGTTAGGTTATAGATTCCCTTTATCTAGTGATGGTCCAATTCACCGTCTGAATTAACAAGTCACACTATAGTATGAGCCAAATCAGTATATATGTGGATAAGTAGTCAGATATCAAGTGACGGCAAGTGGTTCTGACTTTGTTCCAGCTTTGTTTGTTTACAATAAGGAAAACTGAGTGGTTCTTACACGTAAAGAGTGGTATTCCTTGGGCGCCGTTACGCAGCTCCAGTGTTACCGGTTCTTTGTTTGCATCAGATGCATTAAAAATGGCCAACAAATTCATGTACCACGGGATATCAGTGCGGGCATACTGATAAAGGCCCAACGCGAATGACAGCGTACATGTACACCATGCATAGGAACACAAACTGTCTATGAAACAGGTAGCACCAAGGTGCAAGCAACAAGATATACAAAGGATATTCTGGCTCAAAATTTTGTACGATTTTCGCGAACCAACGACATATAACTGTTTTGGGATACCACTGTATGAAGCCATAGTGTAGTGCATCTTACCTTGTGCTTTGCCTGATAAGCTATTCAATGTAAAGCAGCCCAATATTCAACAGGCCTGTATAAAGTTTATAGATAACGTACCCGAAAGGGACCTTAGATGAACCGGATTGTGTCAGGTAAATAAACAAAGCAACGTATAATATAACTGTACTGCAACAATATCAGGGGTTGAATTCTTTACGCAACTCTTCATCGTATGGATTCCGGTACTCGGTGGATCTGTCGTGAAGTAGTCCTTCTTATATGATGTTACCTCTTTGTCTTCTAATCATACACCCGACATAAAAAAGGATATTACGTTATTTTGTATAAGTGAGAGTGTACGTGACGTGGTCAGGATGAGGACTTCTTTCGGTCCAACTGGACAAATCGAGTCGGTCCTGGGTAAACACAATGGAGAATTGTTCGTTTGTTGTAAATATGCAAACGGTTTTGAAAAGTGTACAGAAGTTTTGCGAAAGATGGCCTTGATACCACACTCCTATCAGTGATGCCCAGGTTTCCACCAGTCTTCTTACAGTTGGATACCAATTTCAATCATTTCTAATGTGGTGGTGTTGGAAGTTGTCACTTTGTGGGTTTCAAATACCTTATGTTCATTTATCCGGCACACCTGTTTTTGGGACTATCGAGTCATTCTACTAAATGGACCTTTTATTCGAAGCTAGAGAAAGTTTATTGGCTAAGCTGCGAAACTACTAGCCAAAACATCCCTGGTTTGGACCTAACACCGAGTTTCCGGTTGCTCCTGGCTTGGGCAACCTAATGGTATCCTGACCCTCATACCTTCGAGTTACGTAACAGCTACAAACAAAGGGGTGCAGTAGACCTGGACGATCCATTTAACTTATGTATTACTTTTCATTCTGTGAAAGGAATTATGCTGGTCACCCCAGTAGTATGAGAACTCTACTACTAGACGTTATTTTTGGATGTTTTGGACGTAAAAGGAGAAATGCATTTTTCTCACTGCAGCGTAGGACTAACCTCCACTTCATTAATTTTGTGTATACTTTCCGAAATCCCAGCCCCAAGACGCCCTTGGGTCTTATGGTGATTCACCACTTGGGAGCCAAAATAGCTGACTGAGATCCTCAGGATTCGACTGCACCGAAATGGATTAGTGATAGTTGTGACCGTCTGATAGATCAATGACTAGGATATCAGACCCAAAAATTCAAGAGCAGCCAAACCGCCTGAATAAGCCCAAGATCATGAACCACCTAAGGTAGTTTGTGCTCTTCAGTCCATGAAGATAACTGAGGTAAAAAAGAATCCGCCTACCAGTAGTGGGACTAAAAGGGTCGCAATTCGACTACCGTTTGGAACGTTGCCATGCAGCAATTTTTGGCCAAATGGACCCTAAACTGTTAGTTTTGGCTGTTCACACTTTTAACCTTGTGATTTTGGTTTAATGTAGTCACTGTTTAAAGTTGCACATAACGTATGCAGACTAGGCCCTAGGTCTCCGTAACTAAATGTTAAGTTTCATTTGGTTATTTCTATAGAAATTCTACAGTATTTCCTCGGTTGCAAGCTAATCAGTCTCACTGATCGGTTAGCGGTGACTAATGTATATGATCATCGCCAGAAACTCCATCGGACACTAACAGGACCTAAACACCTGGCTTCCGTTATCATGTATATCATGTCGGAGAAAGCTGCAACATTTTGAGCGAATAAGGAAGACTGGTTCAATTTTCCGGCCACAGAAGGATGAGATGCATTAGATAAGAGATGTTAATCCGCAGTGAATACAGCGGCATGCTCAGTCAGAATTACTCACTTCCAAGTTTTTGCGCTTGACAGCTACCTCAAGGTGCTTTGATGCATTGCTTCTAAAATCTCACATGAAAATATACTGTCCCAGACTGCTGCGCCCCCTAACAAGTTTTGACTTTCAAATAATTGTGCCCTTGCCGATGCAGATTTACACCATTTTACTTGGATAGAAAATTTGTCGTCCAAGGTTAGTTAACTTCCGTTGTAATTGTGAATTGCTGGGGGATGCAACAGCGAATTTGGTAAAGTTTCTTATTTGTTTCTTGTGTTTTTTTTGTTATTCGATTGGTTATGCAACCAAAACTAATGACTGCACAACAATAAGCATCAATGTTCTGGAAAAACCCACAGCCTCACTGAGGACAAATAGAAGGCAACCGCCTAATATATGTCACGTTTAAGTGCAAAGATAGTGAGACACGTACAGTAGAAACGTACAAAAAGTGCTTGGTAGCGCTTAGGCTTTTCTTCATAATAAAAGGCTCATGTGTCGCTGCCAAACCATTGCTAGCATGCGACTCGACAAAAAATTCCTCACTCCTGACTTAAAGGTCAGATTAACTGGAGTGACCAAATGATTACAAGAGGCGTGGGCTTGTAGCTTCAAATAAATGTGGCCTCGGTCTTCTGTAGGATTCATAGATAGTACGACGTCGGACGGAGTGACTGCGACCCTACAGATTAAACTGAAGGTTGTATGTGCATCCATGTTGTGGCACGTGTTCATCGGATGATCGAGTATGCTAGTTCCTGGGTGATGAGGTAAACGGCGTGAACATTGCTTCCTCGCGCAAGTGAAAGGCTGTTGGGTCACGCAACCGGTGCAGGAAGTATTACAAAAGCATATAGACGAGTAGCTGGCCATGTATAGAGTTAATATCGGTGGTCTGTCCATGTTGTTTACAATACAGATCGATTGAGTTTTAAAGCAGCACAGCTTAGAACCGACAGTGATATACTTTAGTGTCCTTAAACAGGAACGACTGTCAGGTATGAAAGACAGCTTGTCCAAATCCAGCAACTCAACTTTAGCTGAAAGTCTGCCACAACTTACTGATTTTCGTCTATTTTTCATAGAAATCCCTGGTTTTCCCCAGGTTCTGGGCCTCAAATGCCCTGGTGCGCTTCCGGTAGGTCGAAATTTTAGGTTTTTCTTATTACCGATCGCAATTTTCTTCTAGTTCACCCTGTTATCTGAACGGACGTCATAACTGCAGATATTCTACAAAATTTCAGGTGACCCATTTCTTAAGGATGCCGTGTCAGTTCATTGGCTTCCGAAGAATATTGGAAAACCGGAAGGTTTCAGTTCTTAATTCTTCATTTCAGGTTGCCCGAAGACAACTGACCAGATTGTGGTTTTCTAAATCTTGATGAGTTCAAACCGATAAAATAATCTGCTGTAATCAAATGTTCATCCAATATACCTCAAGGTTATCAACATTGTTTGGTTAACCTCATTGGTTCCACTTTCTAGCACGATTGTCACTGTCTTAACAGAAGCAGATTTGACCTTATCAGTAGCTGATTCCATCAACTGACCGGCCTATATGTATCCTATCCGATTTGCTGAATTTTTACTCTTCCTGTTTCTCCATTTTCGTTTGCCCACGATGTAATCGAGTGAATTAAGTCTAACAATTTTGACAAATATGGATAGTCCACTTCATGGTTGTACCATCTGTCGTGTTTGATAGAGTCCATTAAATGAGTCCGTTAGTGCTCATTTCCAAGATAATACTTAGATTTTTGATAGTATCGCACTGTCAACCAGAGTTTTCAAAACCTCATCAAATACAATCAAATGCGAAGCCACTCCCCATTATCAATTAGTTCATGGTTGCTTCACTAAATTACCTAATATGTCAGTACTGGCATGAATTATTAAATTGATCCTTTACATCAGCCAAGCTGTTAGATCCATTTCTGTTTGATATTTTGGAGAAGGCAAAAATCTATCAAAACTGCTCAAACTCTACTAATGCCATAGTTCTAGGTACTCCATAACGAAGTGCAACATCTCACTTAGGGTCTGCTACCATAGCCGTTGGAATGGCAATCCTTCGAGGGATAGTTAAATTTACCCCCTGAAGCATATTTCTGACGAAGAAAAGTGTGGCTCTTTCAACGAAAGTCGAGGAACATATGTGATTGGTATCCTCTTACATGTTTTGTAGCTGAACACAAGAAGCAACACGGAAGTGGATGCTGCTCACTTGGGCACTGTGGTGAGAATAAAAACTGCACTGGGTTGATTGATGCCACAGAAGACGTGCACAATGCTTAAACTGGTTGTGAGCTTTTTCGGACGAACTTTGAATTCAAGTCCCATAACCCTAAGTGAAACTGTAGGGTGAAGGCGGGGGTGCAACTTGATATTGTGTGCTCATACATGTTCTGTTCATAGGGAACTTTCGTTGGTTTCCTTTTTCAGTAAGAACATATCTGTTTTGGAATGATGGGACAACGGGGTCCAGTTCTGGAGAAAAATTTACCAGAATTTGTTAAAATTTACGTGAACGTTTGCATAGTGTTTCGTGATTGGCAAACCGAAGGTAAATGGCGCATTGAGGACAGAGCGAAATAGTTTGTGCACTAACACCAAAAGGATGTAAACTCAGTGAGATTTATTGAAAGCTCTATTGATAGCTTTGCTTAACCAGCTGATTTTGGAGGAAGATAAAGAGGTAGCCTGATCTGAAGCACCTGCTGAAGTCACTCCCAGGTACTCATAAGTTTGCAGTAGCTATTTAGCTCCAATATGTGGTTCCAGTTGTGGGCTTTGAATTTGTCTAAACTGAAGGACATAATCGCGAAGCTCGGTTTACCTAGGCAGTGAATGATCAATATATCCCATCAGATATCTCCAGTAACTCATCCTCCTTAAAGTATTGAGCTAAACGCAGGTATGATTAGGTTCGTTTGTTTCCTCTAATTTAGGGATCAAGGAGCGCTGAATTAGCGGATGCTGTATAAGCAAGTAGATGAACCTAGTTTATAAGTGCTAGAGGGAGATCCGACAAAACAATACAGCGGTCTCTCTCAGTGGCAAAACACCAGAAAGGGAGTTCCTCAAAAGAATGAATAAGACTCCTAGACCCAGTTATCTGACAACAGAGGAAAACTGTTTTTTTTCCGCTCCCGGTAGCGAAAACATTCAAGAATAGGGCTCTTTACCCAAATCTCTTTGGGGTGCCTTATTGAAAGAATTAAATCTAAAGGAAGCACATTTCGCCCTGACGAAACATATGAATCAAGGATTAAATACATCTGTGCCCTCAAACATTGCATTCTCTCCGGTCCAGAGGCTTTTACTAAGGAGGAAACAATGTCTTATTTCCCAACCAGATGTAGTTACATCAGCTTATTGCTCCAGTGAAAGTTTTCTTCCTGCAGTTGAGGCCAGTCTATGCTGAAAATCCGAGAAGAACTGTGGTCCCTTCTCATACTCACTGGCAATCATCAACAGTGCGCATCTCGCAGAACTCAAGGGAGTTTCAAACCCACAAGCTCCCGGCTAGTAGTTTGAACATTTAACCGTTTGGCCATGGGCGGTTGATCGTCAGCATGAGCAAATCCCACCTAGAAAAGGTGTAGTGCAGCTCATCCTTCAATCTCGGGACCTACGTCATGTGGTCATACGTGTCCACTGGCTTCCCGAGTGACGACTTTTCAGATGGAGGTTTCACCCGTTGGGTCAATTTTATTCTTTTGCAGAGCCACTTATAGATTGTTGGTAGTGTGGAGATCTATGGGAAATTTGATGGGGGTTTATTCCTTTGAGTGAAACCAATCTACTCTGAAAATCCTAGGATCGCCTTAAAACTGTTTTGTCCCTACTGGGAGCCATCGGCAATGAGCACCTCATGAAACTCCAGAGGGTCTCAAACCCGCGAACTCTTATCTAGTAGTTTGAACATTTAACTGTTCGGTCGCTTACAGGAAGGAAGCACTATAAAAATTCAAAATCTCCTCACTTATAACTGCATCCGCAGCATGATTTAGGTCATCACTTCAGCAAGTTTAAAAGTCCCATGGAATCAAATGTGCATTGGAATGATACATGTTGGCATTTCGCACACGTCAGCCTAAACGTGGGTTTTTTAGTGGACTAGCTAGCAAAAAAATTTCCGAATCGAAATTCTGTAAATAGGTTAAAAATAAACATGGCCCAATTATATGCATGGATGGCGCACAGTTTGGCTGAACTATAATTTATCGGTTTTTGTAAGCGTTGCGAAACCCATTTGCACGTAACGCAGCAGACCTTCCTTTTTACCACGAAATATTCAGTTCACCAAAAATAGCCCTCTGGCTGAAACTGATAGAACTGTTATGCAGAATGAATTGTCAGCGAGGATGTTTCCCAATGTGCCAATGATGACGCGCTACTGATGGGTTAGCTCCAGGGTGCATAGGCCTTGTTTTGAAAATAACAAATAGGCAAAATTATTTGTGTGTACTTGGACATTGCACACCGTGAACTTCTCAGCGTACCGTTCACAGGGTGCGGGCCATTTATTGAAACAGTGCATCACTCCAATCGACTTTTTTTAGCACAGTAAGGTGACATGCTTTTTTATTGAATGAAACTACTCACAAGGCCGCTGAAGACACTTCTAAGGTCCACGACCGGTGGCGACCTTCTTTAGGCTCATCAGGCAGACGCATTCCCGGAGATTCCTCCAACTCTGTGTTCTACATAGATCCAAAGTGGACGCGTTTCGCGGATTTAACTGAGTCTCTCGTTTACGATGTTCGGCTAGGATTCAGCCGAGTCTTCCTTAGAAACCAAACTGGTGTGAAAAATAGTGTATTTCGTGAAGGTGAAATTCTATTCGAAACATAGTGGTTGTCTTCTTTATCCATGCTGATTATTTGTTTTTATATGAATGCATCATCATCATCATTGTCAGCTGTAAAAACCGCTTAATTGCCGTACAGTGGTTGTAGCTGCCACAGTTTCGTTCACCGATGATTTGGGGAGGTGGGGTATGTAGCTGCGCATTGGAGGCGGGAGCTGATAAATTGGTGCGTAAATACAGCACTGTCAGTGGACTGTTAAGTGGGGGGATTGGGAAGGGAGCTATGCACTGAAGGCAATAGCTTGGATGCACGAGCGCCATTGAGGGCGCGACTGGGCCATGTCTGACAATTTCTGTAACCATTGATGTGGCCCGTCTCGGAGTCCCCATCCAGGAAGACGGCAATGACCAGCGCAGCTGAGCTTGCTGGTAATGGCTTTTATACTTCACTACCAAGTGATTGTTTGAGAACCTCTGGCTCGTTTCCACCCTTCACGTGGTTGTGCGAAAAAAACCCTTCGAGGACGTCGGTCGACTGGCATACGCAGCACGTGACCAAGCCAGCGCAACCTATGCAGTATGACCAGTTCGTCTATCGAGGGTGAGCTATTTCTTCCGAATACCATTCGACGCACTTCAGCATTGCTTATCCGGTGTTCCCACCAGACTCGGACAATGTCCCGGAGACATCGATGGTCAAACACTGAAAGTCTTTTGACGTCCTTGGCGCGCAACGGCCAGGTTTCTGATCCGTGTAGTATTATGGAGCGCACCGCAGCATCGTAAACTCGGCCCTTGACGGATAAGCTGATATCACGCCTACGCCACAGGTGACGCAGGTTCACAAAAGCTGCTCTGGCCTTCCCAATCCGGATGGAGATATCATCTTTCGCGAGACCACCGGGACTGATACAGCTGCCCAGGTAAACAAATTTGTCTACTACCTCAATCGGTTCATCCGCAAGTATGAGGCTAGGGTTCGAGCCCACCCAGTCTTGCACTAGCACTTTACACTTTGCAGGTGTGAAGCGCATGCCAATGGGCAGCGAGGAGCATAAGGCTCTTCGGTCAGATAACTGAAAGCCAAGTGACCCAGTGACGTTTGCTTGTGTGGTGAGAAGGGGTCGGGGAGGGACATCGGTGGACACCAAACTGTGCGGGCAAATGATACTTCCCGGTTGCCCAGGCCGAGGAAGGGGGTTTGGTTGAGGTACCCCACCTTGAGACTTGACTCAAAAGTCTGACCCACAAGGCAGTGGGAGGATGTAGGGTCTTGTTCGGGGACCATGCCCCTAGCCTCTGACTCAAAAGTTTGACCCACGACGCAGCGGAGAGTACTGTTTTCGTTGGGACTTTGCCCGGAGCCGATGACTCAATAGTCTGACCTGCTAGGCTCAGGGGGTTGGCCTAACTCAGGGGCGCAGGGAATAAGGCACTACTGTCTCGTTTCTGATGCGGCTGCGCGCAGAAGGTGCCTTTTGAGCAGCACCGAACTCTTTGGTTTTAAAACTATTTCGACTGTATTGGATAATGCGCCATCTGTCAAGGTCAGCCGTTGGGCGATCAGAGTGTGCGGTTTTTGGGGCCGACCTTTTCTAACCCGTCCCTCCTCGGGGGAAGGCAGCATCGCAGCTTCCATGAATATGGACATACTGGTTGCCTGGGAAAAACACCTTACTGCCTTCACACTCCTGTCGCAGAGGACAGTACGACTTTACCTTCAGACCGTCTCATAGCACGGTTACTCGTAGTACGGGGTCTCGCTGCTCTTCGTCTGACTGCTCTCCTTTGGCCTTCCTGGTATGGTTGCACCTTGTGGAACAACGTTCCAGCCAGTGTAGCCCGCGGGATCACGGAAGCACTCAAGCCCGACCACCACGTCAAGGTGGCAGCTTTAGGTCGGGTCATGAATGCGTCAACGCCTCAATAGGATGTCCACAGGTTACAATTACGATTGGGTAGGAAACCTTAAATTTATATCCTGGGATCTCCAAATAACATTACTGTTCAGTTTGAGGCATTCTAAGGTGTTTATCTGGACTAGGTACCATGAAGAAATCAAATCAAATGATCTGGTACCGAAGTAAAGTCTTTTCATTCCTGGAATCACTTCTACCAGTTAGAATAATCCCACCGAGTGGAGCCGGTAGAGCAAAGAACAACTATTTTTGGAAGCACGGATGTCATAGAATAGAGGCCGAAAACTCTCCTCTACTCCACTGTTTTTTCAGGAAGAGGTGGCCACCATATTCTTCCACGTTGCGCCATCTTTATCACTTTTTCTAAACCTTTGCTGCTATGGATGTTCATTTTGATATTCTAGGATGTGAGAATTTTTTGTCTGCTGAGCCACATAGTTCGTCAGCATTCCAGCATGCAAGTCCACGTAACAAGTTAACCCGTTATTTTGACTACTTGAAGGTTTCGATCCGGTAGGATGACTTGATTCACAAGACATCGTGCAGATGAGGGTCATTATGGACGTTTGAGGCTAGAAAAACCCTTCAGTGGGAATGCACAGTATAGTTAAACATAAAAAGTACACACAAATTTAAAAGTTGAAACTTCAGTGGGATGCTGTAATGACTCCCCACACATTCAACACCATTGCATGCCTATAAATGACATATCAGTTTATGATGTAGCAGTCCTGTGTAGTTATTTGCTGTTTCTGTCACATTGCGTCTTTCACTACAACGTTTTATGAGAAGGGCAATAAAAGAAAATGTGTTCATGAGGACAACGTATTTAAGAGGCAAACATGTAATTAGGGCTGGTGGCATCATCACAAGTTTTGAGATGTGTACTTTTTTGTCCCACTATCGAGCTTTATCAAACTCGGGCCGCATGAAAATTCTAAGATGCATTCAGAAACATTGGTAGTTGGGTTCAAAAGGGCTAACTGAAATCGCAGGTTTACGAAGTTAAAGCACTACTGACAAACAAGAAGAAACATCTCAAGAGTCAGGAAATGGCCAAAATTTGTTTTGGCAGTTTGTTTCATTGACGGATTTAGACATGAAGAAACCGGTAGCAGGTAAAATGTCATCAAAAGAGAGGCTTGTTAGGCTGTAGAGTGCTTTTTTCTTATTCACTCCCCAGAGAAGTCATCAAAAACATAAGAAGTATCTCATTCAAGCCTTGTCCTAGTGAAATTACTGTCACTTATGTTTTACTGAGAAACGATTTTTGCTAAATGGCTGCAGACAGTTTGCTTTCCGCCAGACAATTGTATCATTAATCACAGTGACATTCCGTCCACAGCGACGGTAATTCTTCGTCTAGTCCGTCACTCTATTCTCTTCATCACGTCTGATAAGACAGACTCACATTCCAATAGTCAACAAAATTTATGAGTTCTTGCCGAAGAAACACAGGCCGCATGTCACAATCCAAGTGTGGGTGAACGGAAAGTATGCCGATATCATCGGAAGATATGACCACAGTTTAGCTGCCAAAGTTAAATTCCGTGCCGGTTGGTTAAAAAGTGCATTCCAAAGTCGCAGTTAGTATGGATCAGCTGCTCAGCACAAAACAATCAGGAAACATAAGAAAACGGATACGAAGTGAGAACTAGTGAGCTTGAAACTTTCAAACGGCAATGCAGCTCGGAATATAGGAGATAAAACCGAAGTAAACAAATCAAAGTAAAACATCTACTGCATGAGCGGGTTGCCTTCAGTGCCCGTTTTAGGCCTGTATTGAGCAGACCAAGCCACAGTTTCGGCGAAGTGAAATAGTGTTGAATAAGAATTGAAGTTCGTTCTAGCTGGCTGCTGACTTTTCAGGTAAGTGAACTGTTCCTGAGTAGTCAGCATGTTTCATAGCAAAGGTCAATTTTCGTCGTGAAAGACGTGGCAAGGGAAACCAAGAGTTCACCATTTAACTGGATACTAATAGGAAATTTGTGATAGGATACCGAAAAGCTCAGTAGCATGAGTAACTTTAGGACTCTTAATTTGGGTGTGGGGGAGTAAACACCTCGCATTTTATTCAAAACCAAAATTAACAAAAAGAACGAGATACGTCCATTGGCTCGAAAGGGATGCACAGCAAGTTCTTCTACCTGGACTTTGTTACGAGGCCTCCAATGACACACACAATGCTCTCATGGCTTTTTCCAGTGAAGTTACATCTTTTGACAACGCTGTTCAAAGAACAAAGCCTCTCCTCACAGATCACCTCCTTTCTTATCCAAGAAGACAAGCTGAAACCCGAATCTGCATTAAAGAATCCTTTGCTGTCTTGAAACCATTGAATTTAGTGTACGTGGATCGATTCCTGTTCGAATGGCCCTTAGTTCTGCTAGCTAAGACAAGACTTGCCAAACGTACAGTAACATCTTTTCCGATTCTGAATTTTAGCTGCTAACTTTGCCCTCTTCTTTCATCAGTTTGAACCAAGTATTATCCCTCATAAAGCGTAAAAATTATTTGCAGCATTATCGTAGTTTATTCTACGTTACCTGTCTTCCGAGCAAGTTAGTGGGTAGCATTTTCACTCAAAAAGACATTGCTTGGCTGAAGAGCTAACATGCCCGACAGAAGCAAAATAGCTGACTTTGAAAAGTATCACAGTGTGAAATTTTGCACAACACTGTACAGAACAACGGTTTCAGTACCCAAAGAAGTTGTTTGCGGACATCGTCCTACCCCAATTTGGAGATATCAGACTATACTCCAGGTGGGTTTTAACTGAATGTCAAGGCAAATTACTTTACACTTTTACCAGTCATCTATTTTGCAATTCGCAACTCCTTGCTACCTGGCGGTAGATCAGCTTTACAAGTGTTCCAACAATGACTCATTAAATGGCATCCAACACGGAGTCTATCGCTTTTGTCTGAAATTTCTGTTACGGAATAGATGGTTTACCAGGGCTCGCATTATTAGGCATTCTGCTCCTAGGTATTAACAGGGGAGAAATAGTAGAATTATTCTACACTTGCTGCTCTATCTTTATAATCCAGAAGCCTTCTCCTTAGACCCAGGGGCTATTTGGCTCGGAATACTCGGAACTCCGTTTGAGTGGCAGAATACTAATGAGCGTGAACCAATCAATTTACCTGCTTTCCATCACATCTTTGACAAAACCGTCTGACTAGAAACGTTGTGGGCATTGCGAACAGTCCGCTTCATTATGAAATTATATTGCATTTGTTTAGTGTTGATGGCCACACCGCAGCGGGTGGCTTTAGTGTCTGCTTGTGAATAAAGTGCACAAAAGTTATAATGATGGCATTACGGGGGCTTTTGAATGGGCAAAAACAGAGCCATGGGTAGTAGAAGTGGTAACATTAGGGATAAAGCGTCAAGTGATTGTCAGTGATTGCGTTAGTCAACGCAGCCCGTCCTCCTCATTAGTTTTTATTTAACTCCGACATTCGTTGCGACGACTTGCGTAAAAGCCATGATGGCAGGGCCATTTTGTTAAAACCTCACGGAATCGCAGCTGGCAGGAGGCTAAACTGTCTGCTGAGTTGCTGACTTTGTCACTCTTTTGTCGGAGTTCAACTAATCAAAATCGTATTAAGTGACTCTCATGAAACCCGGCAATCTACAAGGAAAAATTGCACTCTTCTTTGATTTTGGAAAGGTTTTTGCAACAATTCAGGAGCAGTTACATTCAAGCGCGTGGACTGTGGCAGAGCCGTAAACATCCTCTCTAAGTTCTTTTGGTGTGCTCTCTGCAAGTGGTCAAGTCACACTGGCAGCAGTGGAGCAGATAAGAGTTCTTACGAATTTTAGAAGCACTCCACCTCCACGGTTATCCTTTTCGTTGGATGCTGACTGACGTCCGTCTCAAAGGTGGAGTTCGTCAACCGATCCCACACGGTAAAAGCTATGCGATCAATCGACGACTCCAGAATCAGAACAGTGTCCACTCCGTCTACTTCGGAAACAGCTATCTCGTTCGTCCAGGGTATATAAGGTCT
>SJOL01007640.1:1278453-1375455 GCA_004794785.1 Opisthorchis felineus
TCAAAAAGACATTGCTTGGCTGAAGAGCTAACATGCCCGACAGAAGCAAAATAGTTGACTTTGAAAAGTATCACAGTGTGAAATTTTGCACAACACTGTACAGAACAACGGTTTCAGTACCCAAAGAAGTTGTTTGCGGACATCGTCCTACCCCAATTTGGAGATATCAGACTATACTCCAGGTGGGTTTTAACTGAATGTCAAGGCAAATTACTTTACACTTTTACCAGTCATCTATTTTGCAGTTAGCAACTCCTTGCTACCTGGCGGTAGATCAGCTTTACAAGTGTTCCAACAATAACTCATTAAATGGCATCCAACACGGAGTCTATCGCTTTTGTCTGAAATTTCTGTTACGGAATAGATGGTTTACCAGGGCTCGCATTATTAGGCATTCTGCTCCTAGGTATTAACAGGGGAGAAATAGTAGAATTATTCTACACTTGCTGCTCTATCTTTATAATCCAGAAGCCTTCTCCTTAGAACCAGGGGCTATTTGGCTCGGAATACTCGGAACTCCGTTTGAGTGGCAGAATACTAATGAACGTGAACCAAACAATTTACCTGCTTTCCATCACATCTTTGACAAAACCGTCTGACTAGAAACGTTGTGGGCATTGCGAACAGTCCGCTTCATTATGAAATTATATTGCATTTGTTTAGTGTTGATGGCCACACCGCAGCGGGTGTCTTTAGTGTCTGCTTGTGAATAAAGTGCACAAAAGTTATAATGATGGCATTACGGGGGCTTTTGAATGGGCAAAAACAGAGCCATGGGTAGTAGAAGTGGTAACATTAGGGATAAAGCGTCAAGTGATTGTCAGTGATTGCGTTAGTCAACGCAGCCCGTCCTCCTCATTAGTTTTTATTTAACTCCGACATTCGTTGCGACGACTTGCGTAAAAGCCATGATGGCAGGGCCATTTTGTTAAAACCTCACGGAATCGCAGCTGGCAGGAGCTAAACTGTCTGCTGAGTTGCTGACTTTGTCACTCTTTTGTCGGAGTTCAACTAATCAAAATCGTATTAAGTGACTCTCATGAAACCCGGCAATCTACAAGGTATAATTGCACTCTTCTTTGATTTTGGAAAGGTTTTTGCAACAATTCAGGAGCAGTTACATTCAAGCGCGTGGACTGTGGCAGAGCCGTAAACATCCTCTCTAAGTTCTTTTGGTGTGCTCTCTGCAAGTGGTCAAGTCACACTGGCAGCAGTGGAGCAGATAAGAGTTCTTACGAATTTTAGAAGCACTCCACCTCCACGGTTATCCTTTTCGTTGGATGCTGACTGACGTCCGTCTCAAAGGTGGAGTTCGTCAACCGATCCCACACGGTAAAAGCTATGCGATCAATCGACGACTCCAGAATCAGAACAGTGTCCACTCCGTCTACTTCGGAAACAGCTATCTCGTTCGTCCAGGGTATATAAGGTCTGAGTTCTTTAGTAAATATTCTTAGGAAGCTCTCCGAGGGAGTGACATTTCCGAAGCTACAGGGATTTCTCATCCTGCTCGTTCGCCTGACTTTGTTTCTGGAACAAAAATCCTGCAAACCATACCATACCAAAAGACCAAGGAAATCCACATTTAACTACAGGAAGTTCTGAACCAAGTTTCCTATTTGAACAAGCCGATTCGAGAAAACAGCCAGCATTATGCTGGGGGAATCTCAAAATATTCTACAGAACAACTATCCGCGAGAGGTGTCTGATTGGCATTAACGTTCTCGCGTTCGACAAACGTGATCCCTCTGAAAAATTCTAAATGAACAAAATTTCTTGGGGCTTATGTTTTCTACTTTGTTTGATAAAGCCTAGCCTGGAATCCAGGCGCACGCATCAGTCCGTCTCGAAAGGAAATCAGGAACCACCGGCAGCATCCGACCTATTAGGTTGTTTTCGGTAGAAGAAAGGGAATTTTCACCTGCTTTTTGGGTGACTCATCGTCAAAAAGAGAATCATTCCAGATTTTGTGTAACCTCGTAAGAAGTTCAAAACAAGCGAAGCCTTTGGAGGTCCGAGAAATCAACGGTCCGACGGCCCGAATTTTGGACTCCCGCGCAGTGAAGAAAATACCTCGGTTCAGGTGGCGGTCAGTTGCATCTTCTTCCCTTACTTAAGGGTAATTACTGCAGACGTAAGAAAACTAAATCAAACGATTTTCAGAAATCAGCCTATGAGGAGCCAGAATCACAATTCGTGACATCCAGTGTGGAGCTATTTGGACCATAACCCGACCACCACTCCTGTGATGGCACGTAAATTTTGTCGTAAATGGCATATTCATCAAAGTTCAAAAGGTTATATCACGTGTCTGAATAAGCTTAAAAAAGACGGAGCAATCACTGTCTTAAGTACAATCACATGATGTCATGTTAGTGACGAGCGCATTAGTGCGAAATATGTGGCAACGGGGGATGCAAAATTGCGAGACTCATATAAATGAAGTTAGAAATGATATGGAATGGGATAGGACAGACGAGATGAAGATGAGTTAATGTAACAAAGAGGAGAATACAGGTCAAGTAAGATCAGAGAATAAAATGAGATTTGAATACCCAATTATCAATAACACTACTAACTACCTGTTTTTATCTACACAGAGGGGGTCTGTAATATGGATAGCAATGGTCTCAAGATTTTAAGGATATAACCGTGCTTAAGTGCGGCAATAATCCTGAAATTTTTAGTGGGGTTTATACGGTGACCGCTGTTTATCAGCTGTTGTGTTACCACTCTTCTAGGGTTACCAATACCTGAGTGCCAGGGCCATTTTTGAAAGCCTTTGTCTACACGAGACAATTGCTTAGTCAAGGCTTCATCGAAGGCTTTCATAACTTTTTTACTCTCAAAACTGACGGTTCTGCAAGAGGTCACTGTGTAGAGCCGTGTGAATTGAAGAGCTTGCATAACAATAACAAATCCACTTTATTCACCTGCGTGGTTAACGATGGAACAAGCTTCCTGCGGTAGTGATTACTTCCCCATCCAATGAATGCCTCAATAGCGCTCTGATCAGTACCTGAGGTGTCCCATTTCGCACGGTAGGTTTTGCAACGAATTCTCTCCAGGAGCTGACCAGGGACAACCGATGGTTTCGTGACTAGTTTTGGGAAGCGAAAAAAGGGAAAGCGATAAAAACACCTCCCTTGTTCCCTACATCTACACGAATCAGCGACTGCAAGAATCAATGATTCTTATTTACCATTTACAACCTAGAAGCGCCTAAGAAAATGATACATATCATCCCTTTGGTGTTAGCCGTTTTGGCTGTGCTATGGGAGCATGAGCACACTGGGTCCTGGATGTAACGAAAGGTATTTCCAGACCCAGTGCAAGGTATAAGCCTTATAAAATTCTTTAGTTGTTCAAGCCAATGGGATTTTGCGCGCGCCTTTAGGAAACATCCAGCAACTGCTAACCACAAGAACACGTGACCGATCGCTATACGTCCACCTAATAAGTTCGTGGCGCTGACGTTTTCGAGATATGACTACATCTCTAGTTTTGAAGCAGACACCAAAACCGAATTCGCCCCAGATTACACCATTAGATTTGTCTCATTTTAAATCTACTTTTCATCAGAGCTGCTTTGAGCATATAATGAACATCCTGCATTGCGAGATAAGGATAGAGCTGAAACAGGCCCAAAAACAAATTTTGCGACTGAAAACTTTTTTATTACCATAAGCTTCGCACAAAAGTCGTAATAGTTTGGGACAAATCGAAAAAAATCACAAAATTCACCCTCTTCCTCTGACTGGAGCACCAGGATGATCCTCTCTGGGGCGGGAGTTGACAGGTATTAGTGGGGACCTAAGTAAAAATGGTCCCTTTTGATCAAACCGGAATCATTTGAAGCTACTCTTTCCACACAAGAGACGAACGTAGTTAAATATTCAGAAGGACGAAAAATACAAGTGACATACTCGTACAAGTACAAAGTCGCATTCAGGAAGCATGCTAATCACAGTAGTTAATGCTGCCTTTTGGTAATCCTGGACCTTGATAGGCTATTAGAAATAAATTTGTGCTTGATAAGCTGGGAACAGATGAGGGATGCTTCGCATATGTACCACTTGAGGGCGGGACCACCAAACTACTAGCTTTGTTCGACCAATAGTAGAGTGTGCTGAAAAGAACGCCTCTTTTTAGGTTAGTCCTGTTAGCAGTTCTGATATCTTAACTTCAGTTTGTCTTGCTCTAGTGTAATGCCAACCAACCCAATAGGGCGAATCATTTTCGGAAACCTTTAAAGATGCCAGTGGGAAGTTTTGGAGTTTAGATGTCACCGTCACTTCACACCAGTCCTTAACGTTTGAAAGCCATAAAAATGCCTGTTGAGAGCCAGAATATATACGAACGTTTGATGTCCTGAAAGACAGCACAACCAATAAGCATCCCTAGCTTGGAAAAATGGGGATACAAAAAGCAGGTGTTGATTATTTTACATTTTCCTCAGTGTGTTTGATGATCAGTAGATTCCTAAAAACCTCGAATAAAAGCAAATAATCTGATTATGTAGCTATTTTTTCCCCGTGTCTTGCTTGCCGTCTGTTGCACATTTGCTGATGAGAGAATTGGGCAGTGAGCATTGGATAAGTGTGTGTGTGTGTGTGCGTGTGGGGGGAGAATGAGCCAATCTATAGCAAGATTGTCACTAAATCGACTTCCAACCTGACGTTAAAATTAAGTGTCACCGATATAGCGTGCACAGTGTATTATCGCCGCTAGTCATTCCTCACTTATGTCCGTCTACCTCAACTCAGGATCTTCAAACTCAAAGCGAGTATACCTAAGTTCAGACAGTTACTCAATGCGTCATATTTCCGAGCAAATGTACAAAGCTTTTGAAATACGACAGACCAGACTATAGCTTTGCAAAATGCTATTACGTCTTGAACATTTAAAACGCATAAATGACTTTTTCTCAAGAACATAAAGCGTTTTACATTCCGAAATATTAGGATACAACACTTTCACACACTGTGATTCCTGCCGTCATTTTACCGTCTGGTCACCCCTTCCCAGGTATACCCGATGGTATTCATGTCTGGGATATAAGCCTGTCCATACAAAAAAATAACTGATATGATGGAATGACTGTGATTTTGTGAGGTAAGCGCAATTTATGGGTGTGTTATCATACCGAATGATCAAAGTTTCATCAAAATTTTCACTAACTACCTGGAATAATCCGCGCTCTGATGCCGTTCCTTTTGGAGCCTTCGTCAGATTTTCGTTCAAATGTTTAAATTTGCTTATCAGCCCACCGCATAGCCGTAGCGGTGACTTCAGTTACCTTTTTTCTTTCTGAGACTGAGCCAGTGGTGACTCCAGATCAGACTTCTTTCACCTCAGAATATCACGTTTCCCCATACGTGTTTCCAAAATAATACTACTCTATTCTCCTGGCAGCCTCTACTGCTGGTGCTTCGTTTCAAAATCATTACCATCCTGGGGCGCTCTGACGAAAGCGGACTGATGCTTTTGTACTCACCTACGCTTATGATGAAAGGTAGATCACTTTTTACTCATGATCCGATTTAACTGATCAGATGCAAGCCTCAGTAGTATGTTTTGCTGTTTCAGATATCTGTTATTTCCTGACTGAATTATGAACACTACTCAGATTCGATAACAGGGCAAACATTTGAAACAAAGCAGTCTCAGTGACCTTAACAGGTTTTCTTCGACTCTTGCGATCTTGGATGACATTTCTACGGGCTTGCGCGTTTGGATTAACCCATTCCTGTGTAATCGACAAGTTAATTTGCTTGGAAAGACTAGCTTCAGATGTAGCGATACTGAGTTTGTAGTGGGGGAGAGGCGGAGATAAATGGAAACCTTACAAATCCTCAACAGCGTTGGCCGAATTATGTAAAACCAATGGTCTAAAAATGAGTCAAAAGTAGGTAAGCTTTACTAGAAATACGTTTGATAGAAAGAACAAAAATAATTGCTTTCTTTTGAGGAAATACAGGACTTATTTTGTCTCAATAAAAAACCGGGCATAGTACTGTTAAGTCGCTTCCATCTGGAGCTGTTTTTTCTCACGGGAGTTTGCTGTTTATTTTACTGACGAGTATTTTTAGAGTTGAAAAAAGTAGCTTGTGTAAAGATTGTCCATCTCGGCGGATCCTACTGTTAGGTAACCGCAAGATTAAATAAGATCGGTTCAATCTGAAACTTGGTCACGTACATTCTGAAGCGTCCGCGTGGAATTTCCTCCAAGTGCAGTATAGTTAGTGAACTGTTTTTGGACAATTCGTGCGCAGTTCGCATTATGTGGGTGGGATACTGGGGAACCGCATTAAACATTCTTCATAACTAAAAACATGATTACTCAGTATATGGGTTAAAAAATTCACTGAAAAACATAGGGCTGGTCTTCGGTCACTGATATATGAACGTGGAACCATTTTGTAGAGACGCAACCTCTAATCACCAGTGTGCTTGAAATGCGAGCAATCTGTAGGTCAAAAGCGAATTGCATGATTGTCAACGAGATCAGAATAGATAACATTTTTGTGCACTGCTCCAAATCACATGACAGTTCCTTCGGAATCCAGACATGTGACTTTGAGATAACTCAGTAAGTCACGAGCTACTGACCAAGCTTGAACGAAACAATTCGTTTTCAGACTGTTTCATCTAGGCCTGAGTAACTTGGCAGTATATCATGCATCAGGCTTGGTTGGGGTTACAAGGTCGTCGTGCACTGAGAAAAGTTCCATGAGTGACGGCTTCATTTAACTTTTTGCCCTTCACAGAGAGGAACACAACCAAGACTGTATATCCTATTGAATGCAGTGAACAAATTCCATGAACTTCCATAGTTACGACTGATATAAATGCATTTCTTCTGTTTCTCGGTATGTTTTCTAAAACCCTACAGGAGAATATTGCCAAGAAACATACAGTTAACCGCAATTTTTGTTATGAACATTTCTTTTGTCAATGGCGCAGTATCAGGATATTTGTAAACATTCGACAGATAGTGGTGTTTAAGTGAAAAGTGAAAAACTGGTGGTTCTGAAGGAAATGGTGATATTTTGGCATATATCTCATATTAGCACACTCGACTGTGTTCCAGACAAACTAAAATTGGTCAAGAAATATTTGCGTTAACCGAAAAGTAAGTAATCACACAAACTTTAGTGGTGTTTTTGTAGAGGAATTCTATAAGGAGCCTTCAAACGAGCAGAATTATGGTAAAGAACGACTACCCAATGTTCATTTCGATTCCTACATAAGCGTTCATCTTACAATCAGTTTTCAGTTGCCGTGAAAACTACTACACCCGTTTGATCTGGTAAAAGGCAAAATCTCCATTGTCTTTTTTTTCAAAGTTAGGTTCTATGAAAACCATCGCGAATTGATCAATTTTGGCAAAATTTTCAGGCGAAACACCGTTACAGACATCATCGTCGAGAAGGCGGTTTTGTGAGAAAGGTATTTTTCCTACTGGCTTGCTATTTCAAGTAAACAAACCATCAAAATCGAAGACATTTTTCGATTTCAAATAGGGCTCAATTACTCCTAAAGATGTGACACTACAATAAGAATGTCCTGTACCATTCACCCTATTCTGCCAGTATGAGATGGAGATGAGCCCCTGATATGATTTTTGGAAGGGCCCTCCATCAGCTGAGTTACTGAACCATTTATGGATGCATTAATGAAACTGATACTGTTCAGCTGTTAATACACTCGGCGGCTGATTGGTGAAACACATGTGAAGGACCAGTAGGTAAGTACATTGTGTATCAGTGACCTTGATATACAAGCTGGTAGTGCACCCATCCATCAGCAGGACGTCAGGGTTTCAGTCCAGATCCTGTCTGTTCCGAGCCACGCACATTTTGCAACGCTGATACTGCTACTGTCTGATAAAAGTTGAGAATTAGCTCCCGTTGTACTGGGCTAATCTAAGCCTGTGTCCCCCTCTATGCTACATGACAGTGTTATGTTATATAATATAATACAACATAATTTGTGTATAATATAATGTAATATAAGCTTGTATGACATCACCGACCACATGACGGTTACCTATAGAACACCGACCGGGAAAGAATAAACCTAGGTGAATTTTTTCAGCTATTTTATCAGTACTCCGGGATTAGCTGAGGATTTTTCAATCGGGATTTTGTCCTGCAAGTAAGGTCAGTCTATGCTGAAAAGTCAAGGAACAGTGTGGGATGTTTCGTTTTGATTCCAAATCATCTTTAGTGTGCACCTCAAGAATCTCCGGAAAGAATCAAACTCGCGACCTCCAGGCTAGTAGTTAAAGACTAACTGGTTCGGCCACCAGCCTCTGGTCAGTAGCTTGATTAACTCGCACTTTGACAGGATATGGAACTACTCATCCTACATTCAAGGTATCGACGTCACTTTTTACTGACAATTGAGTGACGACTTCTCAGGTCAAAGGGTGCCTCTTTATGTGACCTATCCAGCTTTCTGACCTGTTCCGGTTCAGAGATCTGGTAATTTTTCACTTAGGGCATTTCAATCTAGATGAGCTTTTATGTGCCCGAAGGCTTATACAGGATGTTGCCTTTCACGGAAACGTAAAGCTTGCGTTCTCATACACAGTATTGTAAACCTGATCATGAAGCTTTTTAATCTTGTAGTGGAAGCTTACAGTAGTCTTCCACGTTTTCCGAGGTAAAGTTGAGAATTAATAAAGGTACCGATATTTTACCTGCAAAAAACTAGATGTAAACAGGCAAGACGCATCAATAACATAGGCAACCATTTTCTGTTCAACCGCTAGACAACTAATGTCAGACCAAAATACATTACTTTAAAGGATTTTTTTTCTTAAAAGGGGCTAAAATGCTTCTATTCCCACAGTAGCCTTCCTTCCAGTGGACCGCCATATTAGCTTGCATGTGTAAATCCGCACTTGGTCGTACAGCGCATGCAGCGCTCACAACATTAGGCAGTGGAGTTATATGAACAGCTTTGCGATTCATCAAGCACAGACACTGTGCCACGTACTATTACCCAATACTATATTATAAAGAGAAGCGTGAAACACTTAAGTACAGTGAAACAGAGGCTGTTGCATCTCACGAGTTTACTTTGACTGACTTTATTTCCACGCTCAGCTCACACTACTCACCTGAAAACATTGTGACTTCCGTACCACACGGAATCTGTCTCTAAATGTGTTGTCTGAGTCCCTCAAGTGGTGTTTTCTGGCAAACAGTAGTCACGATAACAATAGAAAAACGAAACGACGCTTATTGTTCTTATGCAGAACAATCAATATTGGAGGAAGGCCGGTGTGTAGGCTTGGACAACCTGGCTGTATTACATCCGACACTCCTCTCACCTTTTGCACTACGCCTTTCAGCCATAAGCCTCAAAAATCATAAATTATCAGCCTAAAAAGTCGAGAACTTTCAGAAGAGTGTATGGACAGTCTGAGTTAACAATAAGCTTGAAGAGTGAATCTAGAATAAAATGGTCTTTTAGGAATTGCAGACCACATAAAGTTTCTTTTTACATGAATTACCAAGAATTGTCCCGGTTAGTGGCATAAGACTTAAAGAGAAGGCACGGAATACAGGTAAATTGTTCGATATTGATATGTTTTTCGGTGGCAACTAGTAGCTTCCCAAACCCTAATTAACAATCCACCATATGTGCTAAGATGAAAAAAATGGCGTTTACCAAAACACCCGTTCTGTTTGGTAGCTTGCAATAATCGTACGGCTTAGTGACGCAATGTGAAAATACGATAATCCTCCCAAGAAGCCTCTCCGGAGGGAGACAGCCCTTCTGGGGGTCCACAAGAGTGTCCGCCGTCGGCCATGATTTAATGTAAAGTTGTAATGAAGTGACGCTAAAGTAGTTTTCCTGGTGATTCCTCCACGTAGGGGATTACAGTATTTTCCCCTATGACCATATTTCTATATGGTCCAAAACATGCGGTATATAAAACCGAGAGTCGGTCGGACGGTCCAGGGAGAACCTTGTGTTCCTATCTGACGCTGAGTGTGCAGTGTTGCTGATCCATTAACACTTTCGTAATCGCATTTGGCTTTCACTCACTCCTTAATCAGAAAGTGTTAATTTGATCGGATTAGCGAGGTTACTGATAGCCAGTGCCATTATACAAGCCACGTAATGTTTGTTTGTGGTATCTGCAACAACAACAACAACAACAGCAACGATGACAAAAATAACAAAACAAAAACAGCAGAGGCAGCGGCAGCGAAAACCTTATTTTGGAAGAACAGCGAAAACAGAGCATTGGCTTATGGGTGAGCGAGGTGTAGACGGACAGATGCAAAACGAACTGGAACTTTGTCATGTTCAAAAAAACGGCTGCAGGAAAAAAACAATGTGATCGATTTCTGCCAGCACAGTCAGACAGCATTGCGGTTGACCTACACGAAATTCTAGGAAAGTGGGGTAGAGATTAGCATATATAACAAACAACAATTCACCAAACGGTAGCCAGACTAAACATCAGAGTGGAGTGGAGATGTTGTTTTGCTAGATAGAATTATGTATGCCGCTGACCGCTTTGGTAATCGATACTTAGTGTATCACGTACGCATTAGGTCAAGTGGTAGGGGACTCGGGTGCAACTCACTCAAGCATCCAGTTATTATTTTTATGTATTCGGGAAAACTAGTCTCCAAAAATTCGATGCTTACCTGATTGTTAAGTAGACTTATAAAAGAGAGGATTCTACCTAACAGACTTCTTACTAAACACTCAACTACCAGTTTCCATCCTCCAGAAAAGGCAATCGCAATCTTATTTCAGTTTAATATGTTTTGTGAATGGTTAGTAGGCTCATTGTTTCTGCTGAATAAAGGTAGCTTGAATTTTACTTGCCACCTTGTAATTTGTTCAATGTAAATATTGCACAACAACGACTGCGTTCATAATTTTAACTGCAACCGCAGACGTATGGTAAAAAAAGTGGGCAACTGCAGAGTCCAGTTTAAAATCACTAGTCGTTGCATAATTTTAACTCACACCAGCACAAACTCCCACGCATCATTCACACCGCGGGAAACGTATATACCAAACCTCTGATTAAACCAAACTTAGGGACCAAACAGTCCTCCTGAGCATATCTGGAGGACAACTGGGGGAAATGACCAGTATTTCCAAGTGCAAAATTATCATTCTGACAGCATTTTGCATCGAAAGATCTTACTTAGGCATAGACCCTTGCATTTCGTATCAAACCCGCGCCATGTCAGGTTAACAAACTGTGCGCTGTGCTTCAACACAAATTATTCTTGTTCCTACGGCCCCCCTTATTTTACCGATCAGCCCACATCAAAGTGAGGTTGAATTAGACTCGAGTTTTGCCCCTATTAGAACTCACCAGACACCGAGATTTGAAATTCTGCATTTGATAGAAACGATAAACCTGTAGTGTCACCATATTTAACATTCTACCTAAGCTCCACGAAGTTTAGCTTTCTGCAATGTCTTCCTCAACTCGGTAAGACTCCTGTTAGTTGTGTAGTTCAAACTGTTTGTAACATATCACCCGGTATAAAAAGAAAACCTATCAACTACAGGCTGGCATAGTTTTTGACGTTGCTGTTCATTTCAGAAAAACCTCTCCCAACGAGGCTATCGGTATAACAAATGTGACTTGTTCGCTGCAACCAATGTTCTAATCAGAAGTGAAGACGGATATCCGACAGTGCGGTGAACGACGAGATGAAACCTGGTTTCACATGACTATAGAATGTCAACTGAAATGTCCTGTTGTACAAAACTGTGGTGAAGCGTGCTGACGTTCTATATTTCAAAAAGTATACCGTTTTTGCGTTTTTCACCATGAAATGTGCTTATTTAGAATGATATATTCCATCCGATTAACTGACGCTGTTTTGTATGCATTTGTTGTTGATGTTTTTGAGGTTCGCAGCTCTCTCTTCTAAATTCAGCTCAATCAAAGATGAACAGCACTGTATGTTGCTCGATGGCTCAGGAACGCTTAACACTTGAGCAGCAAAGGATGAACCTGCTACCTTGCAGGACAACATGAAAATGTGAAGAGTGGAAGTACCCACTCTAAGAGAGGTCAAGCGGCATCACCTGAGTAGAAAGTCGAAATAAAACAGTCCTTTTTGTGTTGTTGGCTTGGAAATTCAGTTTTGAGTGTGATGTCAGGACAAGCTCAATAGATCCGCATACAAGAATTATTTTGCTACCTCTGCTTGTGTGGTGTTAACGGTTGACACTGGGAGGCAAACTTCTACGGGACTGGACGAAATCTATCAAGCTTATTTTTATCTAGGCTTATGCATATTAGCCAAAACAAGTAGGATAAAAGAGAAGATGCACCGTGTTGTAGCGTTTAAAGTTGTTGATTCCGCTGCTATCACCTGATTGAAGCAGATAAGTGAGAGAAGCTCACTGGGATGACTAGACACTCCCAAGAGTCTCATACTTGTAATTAGGAATGGAAGGTAGCGTTTGTTATTTTGTTCAACACATCTTTTTTCACATATGTTGGTGTGTGTTGCAACCGCGAATGCCACCAGTGAAACATCCACAGGCCCATGGCTTTGATCTGTCAGCTGGACTATAATTGAGCACACTGAAGTTTGGCTGATTATCATGACGGACTACACGCAAACCGTGCTCGTCTGACGAAAATATACGCTGAATCATAAGCTTCCGTTCGGGTGACATCTCAGATGGCAAGGGCAGGGCGGGCTATATGAAGCGCTTTGTCGCACTCCTTGTAAAACAGGCTCTGTGTTTACCGGTCATAATATAATGAGACATAATCGCCTCAGATTCTCCTAGACACTACTGGAGATATTACCAAAATTAAGCTGTATGCTTATCCACCTTATCTTAAGCACATAAGGAAATGAGCCATCTATCATCAAGTGGTTGGGACTTGCGCTCAAAATTTACAAAAATTGATATACTGTCGGATTCGATGTACACATCATCAGTCAAATCGTATGCTAGCGTACTTTCCCCAATTTTTTGAGTATAAAAGTGGTGCTTCTAGCTGGGGGTGCCATCTAGGTAGTTAAGCGGAACGAATGTTTTGTGAGGTTTGAAAAATTATACATTCAGCTGACTAGAACAAACAACAGATGGTCCGAAGTACGAAGGTAGAGGTTTGAAAACTGCGAGCCGTATTGGTCCTGACACCTATCGTACTCAAATTGGCCCGCTAGATATTTAGCAATACAAATTATTTTTTTAAAGAGATCCTCGGCCAATAAAGCATATTCACCATTGATCATAGATTGAACATGTGACCGCTCAAACACAGATCCAAGTTAAGTAGCTCCCAATTTAGGTAGCCACTTCAGTTTACAAATTTCTTCTTGTTTAGCATACCTCTATAGAACTGCCGTAAGCTTTTGTCCCTTTAATGTACCTCTAATTCAAGTAACCATATCGAGTTGATTTCTTGCTTTTTTAGAGTCTTAATATGCGGCTACTGTGGAAAGCTGACCACACCTACTGGTCGCCGGCAAATTTCGACAAATTTGGCTAGCTGGTGCATTTCTGCACAGCAAACTTATCTGGATCTCCCAAACAAGTCATGACTTCATGATTCAGTGTGGATATTTAAAGATGGATAAGTTTAGTACAGTGGGTTTTAATTTTTTAGTCCACCCACACTGCTTAAAAATGTTCTCATCTCTGAAGCCTCTGTTAAGTTCAGTGAGCAGTTTGGTCGTTTGCGTATGACTGCCAAGCAAAGTGACATCATCCTTGAGACCTGAAGTCATTCCCTGAACGACCATTTTAAGACTGTCTCCAGTAGAAGCCTAAAGACTGGACGCATGTCCGGTGACTACGCGTAGGTGTTGTGAGATTATCAATATCTATCATTCTAAGTCAATGAATCCAAGGTTACCTTGGCCGGTACTAACACAGAAACCACCCGTATGCTGAATTAGTGCCAGAAGAATCACCATTGTGCAAAAGAAAAATCAATATAGTAGGTGTCCCCTTTCATATATTTGACCTCACCTTTGAGTAGTTGTCATAAAGTGATACGGCGTAGAGGCTTTATTCCGACTTGTTGCAATGTTGTTGATATCATGAGTGTGCATAAATATGTCAGATTCCACTTTTGTGACGTAAATTATCTCGTGCCACTAATGCGTATGATTATCTTCTACAAGTTCCAAGTTTGGAAAGGTAGGTAACTCTATCAGGGAACAGTGCCTCCTGAGCTCGCTGTAATATAAGAAGTTCATAAAATCCAAGAGAATAAGACTGGAATAGGATATCAAGGAGAAAATTTTATTTACATCATGACCGGATGATGGCAAGTGATCGCATACTCACAGGAGATTTGGTGCGTCGACTGGTTGCCTAACTTATCAGAAATCAGTTGTAGAACGCAGGGATTTAGCTAGTTCTGATCTGATTCCGCCTCAATTGCGAAAACGCATTCTCAGCACCAGTGAAGAATAGAACTCCAGAAAAGGTACAGCTGTTCATAACTCCAACTTAGGGTTAGTAACTACGAACGCCAAGGGGAGAAAGACCCGGAAACAAGGTTAGAAGGATCTGCATTCACACACGAACATTCTTGCCTTCAAGGTCATATCAAAATTTGGTTATTAGTGTCATTTTTTATAGTGAATAGGCTGTGCGGCAAGATTTTTGTCAACTAGGGTTAGGTTCAGTCTGCTAGATGATATTCTATCAATAGCCAAGTTTAACTTGCACTGTGGTTGACAGACGCTGAAAGCAAATTGGCACCATTCAAATTTTTGTTGCCTTATCATATAATGATCCCGAAAGATCCAAATGGTGAGGCTAGTCGATTCATCTTCGTTGTTGTAAGTCTAGAATGTTTTCCCGTTATTCTGACAAAAGTTGGTTGTTCGATCGGATGTGTCAATTCATCAAGCCGCCACTCCCAGTTGCTAGAGATCGAACTCATCCAAACAGTTTCAGGAAAGCAGATAAGGATAGAACAAGGCTACTTTCAACAATTTTTTTTCACAAACTCTTCAATTTTGGCGTGTCCTAAGTGTTACGTGTGTCCCAAAACAAAATAGCTGGTGTTGTTTAACCATCAGAAGCCTGTCAATTGTATTCGGGACATCTTCACATTGATATTCAAATTAATCCGAACGTGTTATTACACACTATGCAGTGAATCCATCTTAAAGAATAAACGAGTTAATCTTAGACTCAGTCTAGATACCTTCATTACGTTGCTGTAACATCAAAGAGTAACGTGGAATTGATGTGCATTATTTAATACCATTAAATGTTGGGAGGAAATTCAAGACGGTACTTTGTGAGTGCATGTTATAATCACCAGGGAAGTCCTCCTCATCATCATCATCACTAACCGCAACACACCAGCAATACATGTTAGAGCTTAAGTGCCATATAAAAGTGACGAAATAAATCTTTGGTAAAGAGCGGAAAGAAACTAAGAGTTGGGAACCTGGTGCAAAAAATCCCATTTCTCTAAGGAAAACAAGCTACGGAGATATCGGTGATCAAAAGTGTGAAGACGCATAGGGTCCTCGGGTCGCAGGAACCCAGGCTCTCAATCAAAAATTAAAACCGCTCTTACAGTTGTCCTGCATACACGACCCTTTAGGTTTAGGGGACTTTATTTCTAACCATATAAAAGATAAAGGATGGCGAAAACTGATCATGTCTTCGTATTCAGCGCGTTGGCTACTTCCTTCATAGAGCAACCACGGCTAATTCAGCTGTCAAGCTGTTTGAATCGATCAACAGAAACAAGGTTTCCTTTTTAAAGTTTCAGAGAAGCACAAGACGGTGAGAAATCTTTGCAATTTAAAGGTGAAAAAGCGCATACCAAGATATGGAACCGGATCCGAGGTTCTGCTTAAAGTACTTTGCTCAAACAATTAATCGTCAACCAACAAAACGGTGTCGTCCGCATAATTCAAATCCATTAGTCTCTCTTCAGACGTGATTTTGACAACTGGATTCATGGTCCCTTGAAATGTGCATTCCATGATGACGTCAGTGACAAATTTGAAGGAAAAAAGAGCGAAAACAACCCTGACTAAATCCACTAATTGTAGGGGGGCCCTTGAACAGTTTGTTGTACACCCGAACCCGACCGGAGATATCGGAACAAAAAGCATTTTCCTCTGGCCAAAAATATTGAGGTGGGGTTAATCTACCTACAGAGATAAAAACTCCTTTACAGTCGGGAAAACCGCGATTGCTGGTAAGCGGTATAAGTGGCACTGCTTAAGCACTTGACATACTGTAAAGATATGATTAATGCACCCTCTTTCAGGTCGAACTCCTGTTTGGTTCTTTCGAACTTGCGTCTCTCCTGCCAAAGACAGGCCTCACAATATATGGGAGGCCAGTAGCCGTGTTACGACAGGTTTGAGGCTTATACTTCTATGGTTGGAACAGTCAGTTCCAGTAGCTTTTTTGAACGCGGGTACTACCAACGACTAGCCGAAATTCTCTGGGAAGTACTTCTGTCCCTAAAAAGTAGGTGCGAAAAGACTAGTCAAAGCAAAACACGGACGGCACAGCACATAGTGGAAGGTCTGGTCTAGCGTCCCGGTGACAATTCGAGACAGAAAAGCATATTAGAGCTTTAGAAACTCACAAATGCAAGTGAGATGAGAGACATAGACACAGGGGCACTTATAGTAGTTTAGCAGCAGTTTGTAGTTCTAGTGTATTACCGTCGATGATGATCATGTTGATGGGAGCAGAGGAATAACTAAGCTACCATTGAAAATATTCCGACCGCCATTCTAGTGTCTTGTCTTTATTAAACGTCTGGTTTTCAGTCTTATTTTTGAGTAATTTACTTATGGAAGACCTTTTAAGACCTGTTTTGCGAATTAGCTGAAACGGCTTTCGGGATTTCCCTTCCTCAATGAGCTCTTCCATTTTTTGAACGTTTTAGCTCCACCAAGCCCCTTTATCCACACACAGACTTCGTTTCATCTGTCGTCCCATTGATCGTCTGGCCTATTTATACACTGATTCGAAGAGGGTAGGATGTTTCAAATCGAGAAGAGATGGTTACCGTTATTAGGTCTAATGTTATCCGCGCTCGTGCTCGGAAGCACCACAGGCATAGTTCCCGGCATCACGTACAGCCGTGGTTATTTCATCTCACTTACGGTCGAGGTTCTTCTCCTAGGTTGCTTGTAATGCACTGCATAGTAGGCTCTGGTTCGTTTCCCCAACTTGTGGCTCACAAAGCTTTTCTGCAAACAAATGGGGCTCCTTTTTGGGGTTTACCAGGCAAATGTAATGAAAAACTATACCGAACTAGGGCGTGATCTGAATCAATCTGTGTTTGAACTGCGCCTTTGGTGGTTGATGGTGATGTAGGCAGTGTGGATCCAAGGCTGCTCAGCGGTAGGAGGACGGCAGGTAGTACAAGCGCACCCAAAGCGCCTAAACTCAGCACTTCTGAGGGATAATTGGTAATCAGTACAGTGTCGTAAAATACGCTCACCATTAGCATTGCATTTTGTGTCCAGCCCTAACATACCACCAAGGCGTGATTCTGACGAACTGAGGCTTTCTACCTGTGCACTAAATTCCTCTGCCATTATGATAATATCCAAGCTCTTCTGGGTGAACTAGAGGGTTGTCACTAATTTGACTTTAACGAGATACTTCTCTGAATCCTCACTGAATTCCCCGTCTATGATATTGTACAAATGAAGTGCGTCTCACGTTTCAGTTCGAAATAACACATTACAGTGTCTAGACTTAACACCCCACTCGTAAGATTGACGGGATTCAGTTAAGTCCCCTGTTAAAACCAAATTAGTGTGCAAATGAGTGTACTCCGCGAACTGCGTATAATTTCGGTTCACGTAGAATACTAGATAGTTGGAAAGTTTTATCTGATGACACCGAAAAAAGGCAGAACCGGTAGGGATGTTGAAGATTGTTTTAGCATTCTCATGAGTAATGTGTTTCATCTACACTGGAGGGTAGTCCGTTCTCCACAGGTATTTTTTTTAGTGAATTAGGCCTGCAGTTCGCTGCCGCGTAAATGGACACGACAAGCAAAGAGCCTTCAGTATTTTTACCGGTGCGTGTTTTATTGAAGTGGACAGCACAGAGTTTGTTGTATCCAGTCAAGCAATGAGGCCTCAGCCCTTGACCTTAAGGTTACAAAACTACCGTCGCAACCCACTGCAGTAGCTGTAACATCACCGGAACCTCGTAATCTGCAGTGTCTACATAAGTTGAATAACCGTACTTGGATCCCGTATTCGGTGCAGCCGGTGCTAATCTGTAGATTATCCAGAGTGGCAGTTTGTTGGCCGATTGCCTAAGTGTTTTTATGTTAAAGGCTGCCATGAGAAAGAAGAACGAGGCCCTAATAGCGGATGCGGGGCAGTAGATATGAGCGGAGGCGTGCCTACAGCCAGAATGTACATAAGAGTGAGTATCAAGTGGGGCTTGTTGGAAGTTAAGAGATAACAATGAAGAAATATGGAAGGGATCTGCAGTCACATGTTTTTGCCTATTCGCCCTGCTGTATGCAGCGAACAAATCGACCCAGCTGATGTCACTGTGCAGCGGGTGATGTGGCATGGAGGTGATTTCATCTGTAAAGTTAACGGCTATAATTGTGTTGAGATACTGCCATGGCGTTAAAACTTAGATATAGGGTGATCAAAGTCTTCAACAATAGCCTTTGGCTCAAAAGTTTGACCACAAGACAGCAATGGTAGACGTGAAACTACTCGAGTAGCTCAACTTCTAAGGGGGAAATTGCCACATTTATTCTTACCCTCAACATAGAGAACCAGAAAAATGTGCTTGTTGAACTTCTACTCACTGACCAACCCGGCAGGAGAGAATCTGTGGATGCTGAATGGTCCTCCTGAAGTACAACTCGCCGCACGATGACAAGGTCCTGTCTCTTTGCGACAGGAAGTGCATAAAGTCGTTAATGCTGCCAGGACAACTACTTATGTTGTGTCAGTTTCTCATATTTGTCTACATTGTTCCACACTCGTGTCAGGACTCCATATTGACCGTCCAACTTGCTACGTCAGAAACCTTTTACCAAGGTGGTTGACGATGAAAAAATGTCATCTGCGGCATTCAATCTTTTATGTTCTCTCTCTCTCCCTTTCGGACGTCGAAAATCTGATAAATCATCCCAGCAACTTGGACCTGATTTATCGAATAGGTTACGTCAACTTTCACTCCTAAATGATGAATGTCGAACCATGCACGATACAAGCCGTGCGATATCCTACTCTCCCTCAGACAAGACGCTATTTACTGAAGTCTGCTTACGCCACAACGACACGCGGAATCTGTGACGCTGTAAATTTCCGTCGTTTGCCGTTGGATATGACACAGGCGTTTGCAATCAGACGCCTGCAGTCTTGTCCACTACTGTTCTGGGCACGGAAAAAGTCGGAGACATTCGTGGATATCCCCATGGCCAACGTCCTCATTGCGTCCAAACACGATATTGCCTGTCCATTCCTACGGGTCAACAAATGAGGATAACTAGTTGTGACAGACAGGCTGTGGCATAGTCTTCTGGAACTCGGCTGAACGGCAGTGAATGTTATCTGCGTGGCGTGACATCTGCATATAGGCCTTAGAAGCTTGAATAGCCGTCAGCCACGCTAATTTGGGTAGCTGGAAAGACAAGGGAAGTGAGATCGATTCGTCTGGGGTTGTAGGAAAATCCTACGATGCTGAAAATGAAAGAGCTGGCTTATGTGGCACAAGACCAGCAAGTGCAAGTAAAAATCATGATGGGCTGTCAGCCTTCTGTTCAAACGACCAATCTTGTGATACACCTTCGACTCTCGCTCGTTGAAAATTGACTTAAAAATTTCCCGGTCCTCTAATCTTTTCCTCTATTTATTCATACTTTGCATTGTGAGCTTTAGAGTGACATCTCTTTCCACCTGCAGCAACTTTGTGCACAACTGTCTGTTTTGTCACACCAGCAGCGTTAACGATTGCATTTAGGTAGATTGTTATCAGAATGGGTGTGTGGTTTACTGGCTGCATATGGCTACGATGCAAGTTCACCTGGTTAGTTCAAGTGAAGTGACATCATCTAAATCAATTTGGGAATGTCTATGGGACAGAGGTGGGTGAACACAGCTAGCTTAACTCAGATGCGTCAGCCAAATCCAGGGTGAGAGATTCAGGCATGAATCTTCTGACGATTAACTCCAGAGCACATAAACACGCATTTCCGACCTCATCAGGTTTCGTGTGCACGGGGAGTGTGAGGAATCCAGTTTCTAAATTAGGTCAGCTTAAGGATTAATCAGAATTACCGAATGTGACGACCTAACTGCAGGTCCGAACATAAGCGCCGTGAACAACTGAATGTGGATCATGTCTGCTTAGTGGAGCAATGTGGTAACATTAGATAGTGCCACATTCTTGACTATTATGGGATCAGCCATAGGAAAAGATTGCCTCTAAGAAATCTTGCTAGCTTTCATTGACGACCATTTGTGTATCCACGAATATGGTAATTTACAGCCAGAGAACTTGGTGTTATTTCGGAAATTTTGATTCCACCGTGATATCAGAGCCTCGCCCTATCTACCTTTCCGGAACCTTATGGGAGTAAGCAAACACTGGATCACCGAATTGTCTCATGGTGGCTTATACTTACCCCACCTAGCGTAACCCTCTGGTCGCACTATGTTTCCTGTTACTTTAGACCTTATTTAGGAATGCTGTTGACTGTGTTATCTGCTCCAAGCACTGTAGTTGCATCTCAAGTGACATTACAGTGACAATCGCGGTGTAGTAACACTAGACAGTTCAGATGCTGGCTGTAAATTAGTCACGCCACTTGCATTTGAAAAGAGTATTCTCAACCTGTCCGTCATCCCGTTTTTTTCAGTGCACTCATCTTGCCCTGGTCTGTTGGTCCAGTTCCTTGTGGTATTCATTTTAGTGTCTGAGGTTCAGTAGTTCACTTTTTAGATCTTGAGACCTTCTGGATTTCCTAGCTTCTCGAGTTCATATACCTTGTCAAAATAGTCTGAGTTGGACCAAAACGAGCGCGATATGGTTGACCTCTGGACAAAAATCGATCGCAAGCCGGAATTGTGACCAGAAAGCAACTTGAACCCGGTCATTTCCCGGACCGGTTTCGTTCTGTTACACCTACGTTACACTACTGAGTACACCGATCAAAGTGGACACCAAAGTTATCGTCATTTCATCAGAGGGCAGCAAAAGCAACACCATTATGGAATGAGATTTCCTAGTACCACACGTTTGGTTCGATCGTAAGTCTTCATGCAGGCTTGAAAACCCCAGTGTACTCCAAAATGAGGGTATACGTGTAAAATCCATGGAGTAACTTGGATTTGTGGTTTTTTATTGATCCGACTTGGTAACTGGGATTATGGTTGGAAGATAAGCAAAAATCAGCTCACAATTATTACGACCTTCTGATAATAGCTGGAGATCTAATTTAGTTCTGTAGTCCGAACATGGGGTCAGCAGCTCGGTTGCATAAGAGCCACACAGCGTGCGTAAAAATGATCCCACGTAAAAATTTGCCTTAGGGAATGTGTTAAATTACTTCTTTAAGAATACCAGGAAATCGCCTAAATATAGCAACTAGAAACTGTCGTTGCTTTCTCCTGCAGTTTTCGTGAACAATAACGTACAAACGTGTTATTCACAAAGGCCAATTTGAGTAACTGCTTCCAGTTGAAAAGCATGGTTTTCAAACCTTTCGAGGTTGGCTACTTAACTGGGGACTGGGTGGACGTTTGAAGTTATTCTACACTAGGAGACGAAGTTTTATTTCCTGAAGTGTGCCTTATCTTGAGGAACGTCACCAAGTTACTAATTCAGTGCCATATATCCACACTGTGACTCATACCAGTGCTCTAAATTCATTCAGTTTCTGGCGCCGTTTATTTTGTACGAACTGCTGTACAAGAGCACTCACAATAATTTGATACTTTGAAAGATGATATCGAATTATCTGTCAGCACTGTTTTGGAAGTTCTTCTAAGATTGTCTGAGGCGGACCGTCTAAACGGTTTTCCAACCAGAACTGTGCTGTTCAGAGTTGCTCGAGTTTATTGAAGTATATGGTATATCGGACGTTCAAATGCTCCATTAATCACAAAGAAAATCATCATTATACCCAATGCACTACTCATAAGGTTGCTGAAAATTCTTTGACAGCCCACGACCGGTTTCGCCCTTCTGGGGCTCATCAGGTAGACGCAGTCCCCGAGTTTCTGTCAACCTTATGTTCTACTTGAAACCAAATTACACGGAATTAGCGAAATACACTCATTTGCAAACAAATTTGGTTTTGCGAGAGACTCACCTGGAACCCAGCTGAATCTCTCGCTTGTGATGTTTCCAGGCAACTGAATGTGCTGCACCAGGCCGCCTCGCTAATTTCGTGCAGTTTGCTTTCAAGTGGAACATGAAGTTGACGGAAACTCGGGGACTGCGCCTATCTGATGAGCCCTAAGATGGGCGAAACCGGTCGTGGGCTGTCGAAGAATTTTCAGCAACCTTATGAGTAGTGCATTACGTATATGCATGTATCGCAATATCTCGAATATCGTAGCAACTGAAACATGAGGCGGCCTGGTGCAGCATATTCAGTTACCTGGAAACATCACAAAAGAGATTCAGCTGGGTTCCAGTTGAGTCTCTCGCAAAAACCAAATTTGTTTGGAAGTGAGTGTATTTCACTATTATACCCATTTTTACAAGGTCGAATTAGGAGATAAAAGATATTCAAGCCGCAGTTATTGCGTGTTAGCCAAGTGTCTAAAGTCCCGTGGTAAGCAAGTCTCATTAAAATTCTACTAGTGATCTGCTGTCTTCTCAGATGCACTTGTACCAACACATGGTTTTTTGCTGTTTGTCTTCGTGGAAAACGACCCGACAGTTGGGCCTTTGTTCAATTAGGAGCTAAAAGGTCAATTCCTGAGGAGAAGAATTTCGAGTTTTTTGACCTCAGTGTGTATTGCAGACACTTTCGTATCGTTAGAAAACCCAGTGCAAAAGTCATCCTTGGTTTTGCCCAGATAAACTTTCCGGCACAAGCGAACGGTATTGAATGTGTGATATAATGGCAGGGAACCACCACTGAGACGGTTGGCATACTGATGATCGAATGATTTCTAACACTAATTTCGTCTGAGCAGCTGGATTAACAGCACAGGTGTCCAATAATCAGACTAGTGCGTAGCCAGGCAATTTATACAGTAATCCCAAAGTTTGTCCCGTCCTTTTTGGGACACCATTCTAAACGGACCGTTCATCCTGGTCCTGCAGATCTTACCTTTGGAATGATGTGCTATTACTCCAAAACCAAGGACCAGCTTCTTACAGAGAGCGAGAAATACGAGCAATGTTTGGCGTGGCAACTGATTTGTGCTGATGATTAGAACGAAGGTAGAGGATAAAGCTTGGTTTTTGTGATTGTTCTCCATGGGCAATACAGCACAAATTTATGCGACGTTCAACAGGAGTCACGTGTGCACTTAAAAGAATTCACGATCAAATGTACAAGGAAAGGAGGACGGAGAAAAAGGGTAACTGGGTAACGGAGTTAAGTGAGTTACGTCATTGCCGGACAATTTTGTGTAAAGGGATTGCTCGTAGGCCAAATAAAACTCACAAGTCGTACAAGTTTCATCTGAGCGTGGAGTTGTGGGTCACGTAACCGGATTTCGGTCGCATATGCAGTCTGATCGTAGTCTGAATCGTTCTAGTCCTCGTTAGTTCAAGGGGACTGAGTATTTGACTTGAAAGGTATGCTTCTTATGCATGACGCTTTAGGGTTCAGCTGGATGTGACAGACTTATCTGTTCCCTAGCCCATTTTCACCTGTTTGGGTTTGGCGGTATGCTGCAAGATCGACCGACAGGTGGTTACCAACTGGACAGGTAAAATGTACATTATGAACGAGTTTCTCTAATGCTGCTACCGTGGGAATTTCTCACAGATGGTTTTCTTCAGTGTTTGATGGCAAACTGACGGTAGCTAGCATAACTAAGAACTCAGCCATATCCTTGCCGGTTTCTGCCTGCATCTTACATAGTTTGTTAAAACAAAAGAATTTCCCTAAAAGAGTAGTGTTCACAGCTCAGCCGAAGACATTCATTATTTCCTCCACTTTAGTTAGGACAGCTTGTTAAGTGAGACACAAGTCAATTATAACTAAAATTATTCCACCACCGCTCGTCATAACGAGGAGGTTACTGTCCATACTAGCTCCCGAAAATAAGTACGGCCTGCTAGTGGTCAATCTGCATTTCATTTTATCCATCGTTCTTGAATAATTGATCACACATTAAAGGCCCATTTTTCTGACAGTTTACCTGTGGCTTAGGTTAATTGGAAGGGAACCCCACCAACCTTAGAATAACTGGTATCGAGGAAAATCCCACTCTTCGCGAAATACACTCATTTGTGTACCACTTTGGTTTTTAGAAAAGACTCAGCTGAATCACAAGTGAATAAATAGTTTATAATATTCTTCAACTAAATGTGCTTCACACAGGCCACCTCATGTTTTACTTGGTACGGTCGAATAATTTTTAGCAACCTTGTTAGTAGTTTCATTCACGATCTAACCTTGTTTACCAACAGCTGATTCAACATTTGTCAAGGTTAAAGATTGCCTGTATGTCCACTTGACTTACTTAAACTTGACTATTGCCAGAAGTAGGTATCTGGATCGAAGAATTTTCAGCTACTTTATGAGTAGTGTATTAGGTCTATCTGGATCATTGTTCTCTGCGAAGCGATCCCTACATGTGGTGGCTAAGATCAACCAGTGGTAGGTGTGATCATGGCTTCGAACTTGGAGTAAAACCACTATAGTTCACTTTGAATAATGGCGCATGAGAAAGCAAACTCTGTGATAAATACAGAAGGAGCAGACAAAATTAAAACTGCCAGGTTTTATTAAAAGTTCGTCGGTCTGTCCCTTTTTTGTGACTTTACTCCCAAGGCACGCTTTAGTGGTACTGTATTTAGGACTTGTCCGTTAGTAGTGTGGTACTCGAATTTACGGTTGGTTACATGGAAATTCTTGGTTTACCGAAGTGACACTTTAGAAATCCTGTTACATTTGTGCATGTGAGTGTTCAAGATCACAGTGATAGTTTTACTTTGTCTTGGAAATTTGGGCGCCCTTAAGAGTTTCGCTTTTCGTCAACGAAGTAAATGCTAATTTTCTCAAAATGGTAATTATATTAGAAAACGGTGGGATTCGTGCCATCGAAGAATCTACTCGCTGTGGATGGAACCGAGAATTGCGCAACCACTACACTAGGGTCTACATAAGACATATGGCCAAGCAGCTTCACATCAGAAGCAGTGAGCACAATGGGAGAGTGAATAGGCCACCATGGATATCAACTTTTGAGACTCGGAAATGGTGGGACATGAACTAAACACGGGAAACTAAACAGATGTTGAGGCTTTAGGTTTATAATTCACCCCACAACGACTAAGAGGCGAGGCGGTGAAATTCACAGGCAACTCATCGTGAATAGAACAGAAGGTCTAGAATCGGCCAGCGTGTGGTAAGCGGTTTCAGATTGGCTGAATTAATACTACGTCATATGCGGCTAGCAGTAGGGCCCATTATCACAAGTGGTTCAAATCATCATCAGTCAACATCATCAGCTCAAGCAAGTCCAAATATACGAACTTTAAGCTCCGTCTGACCAAATTGTCGTAATACTGATAGACCAATAAGATGTGCGAACGACACCCAGATCATCAGATGGAATGATCTGAACGAGCTCACAAGGCCGATGCCAAATCACCCTCACCCATCGGTCGTAAGACTAGGCCACCCGCGTTAACAAACAAGTACAATTAGCCTTAATGTGTTAGTCAGACGTGATATTACTGGCAGGTTTCCCATTTGCGTTAAAACTCAGCCAGATTGGTAACCTGTTCACTCGGCCTGGTGAAGCTTTGTGCTGGAAGCAAAACGTTGCTCAATAATACATTCACCGACTGTTCACTCAATCTTTCAGGAAAAATGGGTTAATATGAGCTTCTGAAGCAAAGCTTAATCTAGCCAGTACTTAACATTTGGCAAATATGCTAATTCACACGTGATTAATCAGCCCATCCAATTATTGACTAGAGAATAAAACATTCGATACAGCTCTATTTTGTCATTAATGCGACAAGGACTATGACCTTATGTTTGCCCCTATAAGAGAGTTCAGGATGTCGGCCGGGGTAAGGCACGTGTTCTAATAAACTTTTATGAATCGTTGAGTGTGAATCGGTCAAGTAGTCACAAAGGGTCAATAAACCAAGCTAATCAGTTAGTTTAGAAAGCTTTTGATGTGTCGGTCGGCCTTGAAAATCGCTGCATCTTCACTCCAATTTTTTCGAACGGTGTACACTCTCCAGAAGAAAAATTACTCTGCATAGTAAGAGCCCTGGAGACTTACTCCTATCAAACTTCTCATCAAGTCTGACTTTCACCATACGGCTAGCTGTTCTTGCAAGTAGAGTAGCTGTCGTTTTACAGCGTTAACTAAAACTAAGAGAACGTGCAGAAATTGCTTCCAGAAAGCTAAACACATCCGAGAGTGTTAGTAAGGACAGTAAATCAGGTAAGCTGGGTTCGGTTAACCAACAACTATGAGACACAACGGGCGCTAAAGATCTAAGAAAGGGAGCAATCCGGACAACAGGTATTCAGTGAAATCACCTGATAACCATCTGGTAAGATCAAAGGTCGGATTAATCATGCTTTCTGTATGACCCAGCTCAGTTCGTGCTGCAGCCTGCAAAATTAAGGGACAGTTTATTCATTCTCCATTTGTGTGTGGCTGAGCTTTTTGCTTTTTACGAAGTACTAATTTCGTGCCTCGCTACGATACGGCCCTAAGAGCAAGGTTTCAGATGGACAAGAAGGCCCGAAAGATTCACATTGGTTGGAACAAATGAACAAGGGGTTGAAATTGAAGCAGGTACTTGACTTTCTTTCTTCTGACTGACTACTGCAAGCTAGTAAGCCGGACCCATGAGTGTCGTGGATTGAAGCTGCACAAATCCGGTGAGCTGGACGCAATCAACACTCTACTCTATTTCCATTGACGAATATCTTAGAAATACAGGAGATCAGGAATTCAAACGTATGAGATAATTGTACCGAAATACGGTGTCAGGTGGCACTTTTTGAGACAACGCCAACCTCCACATGTTTTAGGATTGATGACCATCCTCTTCAACTCTCACTGTCCAGAACATTTACAAACCAGGTTGCTGGATGCGTGTGGCTCCTTGTAGGATGCTGAAACAGTGCTGTAGTACGGCCATACTGGAAATACTATCGATGTGCCTTGTTTCCACAACAATCTTCAAGTGCCAACACTTGGAAACGCTTGGTCCCGGTTTACCATTGCACCGTAGCGGCCAGGCCTCATATTACCATGGAGGAACAACACGACCGTCATTCTATCAGATCCGGATTTCATTTCCCATTTAGTTTCAGCAACTCATGGGACATTCTGAAGCCGCCACTATCAGCCACTGCCACTTTCAGCGCTGACTGTCAAGTAGTTTGTGCGCAAAAGACAACAGCCAACGAACTTGAATATGGGGACCGGTTCGACAGGTGAACCATGTAAACTGATCAGAAGCTGGAACGGAAGATTTTGGTAATGTTGCTTTCTAGTCCGACTAAGTGGACGTAGTGATCCGCTCAGGTGATTGGTTGATAATCCAGGCCATCACATGACTAAATGTCTAAGTTAGTGCAGTCCATATCGCAGATCCCAATATCCCACCAAAGTTGAATTTTTTCGTAACACCTATGACGGTATCTAGTATCCAGCCGGTTGCGTAGTTAAAGAGGACTAAGGATACTGGGCATCACTGCCAGGTGCTGATAGATTGAGTTACCAGACTCGTTACGCTGGTTGTGAAACATCAGAAACCTACCAGTTTGATGAGTTTATACCACATCACTCTATATATATCACTCTATACAGCATAACCAACAGCCAGAGAGCACGGCAGTTAAATGATTGAGGCGATGCTGCTGGAGCCTAAATTAATGTCCCGGTGTACAGCTTAGAGTGGAGATTTGGGATTCACATAAATTCCGTCGGAGGAAACATCCCTTGGCCGGGCAGCTTATGTGAAAACCTTTCAGTTTCAAAGTGACTGAATACTGTTAACACATTTATCATATCTACTGTGTCCGATGGTTACTGCATTTTGCTTAGTTGCTATTTTCGGTAAAAGGAATTAGAACCGATTTGCTCCTGAAAGGCAGGAACTGTCCAACTACCAAAACAAAACGGAGGAGAGTCAGCGCTACACAACACCACATTTGTGTATGTTTCGTACATACATGCATACAGATGTGTGATTTGGCTGGTATCCAATCTTCTGGGAATACCTCGCTCTTTAGGCGTTGTTTATCTAAGCAGTTTCTTCTTTCTTTGGTTGACGTTGGGTGGTGTCATTGGAGTGATTGTCTTACGTTATGCGGATGCGCTTCATAGGCACTCAGGTAAATGGTCGGAACCTTCTCTCTACCTTGGGATTTTGCTTTCGAGATCCGGACGATATATCCTGTTTGGTTGTGCACAACCTGTTTATCTAAGGCAATGCGTACAAAATTGAAGGATCTTCCGAAATCATCCACATCTGAAGCGATTTACGTGTTATCACATACTTTAGTCCTATGATGGTTTTGATAATTCTTGCGAATCCGTCGGTTTTCTGTTTTATCTTCGGGGATAGTAGTCGGGTGAGCTGAGTGATCATGTGTCACCCGTCAGTGTAAAGCCCTACTGTACGCTAGGACCATCAGTGTTTCTGAAGCGCGAGATGGTAGTAGACCCTTTTACCAGATTTTAGGCATTACTATGGGTCCAAGGCCGCAAAATGAGCCCGTTTGTGTGTTAACCGATTCGAGATCATTTGGCGGGGTTTCACATTTTTGTTCGAAATCAGACGATGCTCTTTTGCATTCTCCGACCTCCTGATGTTAAGATGACTGGGAGGACAGCAAGGTGGAAGAAGGATCTTTGGGTGTAATGTGAAATTTGCTCAGACCAGTGCACAGTCTAAACAGCCAGCAATTCTGGCCTCAGCTTCTCTGGTTGACCTGCAGTCTTCTAGGATGGAGCAGGATCAGACGAGGATGTGGTCCATCTGCCTTGCCATTTATCTATTGTCCACTTTGGAAGCACGCGTCGGAGACGCATATCCAGCCGAGATATGTGAACTCTGCCAGGTTTGTGCCGTTTTTGAAACGGTATTCAAATGGAAATCTTCCACTTGTGAGGTGGGATGACTTGTTGGACGGACGGACGTGAAAATTCTAATTTGCCTTAGTAACTAGAAGATCTTGCTGGATTATCCAATTTTGAATAGATTGCAAACGTCCTTGGAGTTTATCCCGTTTGTTAGAATCGGTGAGTACAGTTTAGCTGTAAGCTGAGATGACGAAGATGCTGATAAATCCCCCGTTGTAGTAATATAAGGCTACCCTTAGGGTCACGGGTTTTGGATGATGACGTCATTTAGGTGGATAGTTTCACGACGAATGAGGTGCTAAAGCAATAACAGGGTGCCGCCATGGTGCCGGAGAGCACGGCAGATTTTTACCTCAGATTTCACACAGAATTCTCATGGCAGAATCATGGATTGGAACATCAAGTGTCTAGTAAAAAGCTGCTTTACACTACACCCGGACTCAGCCTCGGACCCGCTAACTCTTGCCACCGGGAAAACAAATAGTGTTTTTCCCATCCGTTGAATGGCAAGTACAGTAAATGCGAGACATTAGCATGGAGTTTCCTGGAGATACTTAGCTAGTGTCATCCACTATCGACTGTTGTGCTTCGTTTGAATAATGCAGTGAAAAAGTGAACACTGCGGGTTGCAGGTGTTCCGTTTTCAACTGTTCAGACTAAATGCAGGGGAACGGTCAATCGGAAGTCATAAGTTGGAATAAAACAGCGGAGCACGGGTAAATCAGTTCTGGTTCACAAGCGGATGGTTTTCATAGGATTTTTGTTGGCAGAAATAGGTTTGGGTTGGATAATACAGAATATGCTTCTTGATTGACGGGGTAAATTCTCGGGTTTTAGTCTGAAAGACAAATCGTGACATGGTGTTCAGAGGTGTACTTCATAACCTCAACTGTGGCAATCCTGATTAAGGAGACTTTCTAACAGAAAAAAGTGCCAGTTCAGCCTACCAGACAGCTATGAGGGGGGTGTGAACACAGAGTTCAGGTGACCAGGTGAACTCTAGTCCCGATCGGAGTTTCGTTGTTTATTCGATCTTTTTGAACCACAGTGCATCAACCGAAACTCCGGAAAGTACGTGCCAACGACCTGGTCAACACCGATAGTCACACCTACCTGCCAAGACACTAGCTAGCACCGGACACGGCACTGATATCTTGAACGTGCTAAACATGGTGTGAACGCAAGCCCTAGATGAAAACCGCCTATCGATCTTAGGCCAACGAACACAGGAAAGAACTGTGGAAAACATCCATACATCAGGTAGACTGTCCTCTCAAAAGGAAAATGTTCGACACTGACCGAGAAATCACCGTTTCAGCAAGCACGGTTTACGCTCGGTGGATTTAGTGCTGGGCAAAGTTTCGCTTTTGATCCGAAAGCTTCGTCAGGCTGAGCGACAAGGTTACAAGCTCGTTTGAGCTGTAACACAGAAGAACCAGTCAGTGAGAGCTCCCACTACCAGCAGGTTAGATCACTGCTAGATGGCGACTACGAGATATTTTTGGCGTGCGAATTGGTGTAGATGAATAAGTGTTACACCGATGTGATGGAGTAAATGAATTTGGGCGGGACTTGAGGTCAGGTCCTTGGCTTGTAGTTGTGCATGGCCACCTGTCAACTCGGTTGACCTAAAATGTATTCTATGTCTTGTGTATATCCCTGTGTATAGCCCCCTGTCTTTGGCCGGCGCCTGATGTCCGCCCTTACTTCCTGGTGGTTCGTTTACTTTCCGCTTGTGCTCAAACGGCCGGTTGCTGTAGTTCAAACACGACAAGTGTCTCTCCACCTTTAGGGTTCTCGTGAGTTTTTATTCGGGCAAGGTGAACAGTGTAGTTGATGGTGTGACGACGCCTCCTGGGACACGTCTTTAGACATTTTATTGCCCCTCAGACGGCTGTATGTAGCACAGCTTTTGTTACCAAGCTCACTGATCTTCTTGGGTTATTAATAACATCCTCCGTTATTTGGGGAGACAGTGATAATAGTGCTTAGGTCATCACCGAATTCCCAACGTATAAGTAGGAACCTTTCCATCGAAAAAAAACGCGCACAATCACCTCCATGAAACCATAACCATTTTAACCTTTCTTTCAAACTTTCTCCCAATTTCTCCTTGGTCTGTCTTTTTCAACTAGTCTTGTCTAGTACTTGCATTCCTAATAAACAGGTATGAAATAACGACATCATACTCTTCAGGCGTACCAGTTCGTCAAATGTATTAGGCATTAGATGTATCAATCCCATCTAATAGTGTCCATTGGAATTTCGCTCCCAACTGTGCCATTCCGCGAAAAGTACCAGGTTACCATGTGTACCAGCAGTTCGCTAACTCTTACGAAAATAAGGTCCTCAAAAGTAGTATCCGCATTTTTGTGGTCTACATGAATTTACGGAAGGCTTTTGCGTTTGTGGTCCTGATTTATTTTTGTGGGTGTTGCAGCTGTTCGGTCGTTTTTTGTCTCTTGTTTTGTTCGTTGTAATGGGACGCCCGTTATTCTTAGGTTTTTTCAACAACCATATGCTGTTGTTTTTTATTAATTTGGTTATCTACACTTTTGTGCCGTGTTCTGTAAAGTAGAGGAGTTCCGCTTGGATCTGTTTAATCTTATTCGATCTTAGTAGTGTTTTACCGTTTTCAGACATCTTTTTGAACTACTACATGAGACTCATTATTCAGGAGAAATTTCGTATTCAGATGGAGACTGATGACGTACGTTTGTGGGTAGTTATTGGAAATTTACGTTTCACCTCGGCTGACGCTTTGCTTCCGTTGTCCTGTGTTCATGTTCATGGCAGAAAACTTGGCGTAACTTGAAGACAAGTAGAGTTCCGCTACAGGATGAAAATTCAAATCGCCGTAATCAAAAATTGAATGGGAAAAGGTGGGAATGGAGTTTGGCAAAATCCAAACCCGTTTTGCTATAAGCCGACTATACTCTGTTCGGCATTCCGACTTCATTCAGTCGACCTGAAAACTTTCATGTCGTGCACTTCACTAGTGTCCAGTAATCCTCCGAAACCCGCTAAGTGGCCCTTTGTTATGTCCACCACAAGACAGCTCCAGGTTAGCGAAATACACTCATTCGCAAACAAATTTGGTTTTGCGAGAGACTCACCTGGAACCCAGCTGAATCTCTCGTTTGTGATGTTTCCCTTCAAATGACCCGGCGGATCGGCACAGTTGGATAACATAACATTACTTGGCTCTGTCATGTGCCTTTCAAAGACGTTATTTGCGTACGACTGCACCGGTAAAGAATTCGGTGCTTTTAACTCCAGCCTAATGCTGTCCCTACAGCAAACGTCCACTGGCGGTTGACTGTGTCCACTTGGCTGTCAAACTAGTGGGAGTCTTAGAACGCAACCAACTTGACAACGAATGCCAAATTATGAAGGAGGGTGCAGCCACATACTTCTTGTTCCACATGATGCTGCGCGATATAAATGCAACTCCAAACAGACTTCATTCATGAGGCAATGCACGAATAAGTCATCCGACAGCTATAATGGGGGTGTGAACACAGAGTTAAGGTAAACAGTTGATCTCTAGGCATGACCCGAGCTACAAATCTGAACTATTTAAAATGCTGAGCAGTTTGGATAAATATTTGGCCCACAACACTGTGAATCGATCCGTGAGCAGTTCTGCAGGTTGAAAACCGATCGGTTCACGCGCGCGCTGTTCGGTGCGACACCAGTGGATTAAAGACTTTAGCCAAGCGCATTGCAGACCCCTTAAAAAATTCTATCCGTTCTCTGATGCTGTCGTTTTATGTAACTGGTATCAGTTGAAGTTAACTATGGTCTTAGGGAATTACAGTATAAGATGGTACAAAATAGCTGCATTGGGCTGGTATGTCTCGCTATATTCGTTTGTGACTCGACTTGTAATCGATTTGCTATCAACAAAAATTTTGATTTGCACATACTTTGATGCCCGTCTCCGGAGATTTCCACTAATTATCTTGTCTACGGCACAATGCGCGTCTGTTGTACAAATGGTCTAAGGGCATTATCGAACTTAATTGTAGTTTCTTCTGTAGTTTGACTGTTCGTAAGCAGGGTTGACGTGAGGTACTGAAATATGCACATCTGCTTCATCCACTACGAGTGATCGTTTATCGCTGAATACTGTCGCTAAGCTTTCAGTTAAATTTTGTTAAATGTAATCACTCCGAAGGTTGCTGGATTATCTCTGTCAACTGAAACCATGGGTCCCAAGTTGATTAGGTGAAGCAGGAGCTTTACAAAGTTATTAGGGCTACAAAATCCGTAAGGGAATCACTAGACAAGAGATTTCAAAGATTGAGGACGAGCGAAAAGTCCTTCCCTTGAAATGATGCTATCGAAATATATCCACTTGAAGAAGTACTTTTAACATTAGTCAATCTACGTGCTAGATTTTGATTCGTCTGACGTTAGACTTTCTCAGATTTGGTGTCTAACTCCTGAGGTTCGCTTGCCTATGGCCGTGGGGACGATGAAGTAAGATTTATCTCTTGCCATTTTGAGTGGCAAGCGAATGAGTCGGTGGTATATTTATTACATCCTGTCAAAAGACGAACTGTCTGGTGCAAAATCAAAGGTTTCGCACCGAAAGACTTGGCGAAGGTCCAATCAGTTCTGAATCATCCCATGAAGCAATAATTCAAATTAAACTTCTGGGGGTGTTTCTGTTTTCAAGTTTCCCGTTTTTGAAAATAAAGGCACTCTGTTGAAATCCTGACCGTGCTGTTTGAATCTGCTCCACCGCAAAACACAACACACCGTAAGTTCCGAACATGACTGTGCCACATTTTTAACTCCCTCGTCTGTCACAATCATCGCCCACTTCTTTATCTGTAAAAGCCGCATACTTGTTGTGCAGTGGTTATAGCTGCCAAAGTTTCGTTTGCCGATGGTCTGAGGAGGTGGAGGTAGATAGCTGTGTTTTGAGGGACAGAACCGTTTGGCGGGCTCATGGATTTTACCTAATTCGCCTACACAAATTCGTTCAAATATGTCCTCCAGGATAATTGCTCTCTTAGCAGAAGCTTTTCAGTCTGAGAAGCCACTGAAGACTATCAGAATGAGTCTAATTCATGGATGCTGGATGTGCTGGATAAGCATCTGCATTGTCCTTACTGGTAGTGACGGGTTCCGATTACTCATTTTTTCCATGTTGCAGAATGGTGCCTTCGTTTCACAAGTGTAGGAACACCGCAATATACTTTACGGTGAGCAGTCACACTCAGGATGAAAATGCTACAACATGCATAGTCCTTAATGGGGCAGCAAATCAGTTCACTTGAAAAAGTATCCTGGGAAGCAGTAACCTATATGAAGAAGATTGGAATTAGCATAATTTTGGAAGGGAACAATAATATAGATGATGCATTTACAATTGCTCAGTCAACAAAACACTTGTTCGGTAAGCGAGAGATATCGTTCCTGTCCCATCCAAGAAAGTGTAAGCGAGCTTCCAGTTAAGACGATCAAGAGCGCATGATGATCCATTATGTCGAATGCCAAAGCACTGTGATAAGCTAGATTCACGAAATAGGTGGTTCTTCGGACCTTAGATGGACAAATGGAACCAAGCTAGGTAAAGCCCGAGCTATTGACCTAACCACCATTGTAGATGAAGTCGTCTGCACAATCATGTAAATCATGACCAATAGGACCGGTGAAATATGTTCGAGAACACTCCAGAAAACCTGTCGAAGGCAGTGTTGACAGCAGCAAATTTCGGTCGTCTGCAGTGAGTATAGTATCCAATATAAGAGACCCGCATATGTTTGTTATTATTTATTTTTTTTCAAAAAAGAGCAGGCATATGTGTATAAAGTGAAACGAATTTTTTATCCAACCGAGGTACCTAAACATAGAAACATAGGTGCAGAGCTGTAGTACGAAAAATGTGGAAACAACCATATAAATATCTTGGTAAAACCGGGACGATGATGCACGCGTAACATGTGATCATCTGCTGAAATGATGAGATGTGAGACTGTTTTTCACCATGGTACGCTTGCCGATCAGTTTCGAACAACAACCCCAAGGCGTTCAAGCAATAATATAGCAGAACTGATATTGTCCGGTAATGATTCGTTTGCCGTATACTTGATCTGTAAAGGCCCAGCTTCTGTCATACCAAAGTACACGGAAAAGAAGATAAAGCCAAATAAGGATATGATGAGAAGGGTGAGCAGGCCAACGCGAAGAGCGCACTTCGCCCGGGGGTCTTGAGAAAGCGAGATAATCTTCTGCAGTCGAACCGCATAACGCTCAGCAAATGTCTTTCCTTCAAGGTCTGTGTCTGATGCGCGGTATTTCTGAACGATTCCAGTAAGCTTTCCACAACAAACTGTATTCAGACAACGTTCTTCTTCATCCGCCAAACAAGGTCGATCTTCGCAGCCACAGAACCATTTCAATAAATGCAGTAGACATCGACCAGAACGAGATTCACATTTACATGCACATGGGCAACTGAGGCGAGGTGAACGAACCTCTGTGTCTGAAACTGCAAGAACATCCGAAAAATATGACGCTTGAAAAGTCTTAAATTCTCACATATAACCTAAAAAAAACACGGTTGTTTTGGCAGACTTTGACCCTCTACTACCAGAAACAAATACAACGTTCGTCTTTACAAAAATCGTCGAAAGGAAACAGGATTGTTCTATTCTAATAAGCTTGATCGGAAGGTTTTCGACCATGTTCACTTAAGAAGTCCATTCGTTAGTTCATTTCATTTCTGATTTCTACTAGGAAAGTGCCGGGTGGCTACGTATTGTATTCGACAAGACCATTAGCTATGTATGTGGAGTCTAAGTGAGCGTATGGCTGAGCCGGAGGAGCTAACGGAATAGACCAACTCGCTAGTATGTTAACGAAGTGGTGCAGCCATTGCAACTAGTGGAGGGTGTTAGTTTGCTTTTTTACACCTTACTGTATACAAGAATTATCAGCCTGATGGTCGCACCAGAAATCCCGCACAGACACAAAAATGCTATGATGTCTGTTTTAACTGACGCAACACCCAATCCGTTTAGATCGGGTTACTGACTTCTTTGAATTTCACCTTTCACCTGGAATCAACTTAAGATAGAAAGTTGACAGACACTATGCGGCTGCATCGTGTTAGTTTACTCATCGACAGTAGGCAGTTAATGAACCGAAGCGCCAGTATACGTCGACGAAGTGTTTTGTAGACGGTCGGAAAACCTAGAAGTCAACTGAGAAGGCGATGAAAAAAATGTGCATAGACATTCTGGTAAACACGAAAATAAACTTGAACTTAGTCGCCGGTTTGTTCGTAAAGCTGGGCAACATTCTTCCCAATAACAACGTTGAACGTATTTTTAGACTTTTGTCCTCCGGAAGTTGAACAAAGGGAAGGCAGACCCCTGCTGTTGTGCAGAATTTATAGTCACTGCCGTTGCGCGGATGGACAAAGTTCGGCCTACAGCTGACCACAATCGAACTTTGTTTTAGAGGGGCACTTTTTTGGTGTGCGCATATGACTTTGCTTATTTATGAAATACAATTTGTAGTTTTTGGGCTGCGCACTTTATACGTCCCCAAATGACCGGCCAAAACTTGGTAACGAAAAGAAAGAAATCAAACCGTGGGATAATGTAACTTCGGAACACATTACAATTTCCTCATAAGTTGAAAGGAAACATCGGATGATCCAACGCACGAAAAATCAGAATGTATCCAATTCCCAACATTTACCACTGTTTTCGCCGACATATTGGGATACAGATTCGTGGTAATTATCCTGTCTCGTAGTTGCTAGCCAAGTTCAGCTAGACGGCAAAAATCACCTGCTCCGGATGGTCCGAACGATAGAGGCAGACGATCAGTATACGAATTGGCCGCATCACACCAGTGTTTTCAAATATGGACACATAAAAGAGGTCAGGCGCTTTCAATTCAGACACAGCAAAACATCTAGTTGGCTTTCACAAAAGTTTTTGGTCACACTCAACTGCAACTGAACTATTGGTTTTAGTTGAAAAACGCGCGGTACGACAATTGTTGGCAAAGCTTGTAACGAGGAACCAACGACGTTGAAGAGACTTTTAGTACTCGAGAGGATAAAACTGCCTTCTAAGACAGTTTCATCGTCCGAACCAACTTACACACAACTCGCAATTGAAGAATGACCAGATCAACTGGAAAACTCAAACCTAGTCGTAAATTGCACTGACGGAGCAGGTGGCACGATCAGTCGTGTAACCGGGCAGGGAGAAATACAATGAATGAAGCGACTTTATGCGTCAATCAATCAGAACATGAAGTAGGCAGCCAACCGAAAGACAGCCCACGAAAACAAACCACCGGTACTAGTTAACATGTTATCTCTCATTAGAACCTTATGGATGACTGCATAGAGAGCGTATTGTTTGGAACAATACTAACATGACCGGGGTGGAACAGCAGAATGGTGGACGTTTCAATCAGATCCCGTTGACTGTCATAGCTCCAAGGATATTTCAGAGAAGATTTGATCCTGAACTGTATTCAACGGCACTCGGTAAGTGCAGCGCTACGTCGCTCTCAGACTAGCTTGCATCCATGACCAGAATTAGCATATCGTCGGAGCTAACACCTTTACCACCTTGATAATATGTAGCCAATTCCAAGAGAGTAAAATTTGTTAACCACAATGAAAGTGATCGCCGGAAGTAAGGAAAGTTGTGACAAATTCCAATGTGGTGAGAATTTTTCGTGTTATGGATGGCAGATGCTAACGCTCAAATATGTTCGTTGTACCGAAAGTTCAGATGAAAGGAGTGCTACTGTGTCGTAAACAGCTCAAACGCTCATCATCAGGTTCCTCGACGATTTACGAATCAAGAAAAGGAAGTGATGTAGTCTGATTCAGTATCTTGAACAAGACATTTCTTCTACCCAGGAAGAAGGATACCAAACAAAAACGCGGAACTTATAGTGAAGTAAATGTCGCACCAACAAATAAACCTGGAACAATGTCTGAATGTTCATCAGTCGTTATGCCTTGTGTCAAAAAAGAGAGCAAATAATGACCTGCAGTGATTTGGTATGACAATGGCTTATGCGCATTTTTACTGACATCTCAATCAGTAACATCAGCGACTTCTCATACGCACTCACATCGGAGTAATCGAAGTGGGCTAGCACTAGATCTTCTCTATTCTTTTGTGCTTTTTGCCGTTTTATTCAAAATTGTTATCAGTGTACGACAGTGAAGTACCAGTAATCAGCAGTGGTGCTGCTACCAGTGATAATGACAATAAGGACGATTTAGCTGACTCGCTAAGGGCCTGACAGGCACAGTTAACTTCGCGCTAGGTCTGTGTAGCCTCAGTTTGCCAAAAAATTCTTGGTATTCAATAGATGGAACATTGGAATGAGGTCTGGACGGATCTTAGCTCTTTTGCAACCTACCTCCACCTCAACCAGCGGTATTCGAAAAGCCGAAGGCCATACAGGAAACACGAACACATTCAAATACTGACGTCCGATCCATCTTACTGTATTTTCTTGACAGAATTATGAACTCTCGTGAACGTTGATGAACGGGAAAAATATGTGATCCCTCAAGAGTAGCATGACGATGTTTTTAGTCTATCAAAATTTGACAAAGGTTATGATGTTAGTATTCATCAGTGTTTATACAGGGAGAATCACAGTACAAACGTCCCCTACTTAAAGGTTCACTGACAGACCTGTATTTACGCACCAATTTATCAGCTCTGTACGACAAGTACGCGGTTCTTACAGCTGATACTGATGATGATGATGTCCAGCCACCTCCAACATAAGTGGTGGTGACGTGTCCGGTGGGATGGAATGACGTAAGTTTTCAGAGGTTCTGAAAATGTCGCTAAGCGTTAAAGCCTTACAGATTTCCTGCCAAATTTATGACAAAGCCCAAATGTATCACAAATAAAAGTCAATTTTAACTTGATCCGAGTTTGCAGTTCCAAACAACGAAAAGAAGGCGAATTTAGGAGAATAAAAATACGATGGCTTTTATATGTTAAATTGGTAAATCCAGAGTACAACCTGAAGACCTTAATATTCTACGACACTCAGCAGCGAGCTGAAGGCGAACACGGATGAATGGGCGGATGTGACAAGCCCAACATCTCTTTAGCTATTCTTTAGTGAATTACAGGTCAAAGACAAATACGTAAGGTTTGGAACTGTACTCTTTAACAAACGCTAGGTAGCGCGAACAGACGCACATGTGAATTAAGAACTTTTGTGATGTGTGTCCGAAACTGAATCACGTTGACTCAGAATGTAGTCAGCGCTTAGCAAGTAAAAGTATGACCGCCAATAGATATGAATCCATCCCAATTTATTCCAACACTTCAAGTCTTCTGGCGGTCTTTTCTCAAGCTAAGCGATCAAATTTTTGTTTTAGTCAATGCGTTCTACTAAACAGACTGACAGTATTTTTTGACCGAGGACAGAGAAAGATAGCTGGCCTGATTTAAGGCTCTAGCTGGCTGGAACGTTGTTGGTTCTTCGACCAAAGAGAATGCAGAACTTTTTAACTCAGATTTTGTATGCACATGCTGCACCAAATTTCACGATGTTTCATCCATCTCATCAGTTTTCAAGAAGACTGGTATGTTTTCAGGAAGGCTTTACCGCAAGCTGTTTCATAAGCAGCCAACCAGCAATCCTAATTGTTTTATGACCAACAGCACAGTGTCTGACATCATTTACATCACACAAAAAAACTCCAAAAACCTAACATTATCTAATCATTCTCTTGCTTGATAATGACCCGTCAGATGAACGGACAGCACGGGTTTCTAGAATACCTTATAAGCATACTTTGCAATGATGTGTGTTCTGTCAAATCTATGAAAGTAAAGGCATGGATTCATACCCTTCCCGAGTCAAATGAGTCAAACCATTCGCAATCCCCGCAAATATGGCTGAACATATAGCAAAACCAAATATATGAACTAAAAGTGTCCGCTTAGACAAAACGATATTGCTCTTTAAAAAGGAGGGCTGTCTTCTTGAAAACAGATTTCCCTCAGGATTGTATCTTGCTTTCAGTGAGAAAAGATAAACAACGGGGACCCAGATAAAGACAGGCAAAAATCACTACGACCATTGCGGTTTCCAGTACTCACTTAGAAAGCTATCTGCAAGGTATGATGATAAGTTGAAGGACTTCGTGGAACACATTACTATGGAGTTACTAACTCGTAACACGGTGCTTTCCAAGAAAGAAGCCCATAAAACTTGGTGTGAAAATACCCCGTACCAAACTGTTCAATCTCGTGAAAAATGGGAAACTTAGAATGTACAGTCCAAACGCATCCTCAACAAAAAAACCGTGAGCTTATTTAAGCCACGATACATTTTAGAAGCATACTGATGAACGGCGAGGGTCTCAAATAAGCAAGCCAAAGACCTGGCCCGAACACTTTACATTATGAGAGACGGATTTCTTTCCAATGCCCGTATTTTACGGAGGCGAATTGTTTGATCATCCAAAGTGTCAGGGAAGTTCCGGGGCTCAGGATGGTTCCAGCCAAAAATACAAGCAGTATGATCTCCCAAAGATAAGCAGTTAGCAGAAAAAGTTATGCAATAAACTCCAAGAGTTGGTTTGACAGGCGAATCAACACAAGGCACACATACCCGTCATCCACTACTGGATATAAAAATGGTCTGGAGCTCATTAGCTCAGCATCTTTTAAAAGAGTACAGTAGATTTCTTGGAAGAAGCTCGCAGAAACGATAAATTACACTGACAGAAATAAAAAGGTGACAGTGTTTTGAAAGGTGTGTGAACCTTCGTTTTTGTGCCGGACGTTAACTTGATACGGAGTCATCTGTAGCTTCCTATCGAAGCATTTTAGTATTTTTATCCCGTTATCTTTATACCTCTGTTGAGGTCATAATATACTAACACTAAAAATGACATGTATTTCTGTTTCGGTGTTACTTCAAATGAAGATAGAGAACGTCTGTAGGTTTAGGTCCATTGTTAGTACACTACGAAGATGCTGGCTTGCTTTGCTTCAATCAGTTTTCTCGATAGCCCGTAAACAAAGTAGTAATAATGGCAGCAGTGATTTATATTGTGTACGCTTTGAAAAAAGCGCTGGAAGGCTTGTCCATGGTAGTGAAGAACACGGCAGAGAATGGAAAAAGATAAACAGTTCAGAAAAGTTTAGACTTGGGAGGCGTTGTTGTCATCAAAAAGGAATGGGTATAAACAGAACTTTACCGATTCATCCACCTCTAGGTATGATCACTTTCCAAGAGTCTGCCACTGACTGACATTTTAATGCACCGAAACTCGTGATCACACCCCTGGACTCAAAAAATCGCTGGTTCTAGCTTTCTCAAGTGATTGGCTTTGTCTCTGCCCAACTCACACACTGAGCTGATTTTCCGCTTTCATTCATTGCCGCTCTTCATCGTTGAACTTTATGTAAATTACCGTGGTTGCAGAGCATTTCGGTACCAGTGCCACCACACTGATGTTACTCATAATCGCGATTATGCACGTAACACTTTCGGTTAAGAGAATTCATGTTTTTTTGCCTCGGAGACTTCGTCCCGAGATGAACTGGTGGATGAATGGTACGCTAGGATTTACACAAAAGAAAACAAGAAAATCAATATTCGGACTTGTTTTCATTCGAGGAGGTAATTGACCTTGGTACAGATTTGTCCTTATTGGTAGAAAACCAGGGACATGGAGTGAGAGGAAACAGTGTGCCGGTAGACTAGTACCGCTCTCAGGACTTCTGATATCCATATGGGTTAAAACGTTTCACCAAAGCCTGAAATTATGGAATACATGCTTGTCGGTTAAAGTTGGGGCACTAGTTTTGCTTAGTTACTGCACCTCACAATTGTTTTTCATTATTGGAAGTGTGGGAGATATGCTAGTTTTTTTCGAAGTATAAGTGAGGGCTCAGTATAATACGCCCTGTTTTTACCTTGATTAGGTCGTTCTTGGGTATAACGATTCCCTTTGGTACCAAAGCCACTAGTCTGTCAAAGGAGAGTGCAAAAGAATGCTTGTGGTTACTCACTGGAGAACAGTATAATGCATTTTGGTTGCCGATGTACTTGGATCATATTCTGCAATGACACAAACAACTTGTGAAGGCAAAGATAATGTTTTCATCTGAAACAACCAGATGAACAATGGGGTCATGAATGTCACGTGCCACGGCCCTAAGCTACTTCACGCCCCACCACGCTATGCACATGTTATAGTTAGAACATTCACTGGGAAACACGGACGATGCTATCAACTCTTGATCTGCTTCTCCAGTTGCAGGAGATACACAAAAATCTACCTAAGCCAAGGTAGCTTACCAACAAGCAGGATGAGAGTTAGCTAGTGAAGACTATGTGCACAATAGCAGTTATGAAGTTGATAAAAACTATCCCGAGGACCACTACCGGTTTCGCCATCCCAATTTGCAAACAACTATTATTCACATGGTCCGTGGAATACCTGTTGAAGTCAAAGAACCTGAAACACATACGCTGTTTGTATAACACACTATATTGGTTTTGAGGCCAAAAAATTCTCCTCAACCATGAGCATTCCAATTTTACCAGCTGAAAACTCGCTTATTCGTTCAGAAATGCAAGATACCTCATAAAGCTAGACAGTCTTCAAGAATATAGTAATTCTGTTCAATCGGAAGGGTTTTTCCTAGGTGAGCTACACTGATAACAGACTCGTATCTTCCTGTGTGATGGGTGTAAGAGATTACGCTGAAAGTAAATTTCAAATGAATAAACAAACTGTGTTGAGGACAGACTGTGTTGGACAGACTAGATCGTTTGCTGCTAAATGAAAACTCAGTTTTTACTAACCAATATGCTAGGTAATGAGCGCATTTCGATGCTCCTGACAACTTTAGCTGCTGGTAGGACCGACCATTACTTGTTTATCACTCAAAGGGATTGTTCCTTGCATTAGGCTGACAGTCTTTTAGGTTGAAAAAAATTCGGCCACACACTTGACTAGCCTTGCGACCTTGAGGTCCCCCACGCTTCGTTTGGTGCTACGTGAAAAGAGATTTGAATACCATCAGAGATAACGGTATTAGTTTCGGTAGATAGAACGTCATTTGGAGACAGACATACTCACCAGATACTTTTCACATGGACATAAGTGAGCCAAACATGTAAAAGAAGACGGAGCTCCAGCGAAAATAAACGAATTTAGGTTGTCTCAGAGAAAGCGCGATTTCTTTTAGATTTACCATGATCGACGGATGCATCGAATGTTCCAAAACCTAAAATGTTTATCACCACCTTTATTACTTCCGACCTGTATCGGTCGATGGCAGAAGGGAACAACTAAGTACACTGCTCAAAGTTTCAGACGCCCGCGAGAAGAAAACATACCATAATGTTCAGGACACTTCTCAACTTGCAGTCCAGAATTCACTTTGTTTGGAGGAAGGATAGTATCGAAACCTTGGTGAAAATTATGGCCATAAGGTTGATCGCGCACGACATCACCAGCCAATTTGGTGTTCTTTTGGTTCTCCATGTTCAGCACATCCACCACCCTGTAGTGCTCTTCTACGGCTCCATTCTCCTCTCCTTCAGTAACCTCACGTGCTGGTACAGTCTGATCCCATGCGGTCCAGTAGGTAAGGCGGTGAAGGTTCTCAGGTTTTGGACGTTCAGAGAAGAATGAAATGATTACCAGTATTAGTCCAGAACTCAGGAATGAGAACAGCGCAAAGTACATGTAGTGAACTTTGCTAACAATCGCAGGACGTAGGTCTGTTTCGCCGCAAACCGGTTCGCTGTAGATAATAGTTAGGATCATCCTGACGAGACCAACAATCAGTCCGTACACCAGCGCGCAGAATGCACCCTGAGAACAGTGAATGAAAGGTGACCATACGATCAGAAACGAAATGCTACTTTTTCTACACGAACTGAAAATAAAACACATGTATCAAATACAAAAAAGATCTTTACCAACGGTCGAAAAGATTATCGGGAATCGTGTGCAATGCATCTTCCGGATTAACCCGTATGTAAGCCTTTATGTATAGATAATTTCACAATGAAGCCATGAATGGATTCAAAATCCATTGAAAACGGAGCTTTCTGCTAGTACTCACGACGACCAATTATCCGACCAATAGTAACTTAGAAACATCTCTAAGACAACAGCAGGAGGACGAAGATCCAAATAAAATTAATTCGCGATGTTCTGATGTCAAAAAGGTTTTAACCAATTAAGCATTGCCAATGGTTCAGACACGTCCTGAAAGGCCAAGAAAATGAAATAACCGAGCGTTGGCACCTCGCCTTAAGTGATGCTGTCACCTGGATCAACATAACCACAGCTTGGGCCTACGATCGGTTTATGATGCCTGTCAGTGGGGCAAGAACTGGATCTCCAAACATACAGGCTCGGCTACTGACCACCGATCCCAGGTCACAGCAATTCTTGACGCCATTCAAGCCAACTTCTCCTCTGGCACAATATGTTGACGATAATATACATAGTCAATAGTTGCTTTGCATAGAATTGAGGCTATGACGGATTGACTGTCGGCGTACGAATCAAATCCTAGATTCGGATCATCCGGTGTGCATGAAAAGCGACGGTTTATTCGTTTAAACACTCTGAAAGGTTAAATTCGACCGAGTTGTTGTACTGTAAAGGTTTGGCTTGATTACTAGATGAACGACTACATCGTGCGCAGTTAGTGTGACTTTGGATGAAACGTCGGCTTTGTTAACATCGGTTGGCTTCGGCCTTGTAAGTTTTTTGATCAAACCCCTCACTCAGCAGCCAAAAAACATGTGGGTGGGCTTGAGATTCCGTGGTACATTTGTTCTGCTTACCGTTAACATTCGATTATGTTTCATATTCCTTTACTTTCTGTTTTGCCACGGCATCACTTGTGAATTGTTGTTGAAACTGAAGGTTGCATAAACTAAGCCACGTTTAGATTCTCAAGTACAGAAGTTGCCGATTGCGCCAGCGCAAGATTGCGCAGTTGACAAAACGGGGGCTCAGTTCTCAGATCGCTAAAATTCGCTGGACAAAATCGTATGTCTGAGAGATGAGATATGCTGGTGCAATATGTTCCGAATGTCCGTGCGCCCAACTGAGAAGCCTAATCGTACCGATTTGAACGCTCTAGGCTGAGCCATCAAGAACTACTTAAAAACCCGCTGAGCACAGTAGTTCTTCCGATGAGATAACACAGCGGAGGTTATTATATTTAGTTTAATTCCAAGTTTATCAAACCGTAGTATCGTCCTCAGCACAACTCATCAGTAGTGCAAATCGCCTGTCACAACGAGGTCTGAGCCAGTCGCCTGGAGTTCAAAGCTCTGTAGCGCAGATGATATGCACATTTGCTGAGCTTTAGTAAAAGCAAAACTCTACTTCCACTCCTCGCGAGCTTGCAATTTTCAGTATCAATTAACCCGGGATTCATCTATTGGGACTCCTGAGACTCCGTTGTGGGTGAAGAAAGTCTGGTGAACATCAACGCAAATAATGCACCGAAATTACCCTTCGGATAGTTTGGAGCAGTATTGCTTTAATTGGAGATGAAAAAGATTTGTTGCTGCCTCACCTATGGAAAACTGGTAGCAATAATGATGTACTTTCATGGAGGTTTATTTGACAAAGGTTGAAAAACTCTGGAAAATCGCGTGACCAACCACTACTTTGGGATGACGCTGTGCTGACTTTCACTTTCTCGACTTTACCGTTGAACTAAAGAATAGAGACTGTCATGCGCTGCGGGCTTGTTATTAGGTTGGTATGAACTGACTGCCCGATTAGGCCACATTTTTCCCTCTTTACGATTCATCTGTTAATTCGCAGGGCTAAAATTGACGATGCAAGGAGCTACAAACCCAACTCCGCCAACTGATCACAACCCTCATGCACCACCAGGTTATGCTTTATTCGAAGACCAAACTGTTTTTATAAAACCCGGGGAATAAACAGTCGTTTGTGGGATGCTCCGATAACAATTCTTTCGACTTACCTGCTGTTATATTTTATGTTTCAATCAGTATTGGAAATCCCACATTCCACAACATCACCTCAAAACGATATTAGCAAGGAACGGTAAACCGTTTGGAGTCTATCATGATGATATGGCATAAAACTCATAAGTTGTTTCCCCTGTAAGATTTCACGTGTCAGTTAGATGAAACCGTGTGATAGAATGGTGACAGTCTGAAAAAGCGCTATTCAGTATTCAACTGAGCTTTATCAGAGGCGTCACGACCATCATTCATCAGCTTAGCGGTAACTGGAGGCCATGTTCGAGTACTAGAGTTCCACTTGAGAGAAATTGTTTGACTGGAAACACCATATGAAACTCTAAATGATACTGTTCATTTCCAGGGGCACTGTGAGTAGTTCTCTACCTGCACCATGTGTGCTGTTGGGCGCTCCCCGTAAATTCTCATTCGTTAAACGGAAGGCCACTACAACAAAGCAAAGCATCTAATTGTTGTCTCATATGCAAATATAACGTTTCCTTCACTAAAATAAAATGAGCAATGAGCAAGAGATTAACCCCAACAAAATCTACTGATGCCTTTAAAAACTAATGAGGTTGTGCAGTGAAGAGATGAAAGAAAGGTTTCTAGTGAGTTAAACCCAAACAAGTACTTGACAATCTGGGAATACGGGTATTTTAAGAAAGAAAACTAACCGATTCCGTAGAACGCTTCCAAAGGATGGCTAACAAGTAGATAGAAGCTATGGGCGGAGCCAGACAGGCAGAAACTGCCTGTATGTAAATAAACAGTTGGCTGCCTTGCAATTGCTGAATCACCGGTACCCATGCAATGCTCACCATGACCAGGACGACGACAAAAACCCTTGAAAAAGGGGAAATCGAGAAACGAGTTTATCAATGACATCGAGGGACATAGAGAGAACAATTAATATGCCTCAGCAACAAAAAGGAAGTACGTTTGCGAACCTGAATTGATAAAGCGTGTTGAAATAAATCCTCTTAACTGACTGAGAGCGACAACACAAGGCACAGGTGTCGGTAGACAAGTGATTCATATTTGTTTTACTCAGCATCAAACCAGGTTGCCGACAGTTTTGCCAGTCACCAAGAATAAACACGGAGGAACGACCAAAACAATCAGCCGACGGGTAATGTTTTCCACTCAGTGATTGGAGTTTCAAATTCTACGATAACTGTATTCAAGTTGTTACAATATGCATTTTTTGGACCGTTGCTGACATAGCTCACGCTGATGATCCACAGTGGTTTTATTCAAAGGCTGATAGGACGTTTGATGGGCAGTGCAGAAATATCTCTCAACACATCTAATTGTGGTTGTGGTGGTCGCGTTCGAAATTATGGATCATAGTTAGTTTATTCGATTGTGTCCCGTGGGTGGTGTGAAAAAGTTGGAGAATGTCTGACGTTCTAAATGATTTACCACCGTCAACTCGAATCGGTCTTTCGCTATTGTGCTCGTCCAGTTGTGCTCCGGTCGTTTGTGTTGGGCAATAAAGAATTCCTTACTCATTCAATCCAGAAAGCAGTAACAACAATACACCTGAAATACACTTCAAGGGTAACCATGTAGCCTTCGTCAAATAAAAAACTGCCCCTCAAGAAAAGAGCAAGTGCTGCATACATAAGGATTATATAGGCCAGTTTACAACCAACGTTGGTGGGAGAATTCGCGTATCTGGTCGTTCTAGCAAGTGCCGTAAAAGCCGGCGAATCGCATGAGAACAGACAGCAACCCCAATACAATTCAACAAATAAGCAAGGGTCGACGTGAATCAACCTCACACCTTGCCTGCGAAAAATTACCGGAAGACTGAACCCAAAGTGTTGGTAACTGCTGACCGGATCGATACTGTGTGCAAGACACTTCCAAAAAGGTCTGTCGATTACTGTGGTACCCACACCAACTGCATACCGCCAAAAAGTGGTCGGTCTTCGTGTCGCTGTCACTATGACAGTGCACAAAATGTGACGTATCTTACATCTGCCTACTCTGGTTGAAAGGATAGTGTGTGTGCTGTTTGCACAGCTATTCAGAGAGAGCCAATCGGCAGCACTCAAGTGAATCATTGAATGTCCTTCTTGCAGCTGGGTGTAATACCTCCCAAATGAAGTGTTCAAATCTGGGATTAGCTTACAAAAAATGGTCATTTGCATTTTGATATTTTTGAGCAAATAAGTAGCAATCAGTACAAAAGTGTTGCAGTTAAAGTACTATGGCATTATGAACTCCAGGTTGGCGACACTCACAAACATGACAACCCGTCTGGATATGTAAGAAGAAATGGCAAAATGATTGACAAATCTTAATATCTGGGTGTTGGTTTGTGTGCTAAGTACATTACGGTTTTGCTCACTCTTATCGAACCCTGCGATAAAAACAGGAGTACCATGAATGGAAAACCACATCAATTACGTCTCTTCTTTGTGCAACTAAAACCTAGGGTGGAGTGGCGAGCTTACCGACCGACAATCATCAGTTCAGCTTCACGGGCGTTTTTTCTGAACCGTTGATAAATGTCGACTGTGAACAAAGTACTGGCTGAGTTGAAGATAGATGTCAAATCCGAAATGAGCGCTGCCAACATCACTGAAAGCATCAAGCCGCGTAGACCTGTTTCAAATGGTCACATAAAGAAGCGAGAACTAAATGGAATGGGCGCCATTTTCACCAAAAAGGGTATGCAGCACTGCACTGAACTTCAAATAATCAGAATAAGTTCGCGGATATGAAATGAGTCCGATCACACATAATATGAGCGGGTAGACATCCGTCTCTCACTTGTCAGAAAGGTGATTTATCACCTGATCTACCAAGACGTGAGTCCACTTCGAAATTAATGGGCCGGAATTTTGCGTGTGGTTCGTTCTACGTCCACTTGATGAATGAATAGCCGAGGACCACCTGCACTTTTAGTAAGGTGACAGCATGAGATCCATTACAGTAAAAACAGAGTTCGTAATTCCGCCAGTCAGAATTTCATGCCCACATAAAGGATGCACTAGTTACATTGGCAAACAAAAGCAAACGAATATTTAAAGTACATTTTGATATTTAGAAGCAATCCGTGTGGAACCAAAGACTAGATTGAGCCTCTCCTATCAAACCAAATTTCTGCTGAGAGATCGATTATCTCAGAATCCGGGGACCACGTTTACTTGGCAAGACCCAAACAGGACAACTGGTAGTGGGCTGTCTGTAGATTTCAAGCAGTCGTCTCATATTCTAGTGAAACATATGTTGAAGAATTAACAGCACAACAACATGACAACCCCTGAAATGAATCCAGAAGTAAGAAATCACTTATCAGGGATCAGGTCACAAGATTTATCGGTTGGAATTCATTCACCTGCAGATTGCTGTATCAATATTGATGGACGCAAAACATGTGTGCACAATTGCAGTTCATATAGACCACCATAATTCTTAACGGTTTGAACGAAGTGTCATGCTTCCGTTTTCAGACTGCAAAAAACAACCTAAAAACAGACCACAAAGTACTGGGAGTTTTTCACGAACACCTCGAGCAGAAATCCCACTGGTGGTGGAGCGATCAAAATCACACAGAAGTTTGCAATTGCGGTAATCTAAAGCAGGAATAAGCGAAATACAAACAGAATTGTACATACAGATGATCCAAATGGGACTAAATCACCCGAAGGTCCCCTTCTGTTAGCGCAGCAATACCTTACAACGCAATTGCAGGAGTGCGCACAGCATAAATTTCTGAGCTATCACACTTGAATGTTGTTGATGTGGTGTTTCTTCAATTAGTGACCAGCAGAGTTGCTGCGTAAAGGGTTAGGGAAGACAGAAATGTTTGGATAACCAGTGCTCTTACTGAACAAAACGGCTTTCTTCAAGTTAACTCTAACTTCAGTTCTAATACAGACTACTGTAAACGACCAGGATACGCCGATGTGAGTACAGAGGAATGGCGTTACCCTGAGTATTACAGGTGTATTCAATGAAATTATTGCTTTACAGCTGTTCACCCGTCCTGGGTGACTTCTACAATATCCTGTACATTTCTGGAAATATGTATTCATACGTACAGATCAAATCTTTGAAAGCGGCTCCGGGGCCTACGAAAACGACTGAACCGGTCCATACTTTCAAGTTTACAAGTGATTGCAAACTATACTTGTGACAAATTTGATGGCGTCCAACAGATGAGTCTACTGTAGCGCATGCTAGGATGCAGGCCTGCCGTATTGAACAAAAGGTTTACGTGTTGTCTGCATGAGTGTGAGATAATAGGCAGACAGTCTCCCGTTTACGCTTAAGAAGAGAAGCTCTCAGCCTTTATTGCCCAAACGATTGATGGAGTACAGAAGTACTCAGTTTCCGTACCTTTTGAGCTACACAAAACATATGTAGAACACTTGAAGTCGACCAGAACAACAAGCTGAAATAAACATTAGAATATGGATGCACGCCATTTAGGATTTTTCAGCAACAGAAAGTTTTTGGATACGAAGTCTTGACTTGGCAACTGAAAAAGCAACCTACTGTAATTTATCCGCTCTGGCTTTCATAAAAAAAACGGAAAAATATGCTACAGGGTGTAGGTAGTTCAGTACTATACTCAATTACACAGGCATTGCTTAGGCTCGCGAGATATCGAGTATCACGTGACTAATCTCATTCTAGACTCACTAGTTTAAACTCGTGATAAAAGTCCTGACTACCGAAAATTCAGTTTTGACCGGACCAGTATTTGTTAGCCATTTCAACTGGCTTGTAGTGTTGTTCAAACTAAACGAATAGGTAGTGAAATCTTACCCACATGAACTCTTGCTTATGCGTGTTCGAGCAACCTAGTGTGCGAGAGAATGCATCTTACAGTTGGGTGTCAAAAAATCCACGGACTTACCTGATGGCATCAGACCGACAACCAGTTTCGGGTAGGCAAGATTGGAACATCCATTGCGTTGTCCACAAACTCGTAAACATTGCTCGCCTGGAATGCACGCCACCTCATCTGCGGGGGTTCAGAGTCAAATGCGAAAGTGATAAAAAACGTTACAATCCGACAGACGAAAATCCGCTTATTCTAACACATTACTTCTCACTCCAAAACAAAAGCTGCCACTTTGACGTGGTGACCATTGAGTGCTGCAATGAGCCTGTGGTGCAAAATGGCCGGAAATCTATTACACAGGGTTTAATCATGCCACAAAGGGTAAAGGCGGAGTAGTTATAGGGAAAACGGCGAGCTCCCGTACTAGGATTATCTGTGAAAGGAAGAGGTTTCGGGGGCGACTGAGAGATTTCATATTTATGGAAGCAGCGATGCCGTCTTTCCCCAAAGGATAAAGGTTTAGGAAAGGCTGATCTTGAAACCGCATATTCAGCTTGTCCAAAGGATGGGCGTGACGGTCTGTGGCCTACCCATAATGTCCAAAAAACAAATACACATCACCATGAGTCTGATGCAGTTCCAAAGGCAACTGCTCTGCGCAGGAGCATCAAAAGCCACACATCTATGGGTTACTCTCTCTGGACCATCGGACCAGGCCAGCGCTCCGCAGCCAAGGGGGTCAGAATAGTAAGTGATTGGCTCCGTGAGGAGTCCTTCGACAAAACCTTCATCAACATACAGAGTGCAGTATCAGTGTTCGCCATGGATGCATCGCTACCGTACAAATGTAATTTATTTGAAAGCTCTATTGTGGAGGATGGAATAAACGTGAATGGGGACTAGACCTAGTGCCAGCCTACTACAATAATTCTGAGTCGCCTACACACCCATATACTCATTCAAACAGTTTGAATAGAAACTGACAACAAGCACACCACTGGCAACATTAGCAGCCATATGTCGCAGCGTCTCCAACCACGCACAGGAAGGGTCACGTGAACGCCATCCTATAAGGCGGGTGGCACCCACAGTACCCAGACTTTTCAAAATCGATTTCTTTTTCCTCTGCCGGGTCAAAGGTTGACCACTACACGCGTGCCAATTTGAATTGAGCACGAGGGACACTTTTGGACAAACGACGATTTGGGATGTGATGCCCATGGGCAAACCACCACAGCTTTTGATGCTGTACACAAACTTTGACTAAAGTCCCGCACAATCGAACACTCACTTTCTAGCTATCTCACTGTGGATCCCTTGACACCAACTTACACAAACTACGGTTCTAGGGCAAATACATGGGAACGTCTGAACAGTCTGAACACGTCTGAACGTCTGAACCATAAAAAACATCCCCTACTATAGTCTGATACACACGCCCCTTGAGATTTGGCGATATACCGTTTTGCTGCTATAGATGTCTCAAATCAGAAAACGTGAATCAAGCCTTAGAGATTAGTGCATTAGCCTCATTTGTCACACTACAACTTCCAAGTTACGAAAATCGTACCACAACTTCTCTGGCCTCTCCTTGGATTGTAAGTGGCATTTTCAGTGACTGCATGTCCAGGAGCATGAGGCTCACACACTGTAGATGCGAAGCGCATGCCAAAAAAGGGATTACTTCGGTCAGTTCATTCAAAAAACAAACTGTACCTTATTTTCAGCTCCGAAGACGAGAAAAATGTCGTCTGATTATCCCAGACCGACAAGGATTTTGTTGCCCAAGCCTAGACAGAAGGATGATTAGGGTCCCAAACCAAAGCCTTCGGCTCAAAAGCCTGACCGCCAAGCGGCGCCGTATGCCTCGTATGCCCCAACCCCCAACCTGGATGACCAGGAGTTTGTATTGGTATAAGAGACTGCAAGCGTCTCCAGCAGTATGCTTCAGTGAGTCACGGAGGCGTATAACCCATTTCATCATATTAACGTTAAGTCTTCGTAACGGCCAAGAAACCGTAAGAACAGCTGCCTCCAAGTTTGGGTATTGGAGCGAGAAAACAAGAAAAGGGTCCACGAACAAAACCATGTACCATCTCACTGTCAGACTTTTGTGTCAAAAACGAATTCTTCAGTTATTTGCTGAATATAAGTTGTTTCTGGCCAGCACAAAGTTTTAGCTCAAGCGCTCATACCCTATTGTCTGGAGGTCGCCAGCTGCAAACAAGTCCTGGACTCAATTGGACAATGTCACAATCAGCTACCAGTGGAGAGCTTCAACGCCAAACTGACATTCATTTTGGAGTATTACTTTAATCTGGCGACTGAACTGTGTGGTCAAGCGTCTTGATTCTCTTCCCCGTTAAAACATGCCGGCTGGTGCAGGATCACTCAATTCACCACCTGCAGTGTCGCCGTAGTATATTACTATCTTGTTGAGTTAGATGAAAAGCTTCCAGAACCGAAAGGATCCAACAGTAACAAAAAGATTAGAACGACGGTTGGAAGGACGTGAAAGAAGCTATGCTCAAAGTCGTTGAAACGGCCTGCTTGAAATGAACACTGGATCTCGTTACGATTGGCAGCTCTCATTGATGCCAAGAAAACTATACCAGCAACAAATAGTTATGAAAACGCATGTAGATCCCACAAATGTTGGATATTGAAGAGCTTAAAGGTTGACATAGAATGTAGAAAGCCTTTGCGACAGGAAAAATAGCATCCTGTTCAAGCTAATCCAATCAACTGGTCCGAGGAGGGCAGTTGTCAGTGAAACTATCGCCGAAACGGATGGAGCCGCACATCTTCCACAGAAACGTCGTCTTGAACAATTTGCTGAACACTTAAAGAACAGTTTGGTCGGTCGCCACCAACCAAACCCCTGGTAGGCCTACATGAACTTGAATGGAAAGTCGTCACCAGTTCTCCATGGACAACAGAAATCCGGGGTGCAATTTCATTTCTGCAGCGCAACCAACATCTATTCCAGATGGTTTGCATCCTACACCCTTCACAAGTGCCGAATATCTCGTAGCTAACCTGACGACGCTACTAAAAATATAAGGCATAAAAACAAAATATCGAAAAAACCGAGCGCTTCGACGGTGAGTCCTATAGTTGAAAAGTGCGAGAATATCGTTCAAAAACCACCGGGTTGTCAGTCTGGTGGCTACTGTTTTAAACGTGTTCCTGGCATTACAATGCGTAAGCTAATGCATCATCAAAAGGGTCAGGTTCGCAAGAATCAAGCTGGGTTTCGCCATGGCCTGAGCGGTGCAGATCATATCCCTACTTTGTGACAAGTTCTGGAACCGCGCCATACATTCCAATGAACAGCATTGGCCGTTATTTTGATCCAAAAGCCCCTCCTGAATCCGATGATTGTCAGAAACGGAATGATGGGCATTTCTTCCAAATTCCTGTTACTTGCGAATTTTTTATATGCCTTCTCCCATGTACGCGAACGTGTCTATGACCAACTCCCTCCTACGTTCACCACATTCAGTAACGTCAGGCAAAGTCGTGCTCTGTTGCTCTCTTTCTTTAACTTCGTAATGAATGTCTTCTTTAGCTGTCTCAGAGACCTCAGGGATCGAAACACTCCGAGGCATTCTCTCGTGTACATAGAGTGCATGAGTACGACGGTGATATTGCTCTTATTGTATTGGGCGCTTTAGAAGTGAAAACTATTTTAAACAAACTAAGTAATTGTGATGTACCGTGTGAAGGGTGAAGTGCCACTGCAAGGCTCGGTGGGATCAAATACAACACCCATGCTTGTAGATCAGCCTACCGATATGGTAGATAATTTAATTAGTATTGGCAGCTGCTTAAGTCTCAGCTGACCGGTGAAGGGTGAAATCACTTCTCGAATAGGGAAAGCTAGGTCAGCGCTTGCCAAACCCCGATATTTATTGTGCCAAAGTAACATCAGTTTAGCTGTCAGAAGTAGAGCATACAATGCTGCGGATCAAACCGCCCCTATCTATGGATCAGAGACGTGGTTACTGCGAATGGAAGACCTTTGAAGGCTCTCTGTGTTTGACTACCGGTGATTCCCAAGAACTGTGTGGGTCAGATGGGAACATAAGATCAGCCATGCTGTGGTGAGCCAGGTGGTTTTCACGAAATTTTGCTCACGTTTGAGAGATCAGCTGGTCACACTCCACAGGTTACGCTAGTAAGGCCACGTACTTGGTATACCAGAGAATCATTTGTTTCGCAGGACCTCTTTCGCCCAGTCATGCACCGGATGGAGACGACACAAAGGCAGTCAATTCACGACTTGCCAACGAAGTAAGAAAGCCCTTACCAGTCAACTGAGCCACATTGGCAACTACTGTCTCCCCAGATGGGGTCCCCGGGAAGAGACAAATGAATGGTTAATGACCCTGGCCCTGTAACGCAGCCTATAGCGACCTTGCATCAAAGTTGTTGCCTTCACGGCACAGCCTTCTCACTCCCTGCTGCATGCGACAAATAAAACCATTCAATGTCAATGACTATCGCCCCCAAAGCGTAGCTGTCATACTCTCATTACCCTTATACCTGATGAGCAGGTAGGATCACTGTACCTTGTCACACGGTTCACAGATCTGAATACTTTTCATTTAGAGACTCTCAGACGGACTAAATCAAGGGGTAGCATGCGACGCCACTTTATGATCACGTGACAGGAATTATTACGTCGTTCGTAAAAATCCAAAAATGAATGGGGTTTGTGACAGAGTTATCCAAAAATTAGAGACTCGGACACGTCAAATTAAATATCTTTTTAAATGTGCCTATACGCACAACCTCTCAAAGATACAGCTTGGCCATTAGGCAGGAAATTATATGCAGGGTATAGTAAAGCCTACTGTCTGGTACCGGTCTACAATGCAAAAGATTAGAGTAGGAAGACACAATATATGAATGCTATTATTCATTTTTGTTGAATTCCTGGACGCACGTCATAAATTCAGTTGTTCGGACAAAATACCAACAACAAAGAGTGTGGATTAGCAAGCCTTGTAATTGACATTGCTAATTCCTTGAATGCAGGCATGGTCTACCTAAAAAACTTCACTGTTTGAATGCATGTCCAGAAGGTGTCATGTGTGAATGTCTCCAATCTGTTTCCATGCAGCTACTCCGATACGGTTGAATGAGGCACTTCATAGTTTGTGGATCAATAATATGGATTGTCCAACGTGGGATTCTACGGAGATTCGGAATGTAAAGGTTTGATCGACAAAGATCCACAATCTTTCTGACCGCAGACTGAAGAGAATGCAGCTTTAATCCATATAGTACCATGAAATACACCCTTCACTGTTGACGTGATTATTCCGGTTGGTTGCATCAAACGGACCACATAAGAAGCAGGCTCAATTCATTCTGTACAGTTCCAACGAAAAAATCCCGCGAATTTTATTTGCCTACTTTTGGATTATGAGCACCAAAACCAGTATCCGCTTTGGCGTTACGGCCTAGCTGTTATATTGTTTTGTTACGTATGAGAGCCGGTGGTAGTCTATGGCCACTGGTTTGACAAGCATGAAACTTCCGGAACCGAGTCCTGGAATCTTATTAAAAAATGATAGAGAGCAGGCGATTGCCATAAGCCATAGCTTGCAGTGAGTTCCGCAAGACACTGAGAATGGTTCAAACCCTAATCTGGAAACGAATTCAATCCACAGCGCTCTGAATGTTTAACCGTACCCCCTGATTAACCGCGACGCGTTCACCAGTGGGCTTTCCGCCTTTTATCTTTATTTTTATTAAATGAGCTCTGAACATGATAGGAAAATCGGTACTCTATTAGTTAGATGGCGACCCAGACTACTACGGTTTCCGATGTAGGGTATACCCCACAAGTGAAATCCTGACAGCGTCAGTAAACTGACGAATCAGTCGAAGGTAAAATATACTACCAATGATTTTAGGAAGACAGTGGTTTGCTAGCAGTGGAAAATAAGGCACACAATCAAGGCCAACACACGACCAAACGCGCTAGTGTGATGATTCGACTCGACCGACATGTGGGAAGTATGTGGTTCATGTTTTTGAAATAGGTCTGCCTATCTTAAATTTCATATCGATACCCTAGATAACGCAGCCACCCAGAGGCGTAAGGCATTACGGACTTGAACGACTCTTAAATGAAATCAACATGCTATGAGACTGTTCTGCAACGAGAATACATTTTCCAAGTAAAAGTCACACACCGAGTGTTTGACCGGGAGTCTGGAAGCGCAACAGCTTTTAGCTTCTAAAGAGAATCACCAGATCTGACAATCAAAGATTTTGAAATCGGAGTTTGGTCATGCTCACTGTCGTTGTTACAAGAGTCATAAAAGGGATCAGAAACTGACTTCAGTCATTATCGTCACTCAGCAGTGCTTGTAAGCAAACTAATAAAGGTAAACTCGCGGGCGTTTCAGCGTCTAGACATGTACGAAAATAACCTGAAAAAATTGGTGCGTTTGCCTGAACCGCTGAGACGGGCTCCATTTGGCACAAAGCCTAAAAGTACGGATTGACTCCGTGTCAACCTCCTACTTCAATAAAAAGAATATTGAAATTGTGGGTACCGTATGTCGTGATTCTATTCCAATATCTGACAAAGCTAGAGGCATCCTATTCACCGAAACTATCCAGAGGTACTCAATACTGGGATGCACGTGGTACCCAAATTCATAGAATAAGTTTAAGCAGTGTCCGGATGGATACAATCCCAAACCATTTCACCAAATGGCTTCAACGGCCATGTGGAGCCACACAACTTGTACTTTTGAATTCCTGGAGAAACACACTGAAGTACGTTTTCACGAGCAGTTGTCACCTGCATGATAGACTGACTATGAAGAAAGGTCATCTTCCAGATAAGTAGAAAAGATAGAAGCTCTATTCTGAGAGGTAATCTTTGCCCCTACAAACGGGGTTATTTCGGAGAAGGCAATATCCGGTGAAAACCACGGAATATGTTGCTTAAAAGACGTCACTTCCGGAGGTTCTCACGATTTTGTGAGCGATTCTCCCCAACTTGGGGCACTGATGTTGGATCGCATGAATTACTACCAAAACACCTCACAAAAAGGCCAAAAAGTTCATTTCCTCGTGGTGGTTAATCTCCGGAGGGATCACTGTATTTTAGTCGGTCATCCACGAAAGTTGCGGTGGTCATCCTCTCTGTGCTATATAACCGAATTTTGAACAACGTGCACTTGTAGTTTGCTGCGCAGCGCGTTCGAGTAAGGTCACCAGATCTGACTGACATATGTGCCAGCTGCATGATATCATGTTGTGAAGTCCACGGAAGCGAGGTACACGTTGTGGGGTTTCTCCAGAATGCACGCGACATTGAAAAGCAGTTGAAGCTCGTAAGATGGGCGTGACCATGCGCAAACGAAGGCCAGTTTGGTCTCAGTCACTATGGTTTAATTTATCGAAAAGTGAAAAAAACGGAAAGGGTGCCCAGCACTGGAAGCAATAGCCTAGTCGTTCCATTGACGTTGAATTGTTCTGTTTGCTTGCTGAAGTGAGAAGTCGGGGATTTAACACTGAGGGCGGAAGTTTTTATGTTTAGACCACGTAATGAAGTCATGTGCATCATTCAGTGTCGCTTTCAGGGAGAAGGCACTTCTTAACCCGACTCAGTTTGCTGGCTATGATTTCGGATGGAGGTGACCTCATACTTCTGGAACTAAAGTGGGTTACGAACTCAGTGTTCGAATCTCTACTGCATGTTTTTATTCCGTCTTAACACTTACATCGGGCAGCTTAATCACCGCCCGGAATGGTTAGCTAAATGAAAGAGCAAATTTGTTGTTGAAGCAAAGCGCTTAACTGCGGGTATCAGGGAGTTGCCGACTCAAGAGCAAGTGCACACCATGTCCCGGCAAATGTGTACTGTCAGAAAAGTCACTCATAATTGTGCCCTTAATATGGTTCCAGGAATTCACTGGAATTCACTGTTACTGACACCATTAAAGATTAGTATATTACTGTAACGGAGGTTTTCACTGATCATGTACCCCAGTCTCAGGCTGTGATAACCAGTAAATGGATTTTCACATGTCTGTTGGTGTCTATCCCATTTGCCCCGTAACGATGTACATGTCTAGGTTGGTAAACATGTCATTAAAACAGCCTGAGAGAGCTCAATGTAGGAAAAGTTGGATCACAAGAGAACCTAATTAACAGTTATATCCCTTCACAAAGTCCACCAAGAAAAAAGCAAGTGAAGAAGAGGTGGCTGGCGAAAGCCCTTTCAAACCCACCACTATGGGTTAGCAGAAGTCAGAGGAAATTGTAGGTTGCATGGTTGCAGTAGCACTATGAATCGTTATTTCATTTGAATGTAAAGTCTCAGTTCAAAGGGTTCACAGTATAGTCCGGATTAGCCCGGCGTTTAAACAAAGAGTGGACCAAGTGCTAGCGACGAAGTGAATGGTTCTCGTATTCGACGTATAGTTGACAATGGAAGCGACGTGACTCGAGCACTTAGTCCAAAAACAGTATTTACAGATGGTATATCATCGAAATAATCAATGGAAGAAATAAAAAAATACACTAGGAATCGCCAGGCATGTGATTTCACTCATAGACCCATCTAGATACAGTGAAGAATTTAAACTGCTGGGTGGCGTAATGCAGGTGCGGTACAAGAACCTATCATTATGTGTGTGGTTCATTGTTGTGCTACGAAGCAGATGTCGTCGTTGTACTCATTCGTAGATATGACGTTACCGCTCTTAGTCAGCACATTCAGCTAAGCCACTAGGTAGTGAGACAGAACAGGACCCGGCTACCACTAATGTTCGGCTATGAACCGAGCAGCTTGATATAAACTATCCAACCTACAACCAGCATAAACTGCCCTGCGGGAATCGAGTGCGCATACACGCCCTCCGTTAATGCAATTGGTAGTTTCAGATCTTCATTTTGTGTTTTCCACAAGGCAGTCGTTTCACTACTGACTGTTTCAGATTTTCTACTATGACCCCAGCGTTTACTTTATTTCGTTTGGCATCACTTTGTCTCTTCTAAACTAGTACATGATGCGTACTGGCTTGAAGATGAATCATTTCAAATTAGTTAGCTGTACTGAACGAGCATGTAAACATCGATATATGGCATGAAAATTTAAGAAGTTTTCTAGTGTGTAACTAAGAATTTAGCATTGGGCCAATAAGTCAATTTGGAGATAAACAAGTCCTCACCCAAGCAGCTAGGGAATCTGGATAGGCGATATTCCCAGAGGTGATTGTCAAAACAAACGAAACGTTCAAACAGTTCTCAGGATAACGGCTTAATAGGCCACACGCCTGAACTTCGATTTTATTGATCAATACACCGCAACTTAACATATAGCGCGAAGAAGTGTATTGACCAGTCTAGAATTGAAGATTGTCATATCGATGAGAACAGTTAGCTCCCGTTCATTTTCCATTCTAATGGAATGTTTCTGGAAGAAGAGGAACAATTTCCTAGCTTCCGAACGCTCAATCCATAGTCCGGAATACTTCATTCGATTTTCATATCCCCTCCATTGAGGCGACTGACTGAGTTTGCTAAAGAGTTGTATTCCCATACAGCTGGCATAAATGAAAATCACCCAAAGCTCTAGGAATTTAGTGCACCATTACTTGCGTCAGTTAGTGACAGTATCGCGATAAGTGTCGATTGAATACCAAATGGTCTTAAAAAAGCGGTCGGATGCCTTGTTAGACATATGAATAGCCGACCATGTACCGTCAGCCTATTATCAAAGAAGTTAAAAAAGGGTCAGGTAGCCCCTCCCCCACCTCAGAGAAAGCCGACCTAGTAAGACTATTGTGATATATGAGAGAGGTTTTCGCGGGACCAAGCACTTCGTATAATGCAATGAGTAAAGTTCACTCCGACTTTGTACTTGAAACCGCTTCTTTCACATTTTCCCAAAGGTCTGATTTCAACCATACAGAATTGCTTTGAAATCGCTGTAGACGGAGACCTGCTACGCTTGTCAACCTGCAACCGTGTCAACTTCACGCGTCAGTCTGTTAAATAAGTGGTGTTTGGTCGAATTCTACCCGAATCAATCGAAGGCTCAGCATTCTTGACATCCTGGTGAGGTATTCCACCCAACACACAGGGAATATGTAGGGATAGACCGGGTTCTTCGTCGCTTTGTGGAAACACATCTGGGACACAATCTAACGCACCAAAATATCAAGTTTCACTCGGGGTTAGCAAATGGACCGGATAAAGTTCCAACAAGGGACAACTACAGCTAATCTCCGCTTTCCCACTGATTCTTTTTGCAAGGAGCCTCCTTGCTCAGAGAAAATTCAGGGTTTATATCAAGTGGACCTAATCTCATTTGAGGGAGAGACCTGCGGAAATACGGGTCCAGGAATATTTGAAGGCTGGGTACTGAAATGACCGTTTGGACTGAAACCGAGCTAGGCTTCTAGGGCATTCCGAAGCTGTAGACTATGCCATACGCGTGACACACTACTCATAAGGTTGATGAAAACCCATCGGCGGCTCACGACCGGTTGTGTCCTTCTTTGGGCTCATCGCTTAGGCGCAGTTCCTATTTTCCCTCAGACGGACCATGTTGTTTCCAAATAAAACTTCTCCATCATCGTTAAAAAGGAAACTCTCATTATGACGGTCTATTTCTCCGGTAATCTTACTGAGTCCCTGAGTTACAGATTTGGTCAAAACACAGTTATCTATGTTTAGCTGGTCATTTGCGCTAGCACAGAAAATATTTCTGTCCTCGCCTATGCATCAACAACAAACTAACGTTCAAAATGTCTTAAAGGTTAAAAAACACATCACTAGCGGAATGAATAAGCCATTCAACTGACGAACAAGGTACGAAGAATCTGAAACCATTACTTTTTTGCAACGCTGCACTTGGTATGGACAACGTAGAAAGATGCGAGATGAGTAACGAACTAATCAAAATGACGTCCGCGCACGTTCGCGATTTTGAAGGAACGCAAATGCTAGAGGTGGAGGATCCTGCTGACAGTTCTGTTGCCTCCATAAATCAGACACAGACCACAAATACGTCGGAGGGTATATGGAAACCAGCATCAGACTCACCAGTCATTTATTTTTAACACAATGATGAATACCAATTTCCACCAGGCAAAACTTACTCAGAACTGCACTGTTTTAGTTCACACTTGTTTCTGTTTATTCAAGGTACTATGTTAAAATTTCCTAAGTATATGCTTAACGGGAGGCGTTAGTGGCCACTACATGTGAGTACTTTATAACATTATTACCTGAAGAGATGTACGAAACTTTGAGTCTGTCAAACTATGTACCTTTCGTATCTTAGTGGGAATTTTCGGGATAATACGTGCTGGCTACGTTCTCATCAAAACGAACACCAAAGCCCAACTTCTTCTAACCGGAAACCTGGCTTCGAGTTTATTTTTGTGAGACCTCGTGACGTTTCGACTAACTGAACCTCATTGTTATGAACGCTACTCCATTTTGAATGTAGTATCATAAAACATTTCACGTAGAAAATTTGCACGTGTTCAAAACCCACAGTGAACGCGTCAACTTCAATACGAACGACGGTGATGTAGATTGCAGTTACCCACGTCCCCCGAGAGAAATTCCTACATAATGTAACAGCATTTTCTACAGGATTCTCCTCCATGTCAAGCTTTCTCAGGCTTAGTTGGTTCGTCATGAAAGTTATCTACTACCTGTTGCCAGTGGAAATCCTTGGCGCTACTTCTGAATCTACCATATTCTTTTCATCCAAATCACGAAGTTTTATTCGAATTGACAACACTTCGCAGTATATGGAACAACATTGGAGACACTAAAGGATTGCGTCTGTTGAATAAATACCATGTTGTCGTTGGGAAAAAGCCATTACATTTGTCGACGGTACAGGTTGTTAGTATCAAAATGGTCGCCTTTCATCAGAAACACCCCTATGCAGTTAGTCGCCCCATCATCAGTATCAGCAATAAACTATTGGAGAACAACGGTGATTCATCAATGTGTAATCAAAAAGATGTAGTTTAGAATATTCAAGACAGCAGAGTGGACATAGAAGATTGGTAAAACAATCGGATGCGGATACAAGAGTCATCCCAGACATACACATTTTCAGGTCAAAATTTAATCCAGAAGGAAAACGATAATATGTGACGAGGAAATCAAATATAATTGAAGCTTCTAGTATTCCTTGGGAAATATTCTAAGAATGAGCCGCAGTAACAGTACTCAGGTAGTTCTCCATTGTCCTCTGCCGAATCATAATTTGTTCACTGGTCATGTTGTGTAATTCTGAACCCGTCGTAAAACTTTTTCTATAGCTGATTCCTAGAAACGAGTACCATATGACAAACGCTCCGTCGGTTTATCAGAGGATGCATTCTCCACTTACAGTGGAGGCTGTAAGGATGAATACATTCTAATAAACCTGGAGCGAATGGACTGATCCAGTACTTCAACAACGGTTCTGAAGCATCGACTAAAGTTTACGCAGCTCCTTCCGTGGTAGGGGTGACTGACTTTTAGCATTCAAAGCCATGGCCCATAATGAGTTCAGCAGGAACCTTCAAACTATTAGATATGGTGTGTCAAAGCCGTGAACTGTCTGAGTTAGAAAAAACTCTTCAGGTGATAAACTAGAATACATTAGTACAAGATGGTGAGCTGATGGCATTATTTTACTTCTCGTGACTCTGAACAACCTATCAACAGTTTGGAGTTATTTCGATCTTACGGTTTCGTGGCCTTTGTGGACTAGAGGTTCACGATAGAACGAAAGAAATTACTTTGTAGGACAGACATAACAGAAAAAATATCCTCCCCAAGTTGGTTGAACGCTTCAGAACATTCATCCCTAGCATTGAGTTGAACCAGGCTTAATCAGAAGCTTTTTGTTTGAAGCATGCTTGTTCCAGACCACAGATGTTGGACTCACGTCAGAATGAGGCTTAACTTCAATCGCTCACAGCTAATTGAAAAAATGAACGGGTAAGTAACAGAATCTGAGTCACTGATGCTGCAATGACAAAAGTGAACAAGAATAAAAAGGATGGGAAACCTGATTGATTGCAACTACTCTTGTGATTCACTCAAATAAGAAATGGTTAAGTATCTGATAGAAACTTGCATAAGATACCTCAACAGGTAAAAAATTGTTGAACGGAGCAGAAAGACTTGCGGTCAACAGGGTCTTTTTAACTCAGTAAAATTAAACCTTAAAATCGCAGACCTACTGCGAAGCTCTCAGTCAAGTAAATAATAAATAATTTGAGTGAACGAGTTCAATTTCAAGACGAAGAAGCAGATGGGCTTGAAAACTGAGCTAAAAACAGAGGTTTCGGTCATTCACTCACACCCGGTACACCATTCAACCAGGCACTGAGGATCGTGGAAAATCTAGCACATTCGTTGCTTGAAGTACAATAACTCTCCCAAATAGCGTCTCTTCACTACCCACCTCCACCATAATCACCGCATTTTTCACACCCATTTTGACCCATATAGTATGATTTTTTACCTTTCTGGCAGCAACAGCTGAAAGTATTTGTCTTTACTCCATCAACCGCCCCGTTCACCTCTTAAATCACTGAAAGTAACGTTATCCTTCAGTTCCAGCTTCTTCAACTTAAAGGCTTTGCACTGAAGTGCAGTGGTTCTAACTGCTACAGCTTCTTTCACTTAGGATAAGGAGACAAAAGTTAATTAACCGACATATGCCGCGTTCCTACATTTTATGCGGTATCGGAATCTGAGATGCGAGCGTCTTTCACCGGAACTTTCACCAGCCTTTTAGGTGTGTGTGTGTGTGGGGTATTGTCTGAGAGCAAATGTGGACAGTTAAAGCTATGGGACTGATTAGTGTCAGCTTGTGCGTTCCGTCATATGACACTCCATATAACATAGTGCAGCGCCCCGAAAAACGGCAAACCAAAAAAGTGTGAACTTTCCCTGAATTTCAAGGGACGTATTTATCATGCTACAGTGCGGGCTGTTGGGTCGTATGGTTGTGAGACCTGGCCTATTCGAGCAGCGAAACTGAGACGTCTTCAGGTGTTCGACAATCGTTGTCTCAGAACCATAACTCGCGTGGGTTGGCGCCGGCGAATCTGTAACGAGGCGATTAGAAATCGAGTTTTCGGTTGTACAACGGGTGCTTTCATGGAAGAATGTGTCGAGCACCAGAAGCTGCGTTGGTTGGGACATGTGTTGCGTATGCCAAACCATCGTTTGTCGAAGAGAGTGCTGTTTTCCATGCCCAACTCAGAGTGGCGGAAGCAGAGAGGTGGCCAACCCTTGACCTGGCAGAGGGGTCTGAAGGAGATTACGAAACGTTTGGACGCTGTCGGTGCTATTCACCTTCCAAGATGGGGACCGCGTGATCCACACTGCGCCTGGTTGGAGACGCTGCGAGATATGGCTGCCAATCGACGCCAGTGGCGTTCTTGTTGTCAGTTTCTATCCAGATTGCCTGCATGAGTGTCTGGAGGTGTAGGAATGATTGTGGTAAGCTAGCACTAAGTTCCTTCCCCTTCCACCTTTATTCTTTTCCTCACAATAAGGCTTTCAAAAAATCATGGTTGTACGGCAGCGAAGCATCGGTGTTGAACACTGATGTTATGCTGTCGATGACGATGATGATTCCACTTTCATTAAGTTTTCATACGCTTTTGCACGGACTTATCTTACTAGTGCACTATTACCTACAAATTTGAGACACTTAAAAACTTATTGTTCATTCCAAGGACCTTTTTTTGGGTGAGACGACTCATTTCAGAAGAGGAGCAAGATCCTAAACATTATTTAGTGTGCAGGATTAAGCATAAAGAGACAAAAATTAGGCACGTCATCTGACAACAGGCATTTCGACTTTGAAGTGGTTGAATATCCTGTAACTTTACTTAGATAAAATTACTTGTTTAAAAAGCGTAACATGTTGGCGGTTCGAAAATGTGGAGTTGGCTATATAAGCCATTCTGCTTTGAGTTATTTTATCCTTAAAAACATCCCACTGATGAAATTTTACTTCAGCTGACGACGGTGCATGCTAACCGGAATTACAGTCCAGTTTACTTCACATTGACAGGTTGTTCTGCTGCAGCTGAGAAACTTCATGGAAACTTGGAAAACATGGAAACTTCTTTATCTTCGAAAAAACTGATGTGACTGGACTCGCTTTCAGGATAGAACATTATTCGAATGCCACCTTCCGTCAGGGATCATTGCAAAACTTACTGGGATAAAGCATCCGACTGACCATCCCGGGAATGACCATTATAAACAACGGCAGCTGTTTGATGACGCCAGCCATCAAAGTACCACCTTGGGCGTGCGACAAACTCTTTGCTGCCAAGACACGCTGTACCATCATCTTGATTTTTGAAATTGAAAAGAAACGGCATTGCTCGGTGAAAGGAGAGAGATGGAAAAGTTTTCAGCCCAAAACTCATGTGCCGATCATACCCGCAAGCAGAACACCATTGTTTTCATCAATTAACCGATAAACAGGCAGACAGACAAAATTCAGCTGGGCGAAAAAGATAACATGAGTTCCTGTGCGAACATACTATGAACATTTTTAAGTTCTACGATATAGATACTAACACGCAAAGAATGTACAGACTCAGACAGTGCAGGTTCATTCGCTACTCATTAGGTAACACTGAGAAGTCTACAGAGTGTCACGCATGGGTTACACAATAATGGTTTCTAAATGAAACACTAAGCAAAGACCACAGGCAGTCCAAAATTTCGAGAGAAAATCAGACTGTCCATTCGACATCCATTACAGAAGATAGCACGTCGATAGAATATATGCGGGGCAGATTTTTGCTACAGTGAAAATAAGTGTTGCTGTCAGTAATATCACTGTAGATGGATGCATCTAACTGAATTTCAGATATGATTACAAAGGGCTCAGAATTCTGCTGCGGTTGCATAAACAAAAGATCACTCCTGGGAGTGTAGCCAGTAGCTGGCAGTAAATAAGTATGCGCAATCAGGAAGCCGGGCAGTTCAATTAGAAAAACGGAGGAGCTTGGCTGCAAACGCATGTGGCTGAAAACTTTTCACAGCCTTTTGATGAGCATATTTAGTGGAGCTTATAATATTGGGAAGATCACAGTTGCTGGACTATAGATAATGAATTGACGTACATTTTAGTCTTCTGATGCTGCTCAGAAGACTGCAATGCGTATGATACATTCTCCATGCTCTTTAAGCGCACGACCGACTCGCTCCTCAAAATACCTATTCGGTACGGTAAGCTACAGTCAAAACTGGCGGTAACATGTTAGAAAGATTCTCGTATGTTCGACATTCCCAGTTGAAGTGTATTCGTAGAATATGAAACCACCCTTGTACACGATAAAGGCTGAGCCTTGGTTTGACCAGCGTAGGGCCCAAACCTTGTTCTGAATGGGAGCCTGTGAGGCCTTAGGTACAAAGGGCATGTAGCGTAACAGTACCTGTAATGCCACTATATAAATAGCTGCTAACTTCAGTTTGATTAACTGAGACATACGGTTCTCATCGTCCAGCACAACTTGATTATAGCGATTTCAGCGAGAAAAAGTAAGCACCAAACTATGGTGTAGTTTTCAAGCCTTGCAATACTGAGGATAAAGTCGAACGGTAATCACGTCTACTGGTCTACCGTGTTCAGACTCATATGAATTACCATAACTGGAGCGTAATCCTGGTAAACCTCACCAGTAGTTTTCGTGCTTACTGCTCCGCCGGATGGAGATCCATGTGGTGTTTAGTCTCACCATTGTTAGTGGGATGATAAACCAATGAACCACAGATTTTCATTCAAAAGAAACAATACAATATGCCAACCAAATAAAAGTGGGATAAGTATACTCGTTGTAATTGCGTTATCACGTGCCAAGCCAACCTGGATACCAGAGAACTGTGACCCCACATTTGCTGTCGCCGTTTTATGCACGCTGCAGGATCATCTGTTGGTGTTCTGCCGAAGGCTCACTTTGTTTTCAAGTCATTCAAAAATGGAAATGAGAGTAGATGGTGGAGGCCACAGAGGAGTGGGATACCGTACATCATATGGTTAACATTTGTTCAGGCGAAACAAAAGAGTTAGCGAAGATTCAACGAAAACTGACCTGGTCAGCACACCAGTACCAGATGGACGCTGGAGTTTGACCCAAGATGAATCCAAGCCATGGCATGTCTGGGTCATCAACCTCACGCAACAACCGGAATGCTTTGGGTGAGGGAATACTGCATCCTAGGCCAGGACTGAGATCAGGGTGGGCTACCAACGTGGCCAGTGATGTGCTGTTTGTCAGTGCCGATATGTTGACCAGGTCAATGAGCATCTGTGCTCCTTCCGCTGAATATGGGTCGATATGTGGAATGGCCCGGCCATAACCTGCGACGATACCAGGGAGTCCTCCAACACGGATGTAACCTAAAGAAGAAGCGCAGAATAGATGAAAATGCACGAATACGTTGAATAATACTTTCCAGGGACTAAGTGATAGTTAAAACGTGTTCCCACATGTCTGTAGGAAATAAACTACCGGACAGGCGACGTCAAGCTGGTGGAAAACGACGGACATAAGTGATTTATATTAAATGTACACTGTAAAATAATTTGTTAGTATCTCAGTCTCAGTGGTTTCTCGGTATCATGCAAAATTCGGCCCATCTCAACCACACAAGGTTTGTGAGCTCGAATCTAAACGTTTAAAAGCGTCCAATATTGACAAGAACCTCATGAGAACTATCAACTGGTTCAATTACTCAACCGTCTTAATTGCCACAGATCCACTTCCGCATATGGGAGCTACAAGTGAGAAAAAAGCGAAGTGAAAACGATAGCTTAAGAAACTCCTGTGTAAATGTTGCTAGTGGTGGTGCAGTGTGGTAGAGCCGCAGTCACGTGAACAAACCTCTAGAAAAAGAAAACGAGCGCAGACTGGTACAGGCAAATCGGTTTATCCGGGGGGAAGTTACTGAATGTCGACAGAGAAACTGGGGGACCGAATGGATGTTAGTTCGGAGGTTCTGTCGTAAGGGGGCATCGTGAAGTGGTCTTGCACTGCAGCACTCGAGTATGTACGCATAGACCGCGATCTGATAGTTTACTGAGTAGCAGGACAGGGAAACAAGTCTGCTGATTAGTCGGGATGCGGCGACTAACGGGTAGCAACTGCACACCACACATAGCAAATGGTACGTAGGCCAGAGTATCGCTCCTTTCAACTCGTTTTGTCAGCTGCCTCTTCCTACCTGCAACAAAAGGTTGATCTGGTAGTCAGTCCTCTCATCACAAAATTACATAGAAATGACAATCCAAGTTAGAAGTGAGGCACTGATGACTGCCTCAGAGCATGTCCCAGTCGATAGGCCGTTTGTTTCAAAAACCGGAACGGACGAGTTTCCCGAATCGAGGAACAAGTCCCTAAAACAGGTAGGATATTTCTTCTTCACCCTCTTACAGATTATGGCAAGACTAATTTTAATCTCAATCATCACTCTGGCTACACCACCAACTTTATCAAAAGTGTTTAAGATTCTCTTGAAACAGGGCAGCGAATGCAACTAGGTTCATTTGAATTTGAGCTTAATATCACGATCAAAATCCGTTAAACAGATGCATAGAAATTTGCATGACAACTAAACTGGTGTGGTTACAATCGATATCTAGGATTGCGTAAGATCGCCTGTTACTAAACGTCCCTATTACCGAACGCCAAGATGAACAGCGGTAAACGTAGAAGACGTTTTATGGTAGTATCAACATACGATGCATGTTGAGATGATAGTGAAAAGGTCTTTCGGCTAGGTGATTTCCTAACCTCGGCTCGGCACCCGGGAGACAGTCACTCCTGTCCATTTGGTAATTACGTTAAATCCTCCGAGTTCTCAGACTTCCATGTAGACTTGCTGAAACACATCCATCTGCTGCTAAGAAGCAAGCGCTATGTATGAACTCCTTCCATCGGGGTTCTATACGCCTTCGTGCATCACCACCGAAAAGAAAGCGAAAATTGAAATTATCGACGCTGTGGGTGTACTGTTGCCAAGTAACTTTGTCATAAAAAGCAGCAATCTACGGAGCAACGCAAGTGAAAATGTGGAAGTATTTACAAAGGATTGTAGTCAGGCTTATGAATGATTCCCGAAAATGCAAAACAAAGACGGTGATTGAGTGGATTCGTGTCCAACGTCTGTCGTTTTGAGTGAGAACTTGAATTTCTAAAAGAATGTGGACAAATTGTACTGAAAAGTCGTAAGTCGCAATTCCATAGTATCGTTCTTGCTAGGATACATCAGAAATTTGAACCAGCTAGAGCTACATTGGCGTAGAACAGAGCGTTTATACTGATATTGGGCTGAGTGTGGCTACCAAGCCATGCGACTGACATGCAAGGGCACACAATATTAGGTCAATTGTGTTTCACTGTGCAGCGCACAATCCAGGATGTTGGTACTGGCCAGCTCTTTCTGGTGCAACTAACGAGTGACTGTGGGAATCTGTGATCAAACTGAAAGCTAAGCACAACGCTGATGAACCGTCCGTGGTTCAAAATTAGGATCCACCTCCTATACTGAGTATCTAAAAGCCGTAACTCTACTCCACATCCATGTGACATAAACTGTGGTAATCCTCGGTCTTTGCGTGGCTAACATTTAAGTGAGCGTTTAAGCTTCCTTTGCATAGTAACCAAAAACTTAAACGAAACATGAAGTGTCTAAAAGCTTCTTCTTTCATTTCTTGAGCAGTCATTGTTATTTCAATGTCCACACTTCATTCAGAATGCATAGGTAGTGTACATAATCGCGCATGACCTCGTGAAAGATCCGTTAATTGTCGCAAACAACCACCGTGCAGTTTATTATTCTAAATATTGTCAAACCCACATTGGCTTCCTAAAGACCTCAAATCGGTTATGAATATAGTTGACTAACTACCTTGAGAAGACGGCTATTTAAATGTCCCTACGCACAACCCTGTCGTTGCCGACATGTAGACTTACAATGCCCTATCCTAGCCTCTAATTTTGGCTTCAATTTACCATTGTTAACCATTGGTTCGTGATCTTCCACTGAACCACTTTCTTGTAAGAAGCACTCAGCCTGAAAGGAAACATGAAACGATCCTTGTTTTCGCATTCCGTATAAATGGGAAGTTACAGTAGGAACTCGTTCACGCTTAACCGAGAGGATACGAAAGAACGAAATAACAGCATAACCCGCCCATAAGCAGTTTTCTTCATTCAACTGAATTGGTTACCAGCGGACGAATGAACTAGATGCTTCATGCTCATTTGCGAAAACTCAGAAAAGTGAAGTCACCTCGTCGCACGCAGGACAAAAACAGTATTAGTGCAACGATTCCAGTTTTCACTTGAGTGTTCGGCTATTAGAAACCATCTTGTTTGTATACTACAGGTCTTCTAAAAAAACAGTCATTCATGAGACTCATACAGCAACCATTGAAAACTTCTTTTCAGCTGTCTTGATAGGTATACTAACTTCAGGTGACAAGTCCACTGCACATTCGAACCAAACGATCAGACAGCAGAATATCTAGTCCACAAAGTGTCTAACAACAATGGCTTCTTCTACTGGCTTTTCCTGAAGGGTATCAAGTCCGTTTTGTTTGGCTACATACGGATCTCCTATCATGCTGCTTTCATATTTTAATGGGCACCTGTGTCGTCCTGAGAAGTATGCTTCGTAAATTAAGGTGGCATTTGCTGCAACACTCATGCTCAGAAATACCGGTAAGTAGACCTTAAGATCTATTGGTTGGGGACGGACAGAACGACAATATCAATTATTCTGACTGAGTGCAACAAAAGCACATTTCTTTGCAACTCGGCAACTGTGCAAGGTGGTCATCTATCTACAACAATAATCAAGTTTAGGCGTCAAATCAGCAGCAAATAGCCCAGAGCTGCAATCACACTAGTCGTCCAGGACAAACACGTTGCAACAGAAAATAAAGGCAGTTTCATTGCCGCAAATGTTGTTATCATGCAGGTTGTCAACGAGCGAGTTGTGCCTTGGCTGGAAGTGCAGATGTCCACCTCTTAGGGAATCAACCTTAGGTGGGACTAGTGAGACCTGAAAAGACACTTTTACAGTGAACTCACTCCCTCAAAAGGGAGTACCTCTCTTGAGGTGACCACTCCAGGGAGCAAGAAGTGAACAAAGTACTCTGCTGCTCTATATGCGCTCCACGTGTGAACATGAAAAGCAAGAGTAACGAAATGGAAGGCAGTTTACATTGACCAACAGATCAGTGGAGTGGCGGATCGGAAATATTAGCCGTTTGCACTGTCGCTGAGGGCTTTCACTCCTTTTACTGGAACTGCCAAAAGCAAACTGTATTTTTGGACAAGGAACCAAACACAGTCGAGAAATAGATGCTCACTTGAGGAAACGAATACAAGAATGACTGCTTCGATGGCCTTTTTGAAAGATGCTCAAGTTGTTTCACAAAAAACTTGCCGTCCATTCACTGACTGAGCCTGGTTATTTAAACTCCGCGATAGTTTCGAAACAGACATCCGTACGACCAACCACAGTCAATCTAAACTGTCTGTTCTCACCATTTCCTCTGATCTGTGGAAGTAGCTATTTTCCCCGAAAAGTACACATTGAACTTCCGTGAGTACTGTAGAACGGTGTAGAACGGTGATACCAGAGGTTTTCATATGTCTCTAGGTCAGCCACACGTAACACAAGAATGATTGTGATGCCGCAACGGATACCTAGTTCACCGAGTCTGGATTGGCGTAGATACTACGCCGTACAATTTTATCACCGGTGGTTAATTCTAGCCTATTGTCTGTATGACAAGCGCTAACCGATGCGCTGGATATGTACAAAAGCATCCGCTTCCGGAATCAGACTGAAAACATCTACTTTTGTGCCACGAGACAAGAGAGGCTGTTTGCCTCTATTTACACCTCTCAGTCACCACGTACAGACAACAAACACAGCAACGTATGTACCGCTGAATATTGTAGTGCCTTCACAAGTATGGTATTGAAATTAATAAAAGGCTAAATATATACAAAGCAATATGGATCATGTCAACTGCCCGTTACCTAATGGAAGGTAAGATGTTGCTGTTCTTAAATTTGGTGCTTTTGGTATCTGCAGAACCAGGAGGACGATTGTATCGAAGTTAAGGTACATTTTATACTAAATATAATGCAGCCTACTCCAGCCATATGATCATAGTTGGCCAAGTTAGTCGTCTGGCTGTTGTTGTAGTCGGCAAAACTAACGCAGTCCTAGGAAAGTGTAAACTTACAAAATATTCGCGTACAGAATACAACCCAACCGTTTTGAGCTACAACGTTTAGCTTACAACTGCATCAATCTCTCAAGAGTATCAGGCCAGAGTTCTGCCACAGTCTGGAGACAAACAACTCACACAGGTGCAAAATTTGTTTGACGGAAGCATTTGTGACAATCTGCGGATCAACAACTCCAATAAAAGAGGCAATGACGGATCACAGCAATAAATCATCCAGCAATGAGAGTATTCCACATCCGTGAGTAAGCTTTCTTACCAAATACCTTGACTGATGTCAGCGAAGATTGCAATTTGTGACGCGGGGATGTTACGAACAACAGCGATGCTTAGGGTTATCGCTGAAACCTAGCTTGGCAAATGGTGTGCGAACCTAGCTAGAAAATACCCTCACGGTAAGCCACTTAATGTATGACTTCAGCTTACCTGAAGGCTACGTAAGAAGAACTTCTCGACAAAATGGGTAATTTCGATGCGGCAATCACTCCGCTGCGAAAACATACGATTGTTTGAAGTAGAACGGGTCCAACGTCCATTGATAAGCAGTAAATCTGGATGTGATGCACTGCAACTGTACACTCGAAGTCTCTGAAATGCTAAGTATTAAAGAGCCCAACATCCAGAATGGTTGGGAAAACAACCAGGCTGACAACATATGTGAAGACGCCTCAAGCAGCATCTTATGGCAACTGTTTCTCACCATGTCCGGTTTACTTTAAAACTACGATCTGCCCCCAACAAGAAGAAACAGTTTTATTCATGCCCATACAATATATGAAAGTACTGGAAGACGCTGTGGAAAATATCCAAGTTTAATCTTTTAATAAACGACTTCAACCTTTCCTATTCCTTTTATCTTAGAACACTGTATAATACCGTGCTATAATTTGTGATTTAGAATTCTAGGAGCAAAAGATATTTTTGAGTGACTCGACTAATAAGCCAGTAAGACATCTTTAACTGCCTGAATCCCAATATTGTTCAGGCCACCACAAAGCGTATTTTAATATTGTTAACGAAAAGCTGACAATTGTGACTACATAAATAGGAGACGTGACTCACTGAGTATGGCTAGAACCAGAGCACCAGCAACCATGATGAAGCACTGCAATGTGTCCGTGTAGATCACAGCTGCCAAACCGCCTGAGAAGACAAAGTTCGGGAATACAATGAAAAGAGGAGGTAGAACTTTAGGTAAAAACAGTAGAACTTTCCGGATGGATTGTGTTCAGCTATTTACAGTGCCGCTCCTTTACAACATACCTATATACAGACACCAGCCCTCTACAATTACCAATGCTGGTCGATTTCGCCACATTCACGTTATGCTTCTATAGAATAGGTTTTCACCTCTCGTCGCGGAAGGCAGCGCGTCCTTCCTCAAAATTTAGCAAACAAGCATTTTATGTTGAGTGAATTCAAATTCACGGAATGACGCCAAATTACTAAACCGTCTACATCGTACACTTTTCCGGAGTAACTATTTTCGACCGATCTCGTTTGGCGAACGCTATGGAGAAACACCATTGCAATTTGTTACACCTAGAGATGTATCATTTCATTGGGACACTCTCATCAGGTAGAGGAACTCCGAGTATAAGAACTAGCTTCATTCTCCTTCGGATTGAAAAAAGTGTGGAATCTTCATAGGGAAGAGGAAACAAAAAAAACCCTCAACCTACAAAAATTAAGAAAATTGACTTAGAATTGACGAAAATGAGTCTTATCTGAAAGCGTCAGTTGATTTAACAAAACTCATCGAAAATAAAATTCGCTAGTAACACTACATTCCCTCTTTTTTTACAAATAATTTTCAATAAACAAATTCATTCAGGGCAACCAACTCTTTCGGTAGAAAGAGGTATGAAAGAAACAGTGTCATCAGGCCAATTTTTGGCGATCAGTAGGGCGCATATAAGTTGGGAACGTTTGGATGTCGACCCGAACACAAGCGCTGATTTCTATATTATTGGACTATGTCACGCAAAACGACTGTTAATTAATCGGACAAATTTCAGGCAGGTATCCTGACCTCAGGAAGCCTTTCATGATTGTCTCTTCGGGAATCGTTTTTTTTTGCTGTTTGACAGTCATGCTTGAAGTGAGCACAGTATAACTCAATAAATCTGAGAGGCACCTCTCGAAATTTAAACTTTCCAGAATTGGATAGTCTTTCGACCATATGTGCCTGATAATTCGCTGTATTTTAATTAACTTTGCCGTCCATCCATTCCCCTCGTATCTAGACAGCCGTGTCCGTTAATTGTGTCTGCACGTGCTTAACATGTGCACAGATGTGGAACAAAAATCCTCAGCGAACGGCACAAGTCATCACTTCGATAAAAAGTGCACCATCGAACAAGTATACTGACGATAGGTAAGCCACACAAAAACGGGATGTGGTTTTATTAACTTAGTAGAAAGAAGGGGGCTTGGGCACCCGAAATTCACTTTTTTTCCCGAAATGAAAAGTCACTACGATATTTTGCAAAATTTTTCGCCATTTTCCAGCTTTGGTGTGTGATTACATGAAGAGCCAACGAAACATAACATGCACTTTAGGAGTAGGGGAACAATTTTCCCCAGAACAACCGGATAATTTTTTTAATGAAGTGTCACAAAAATTCCGAATAACTGAACATTTTGGAACGAAACAACCTGTTTCCTAAAGTATACTTCCAACTCAACGAGGTAGGCTTTACAGGAGATGGATACACTTTGGTACCTCCCAGGAATAGGGTTTTAACTTCGGCAGTGGTAGCGAAACCCGCAGATTTCGAACTTTAAGTATAGTTTTCAAGGAGGTCCTACATGTTTGAAATGAATACTGTGTACATCAACGGAAAGTCTTGCACGGAAGTAAAAGCATTTTTACTAATTGACGGAAACCAATTCAAAGAGTCAGTAGAAACAATAGTTATTTGCACAGTGCTGGAGATAAACGTGGCCTAGGAGCTTGAATCACTGATTTTGGTTGTGGTGTTTTTATATTTCTACCTGAAGATTTTACGCAGATTGGTTAACAAATGCACCTCTGTGTGTAACAGGCTCACTGGTCTTTCGTATAAGTATTATCATTTTGTCAGTGGATCACAAATTGTTCCCCATGAATCACGGTATCTTCTAAAGAAGTTCCCGATATATTAAGTAAAAGTGGGGCAATATTTATTTCGTAAGCTGCTCACTCTTTCAACTTGTTTGAAAGATAGTAGTTTATTGATAGTTGTCTGCAAACCGCTGCTACGAATCGAAGTCAGACTGAATTGCCTAGGAGTATCTTCGCATATCGGTGCAATTACAGGATATTGTGTGACGTACAATTCCCAACTGACCGCCACTGGTTTCAGCAGTGGCGCAGTATACAACAATGCACAAAACAGTTTTACACCAAAGAAGTTGAGGTCTCATTCATTCCACGGATGATAAACGTCCCTTATCAGTCAACGATAGGTAACCATCAGCTCAACTGCCGCGTGCACAGCACTTGTGGTTCCACTAACCACGCGCTGGCCACCACGTGTAACTATGAGGACACTACTGACAGCAATAACGCAAAGGTGTGATTGAATCAAACAGGCGTTAACCCATTAACCCGGCCAGATTGATGCCCAGGCACGAGAATAAGAGCAACCTAATGATGTTTCTTTACAATCGCGTCCATTTGGTGTGTCGCACAAAAAAAAAAGGAAAATTGACACCACTGTAGGAGAAAGTCAACGCATTCGTATAAGAAATGTTGGTCAGTAGGTATTGGTGCTGCACTGGAGATCATTGTGGTACGATCATGCTTAGGCCGGCAGAAGGCTGCCAACAGGCCTCTGCGAGTTTCCCCGCTGACCTTATTCATTCGGGATTCAAGAATGCTGAAGCTGAGGGACTATTTCGAATTATAGACTGTAAATGTGAAGGTGAAAAGCAATTCAAGTTGCACAGCAGATATAAGTACACTTTACAACAGAGGAGTCACATTTTGCGTATGTTAACATCACTATTATTAGTCCTCAGCCCAAGACAGAAAATATGTAGGTAAAATAGAATAAAGAAATTGAACGGCGTTGAACGGATACTTATTGATTGCTAAGTAGAGATTTCATCCTGTTAGTGAAGCCCTAAATGCTGAAAAGCCGAGAAACACTATACAGCTGCTTCATCCTTGTTGTGAATCATCAGCAGTGCGTATCTCACGAAACTCATAGAGCTTCGAACTCGTGATCGTCCGGCCAGCGTTTGAACACTTGACCGTTTGGCCACGAGTGGCTGATCAGTAGTGTGAGTAGCTCTCACTATTGATTGATTTCTAAAAGTCACCGAATGACTTCTGTTAACGAAGAAGGAGAGTGTCTACTTGTTGCTTTAATTCTAAGGCGAAAAAGTGAGCAAAAATTCCAAACGGGGGCTAACTTTAGCTTTTCACTATGTCTACACAACAGCCTAGCTAATTTCCACACCGATAAACAGAGGACTTGCCTTCTAAAAGCGTAAAAATAGATTGTTTACTCTCTCTGCCTCTGCGAGTTACCTTGCAGCTACGTTTACTCTTGTAGAACAGGTAAGCGTCCAATAGAAGGCGCAAATGAATACAATACGAAGTATGTGAATCAGATGTCATGGCACTACTAAATAGGTAAGAGGTCAAACCTTAACTATAGCATCAACTGCGAAACCTTTTTCGAAAACAAGTCGCTCCTTTGAACCAAACTGACACTGTGAACTGTTTCCGAATTTTGGTACACACAATCAACTCTAGAATTTCAGCGATCAGACGCTATAGATCCAATCCTACGAACCCCATCTGTATGCAGTAGAACTAATAAGAGAAACCGTATGATTATCATGGCCTTGATCAGATGACCGTCAGGAAATAATCAATAATTGTCCGTCAAATAATGTTCCAATTCTTAATTGCATTTAACCTACATGTTTTGTGTCTGCGAATGGGGATAGTAAAAACAATGTAGACATGCTGAAGCATGTGCTTTCTGACTGTGTTCATGAAATGGATTGGAAGGACAGACTGTTCCAAAGGATGCATCAGGTTAATAACTGTGCCCCAAGTTATTGCGCCAGGCACCCCTTAAGCCTGGCACTCATAGCAACCGGGTGATTCAGACCATAGCTGGTGAATTTAGACACTTCAAAAATTGAGGAGAAATCAAGAAAAATATTGGTCCTGCAACAATGTTCACAGCAATCTTCATTCTCGTGGAAAAGTATCGCATCGGTGGCTACGGTTGTGCAGTGTCACGGCACCCAAATACAATACTGGACCACATCGGCACAAGGCTACTTGCGCCAGAACTTTCAATTACTTTCCTGTCCGAAAACTTATCCTTTCGTCAACTGGTTCCTAAATTTATCAATGACATTCAACATTAGCAAACTGAAGTCAACTTTTTACTGAATTTTTACTGAACACCTACACCACTTCATATTCAAGTGTCAAACGCCCTCAAATTAACATGCGTAGCTTCACTGCGGAGCAAGCAAAAAGCTTACTTCCTAAGGAAAGGCCTCAAGTTTGAAAAGCGATGTAGTGAAAAGGGACATTGTGCTAACGCATTAGAATCATGTGTGTCCACTTCTTTAGACGCCACCCAAAAGGTCTGAATGGAAACTGAGGGCACGGGCACCACTGATATCAGCTAGCCGTTGCATCATGAAACGTATCAAACCAAACATAAAGGTCAAACGAACACCAGCCAACAGGAACTTTATAAAATAAGAATAATCGTTCAACTGTAACACTCCTTCGGTACACAGCTGCCATGCCGCCCAAAGGAAGCACGAGGATTGAGGTACTGCCAGGTTTCCAGAGTCTACACAAGAACAGTCAACGTGGCGGGTCTTATTTCGAACCACGCACCTGCCGGTCAGTAAGTTTACGCCTCAATCACAGGGCCATCTCAAGCTTCCGGCACTAAATAAAACTACAGCAACCCAAAATGTTTCTTAGACCTTCCCTATCAATCTCAGCAATCATGCCTCCTATTCTGAGTTGGGATCGAAGCAGCGGTTGCGCAATTGTACACGTGCATTCATTTTGGAAAGTTTTACTATATATATATATATATATATATATATATATATATATATATATATATATATATTATCCCCAGATAAGTACTCTCTCTCTCAAATGGGCCACTTTGTCCCAGTCACGGAAAATTTACCACTTGACTAATGAGCAAAATTGCACATCTTCAAAGGGGACCGGAAAGTTCTGGTGATTTCGCCCATGCTACCCATAAACAGGGACAAACTTCCTTCAGAACTCAAGAAATGTAAATGTTACTAGTCGTGGCAGTTTATTTATGATTAGCTCAGGGATTCAAAGGTCGAGTTTATCTCTACTGCATTCTTCCGGTCCGTATTTCCGTTACTGTCCAGTGAGCTTGACAATTGTGTGTAATTGCGTGTAATATAGCAGATCAGGAAACACCTCGTGAGTTCAACGGTGCTTGGCCTAGTTTCTCTGATCAACGGTAAGAACCATTCAAAGATTGCTCAGATGTGCGGCCGGCGTACGTCCTTATGCAACCTTATCGTGCGAATCAAGATGTCCCAGCCTCTAGAAGATGAAATGATGACGGTTATGCTGAGCCGCACAAACGTCACAGGGGATTTTTGTATTGATATTAGACTGTCACCGCTCACTAGTCCTCTTAAAAATAATGAAGCAACCAAAGTTTTTGTGTTTCTTCACAGATTATGTGCGTCTCGATGAGCATGCTCTTGAATCACATTACTAGAAGAAGGCTGACTGATTATAACCTCGAACACAGACCCGAGCTTTATAGTATAATAAAAATTAAACCTGTCGAATAAAACCCATTGCAGACAAATCCTACTTAATCATTCTCTGGCCTAACAGAATAGTCCCACCTTCTGACCGGCAAGCAAGTAGATTATCCGGAGAACTCGGGGAGTAAAACTTACAAGATGCCAGCGACTCAAGGGAGTTTCATCTAGTTTGGCGCTCCAGATTTACGCTTCGACAGCGCACATGCATACAAAGTGAAAGCTAGTCCTACTGCATTTTAAACTACTTTCGACTTCATGGGGTATCAGTGAACAGTGGCTTATTGAGGAAATTATTTCTTCTCCTTTATCGCAAACGTTTTTTAGATGCTGGGAAATCTGTGGAGACTAATCAAACGTTGAATGATGATCAGCTGCAAACTGAATTTTGGACGGCAGAAAAATACACATTGCGTTTGCTTCAAATGATGAAATGTCTCAAAGAACCGAAAATTTGGGTGCTTTGCAGCATCTAGTGCTTATTGCCTGGTGCGCGAGAATCATATTTCGCGATGGGTTGACTGAACGAAATAACACAAAGTGTAGAATGACGCAAAAGATTCCTCGAACTAGTTAATATTCGGCTGAGAGGGTTTCAGCTGCTACACAAAAATATGAGGCTTATTATGGCTTCCACAATAAACACTGACTCCCTCCGACAGAAGTGACCAATTTGAACGGGCCCCACGGGTGATCCATTTTGAGCTATTGCTGTATATATGCGCTTATATATACATGCATGCATATATGAACAGGAGGGAATCTAGAATTCAACTGTGAGCTGAAGTCACTGATATCCGAGAGGAAAAAATTTCGTCAAAAAACAGCGCCGACTTTTAGTAATACATAGGAAGAGTCGTTTGCAAAAAAGTAAGCTATCAAGACCAGCCTGAGTAGCCTGCTTGCTGGAGGTCCTAATTTTTTGAGGCACGAAAACACCATTATATGTGTGACAAAGATATATTGGACCAGAACATCCAGAAACGTTCTGGAGGGTTGTGCTACTCGGATGTTTTTGGTAGGGCCTGCGCCATTGGCATGTCCAAAACTCTACAGAACGCGCTATGCTGAAGGTTGTCAGAAATAATAATAATATTCTGTAGGAGTTCTTCCTAATAATTGTTCAACAGGTTTAACCATGGTATACAGTAAAGCTACCCACATAATGGCAGTCGCAGATACTCCTTCTACTAAGTATGTGGAGGCATATCAGAATAAGGCAACAGAACGCATCAGTAATTGCACAGAGGATTCTCTGCTCCTGACGCAGTCAACGGCTGCGGACCGAGAGAACTACCGGGTACAAACAGAGTCAACACCTTGCGGTTCTGAATGGAAATCAACTAAAAATACTTATATACCCAAAATAGATGGTGCCAAGCGGAATAGTAATGTTACTCTATACACAGTCAGAAAATTGACCGCAACACAGAAAACAGTTGACAACTGACCTGTTATTGTAATAAGCGAAGTGAAGGCCAGAATGAGCAAAATGGAAACCCAAATATTCCACTGTAACGCTTCAGTTAGAAACAAAGATCCTGAATAAAGATTAACCTGTAAATAGAATGCGACAAAGTCAAGAATTGAAGTGGATGCCACGCATTTTCAACGCATTATGAAGTAACCTTAATATCTATCGTTACAGTTTGCAGTAAGCATGCGCATTTATGCTGGCACCAGCGGACACGATAAAGAAATGAATACACGCAGATCTAGCTAGATGTCATGCCAGTGAACCAATTAAGTGAGTCTTCTTGTACATTATTGTAGCAAACGTTTGAGGCGAGATAAACCAGCAACAAGTTCAAAAAAACACGCCACAGGTGTTGATGCTGCAATTGTTTTCTGAGCTGGTTTGATAGCTCAAAAACTATCAACGTTCTCCTCTGCATCAGTTAAAAGAGTGTTCTACCACACCAGAAATAAGTAGTACTCCTGGTCTTCTTTCCCATCTAAGCTAAATTATCAACAAGAAACGGGTCTAGATGACTGCTCACGGAAACCTGAAATCACTATCGAGTATCAAAGGAAAAATGTTTGCTTTTGAACATTATATCAAACATTGCAAAGCATTCCCATATGGAATCTCAATAGGGTGAATTTCTGAGAGACGGGTTGGGTAGGTGTTGGGTTTTGATTTCCCGAGAGATTCAGTCAAGAAAAAACAACTTTGCTTTTACTCGCTTTCTTCAGACGACCTGAGTTTAAGTGCTACGCTCACGCTGTCAGTGTATTTCTTACATAAGAGAGAGTTATAAAATATCTTTTCTTTTGTGTGAAAACAAAACGGTTCAACTCTTTTATATCTTCAGCTAATAAGAACATTATTTGTTGCCAATAATAATCACCAAACATAAAAATGAGTGCTCAGTGAAAGAAGAATACCTTAAGCGGTTTCAGTGACTTTAACTAAAGACTGGATTCTTGGATGAGGAAAATCAGCAAATGGAAACAAGAGTCGAAAAGAAATGTCACCAAGCTAAAGGAAGGAGAAGCATAGATTCATTCCAGCTGGAATAAACAAAGGTTGAATTCAGTTGACTGACTTGTATATAGATGATGCTTAAAGTCATGAAGATGGATTTCGGCGAACGGTGAGCTCACCCCGACATATGTACATGTTCTGTAGATACCATAGTTTGCAATATCAATGTTTTAAGAATGAACACTATTTTTTGAATATACACACTGCCCTCCCATAAGCAGACTAGCGCTAGTCGGTCAACTAATCACTGCGGGGGTGGCAGCAGCATTTTTGTTGATGAACTCACTGAGTTTTGTGATAAGAGAAAAAGGTACCGAACGATCAAAATACAGAAAGAATGAAAGTCAAAAGTAACCACTCTTAATAAGATCCTACGTGACTGGCTATTCGACGAAGCACTTCGGGCCTTTCGAAAGGATCATTTTTGTGTTTGTCAATGAAAAGGTTGGTGCGAAAACTTACCGATATTTTAGTAAACACGTATAAAAGCAGGGAAAGGCCTGCAAGGTAAACTTGTATTCGAATTCCTCCAAATCTTCGCTTCATGTACTCCGGCAAAGTGCATACCTAGGGAGCTGTGACATAAAAAGAGCGAAACTCACCCCACTCGCGATGTACACTGGCAAGAAGACCCAGCCAAGCAGCTGAAGTAGAATCGAAGCCTAAGAAAAGAGAGGAAAATAAGCAGAAATAATCAGATAAGTTGAGGTGAAATTATGTGCAACCATTTCTTACAGAGGATTCGAAGTTTCACAGGTTAGTTCATCCATTTTTCTCGATTATGTTTGATAGGATCGACAAAATTAGAATGTGTACTGTTGTCGATAAATGTTGCTACATGTGTTGACGGGGCCAGAATATTTTTGGTTTTTATTTGGGTCCTTATTTTGCTTTCCCAGTTCACTCTTCGTATCAAACTTATAACAACACTCCAATAAATTTTGAAGAGTCAGGCGCATTCAAATAGTCAATTGCGCAAGAAACACCGTATCGCTGCGATCCTATGGGAAAGCTATGGTTAAGGGTACACGTCAGAGTCGTAGGCGATCCGCATGCAAACCGAAATCTTGATTTGCTATGATTGCAAAGGCAATCGGCTTTATCAACAGTAGATGCCAAGTGATCTTAACAACCAAACAGGAATGACTTTAAACATTTCGGGATTTCATTGGGGTTGGGAGGATGGATCACCAAGCGCCAATCACAAGAAATCACAATACACTTCGCTATAGAAGGCTGTATCATCTGTATGGAAGTGAAAAATTTAGGGAGTATTCATATACAAACAAAAGGTCACTATATTTAAAATTACCTAACGAACTACGGTAGTCTTTGATGCCATAAGTGGATCGGTTGTAAATGTTTTGCAAACTAGCTTGTTGTTTCCCACATGCTTGGATGCCTGTATGCATCTCCACGGGATTCAAATCACACCTACAAGTATTGAGTTGATTAAGCAGCCTTTCCAGATAAATAAAACATAATATGCAGAAACATCCAAACATAATCAAAACTAAACTGTCAACTGCGTTTCTAAGAGCTTGTATCTGACTACGAGTTTTCTGCCAAACTATGCTCAATGAAGCAGTGTACTGTTTCCGAGGCGCTAGAAAACCAGCTGCCTAAAAAACGTTTATCGAAGAGGGTGTGGCACACTGGCCACGGAATAAGCTAGATTAAACAGCTGTCTACATACTAGAACAGTACCTAATTCTTTGCATATATGGTGGATTTATTTTTTGAAATCCACACTATTTAGGGGCTTGAACATGACTAAGTTAAGTTCAGAACGATAAACTTGCACATGAAGTCGCACCGAGGGTTGAAAAACTGATTGTACCTTTTTGTGATATGCACCCTCACTCAACACTAGAATGAGGAATTGAAAAGAAGAACCGGTGATTCATAGTGGTGGGCATTTTTGTTTACAGTATGGGAGAGAAAGCTTCCAAGTGAGCTGTGATTTAATCAGAAAAAGTCAGAAGTCAGAAAAAAGGAGAGATTGGGGATCGGTTAACGATGCGACTGACGTTTGGGGACTGTTGCAGAATTAGCCGACGGAGAATAAGTTTAAGTCTATACAAACAGTCGGAGTCATTATGCACTCGTTATGTAGCTTAGTTCAGACGACTCAATTAGGACAAATTTCCGAGACACAGATGGAGACAGAGACGAAATGCAACTGGGATATTTTCCAAATAAAAAAACGATGAGAATTAACGACAGGATGTGCGAACAAGTGTACTGCCTCAGGAACGCGCATGTAAGAACGGGTCAACATCAGAACATTGTCAAAAACTCGGTAGTACATACATTGTAGAGAGTGGTTGAGTGCACAGTCTTGGCATTGAAACATCAAGTACAATATGCTACATAAAACAGTCATAATTAGGATATTCAATTCAGGGGAACTGCTATCATCCCTTCACATATATTAATTTATGATGAAAGTGAACGTTTATTCCTTTTTTACATGAATTGCGGTAACGCATGAACAGAAAACAATGAGGCTTCCTGCTTTTGTTTCAAAACAAGGACAATTTTCTGCGACCATATGCACACTTATTGCTAACTGGAAGATCATGTTTGAATGTAAATCAAATAAGAAAAACGGCTAATCAGTAAATGAAGCAAAAAAGCACCTCAAATGTTGCGTTCCCAAAAGATAGACCAATAGTTTGGAAACGTGTGAGACTTTACATCAGGTTGATGAATATTCATTAAATATGTGCAACACCCACTTTAAAAGCAGCCTTAATGATAACTAGCTAGTTTCGCCAATGAAACTGGACGAATAAAGTTGTGAGACACGCTAACCATAGGTTTATCGCGAGTACACGTTTTTGATAACTTGAGGGCATCACTAGTGAACTATAAGATGTCGTTAGCTTCATTCACGTGTCCAATGCTTTTAGACCATCATATGCTGCCAATTCACGAACATCATCATCATGATCAGCACTGACAGCAAAACAGCAGTGACGCATACTAGTGCTAACTTGCAAATGTACGAATATAATAACTCTTAAGTGGAATATATTCTTTATGAAACTTTTGTGTTTTCTATGCCCCGTGCATTCATCCGGCTGCAGTACAATGCAACAAAGGTGCAAAATAAAGTGGAGCATATCATCTAAGCCGCACGTCATTGAATTGCCCGTCCAATGACAGGTTCTCGAAATTCGTCCATCCTGAGCCGTAAAGACGAGCAACCACTTGGAATCCATACTATACTGTTTAAATTCGGTAGTGGTTCATTAGCGCTCGTTCCTCTGTTTCCTCCAGCCGCGTCGTAAGTTTAAAATACAGAAATCTGCTTCTAGTTTGGTATCGAGTTTCGTGAAGCAGCAGTTTAATCCTTAATAAAGAATCCAGAGACCATTGTACTCAACTAAACGAAACCGAAAAAGCAACATTGTTATCTTTTTCTCGAAAAATAAATCTGAGGACATTCATACGTTCATTGCGGGGACGATGTTTGGCAACCAGCTATCGAGTACTTGCCTGACAGACACGAAAAACTTGAAAGTAGAATGAACATGTGAAATATGTTCTTTATGCTGCTGAGGCGTACCGTGTTGTCATAAATCGCCTTTTTAACAGTGTCATTGAAAATAGGACATTAAAATGTACCGTCCAACTAAATAGGTGGGGAATCGAAACCGTTTTTGTAACCGCGCAAAACTGAGTTCCTGTGCAAACCAAAGAAGTGGTCAAGTGAAATAAAAAATGGACTAATAATATGAATTAGGTGCCTGTCTTTAAAGCAAAAGTCATCGCTAGTGCATGGAAAAAAGCGGGTATCACGTACCTGTGAATTATCGTTTGTCGTCGGTATTACGCTCGGCAAACAATACCTGGCTATTTCTGAACTTGTTGCATCAGCATGCAACGGTCAATTCAATTAGGCCATCATGACATTTATAACAAGATGTTACTGCTGAGGAAATCGTTGGTAGTCATGTCGTGGGCTTGGTAATTTGATTACAAAGGTTCCGTCGCCAGTTGAAGTGGCACCAACTATGCACAGTGGATTATCGCTATGCTTGGACTATTGGCCTACACTGAACATCTAGATGAAATACGATGAAATACACTGCCAATCTATTATACACAAGTGTTGTCACCTCAGTTAGTGAACAAACGATTTTGGCCAGACTGTTTCCTTCAGCAAACAGATCAGCGTCCTACAGTGCGTCACTTTTTTTACACATACCTAGAGCATTAACAGGAATGAGATTACAAAATGTCGGAATGTTTTATTTTTGTCGTCCTGACACAAGAGTAGGCATACAGCATGAAATGAATTAAAAGGTAGTCGGAGCCAACAAACGATTGAACAAAATGGGTTGATCTCTTTCAGCTCCAACGTGCAGTGAGTTTTCATCACTGACCAAGCTCATGCGTACAAACATCTTTGAAACATACGATCAAAAATAATCAACTTGGATAGTTCACCTACTGTCCGGTCCAATTTTCGAATTTTATCCTGTTATAGAATGAGACGAAGTCCGGTATGTAGAAATTCTTTTTAGCTGCTTTGATTAGCCCCCTCTGGTAGGCGCAGTTGAAGAATATCCTAAACGAGAGATTCAGTTAAATCTCCCGTGGAAACCTAGTTGATGTGCAAATGAGTGTATTTGTCGACATCTGTCCAGTTTGGGTTCAATAGAACATAAGGTTGATGGTAACTCGGGGACTGCGCTTACCTGATTAGCCCCAAGAGGGGCGAAACCGATCGGGGGCTGCCGTGTGAGTAATTTCTTTCATAAAAATAAAGCTAAATTACTTGGTATGTTTTGCATCATGAGAGCTATGGTACAGAAAACAAAACTGTGAGCATCATCTAGATAAAACCAAGCTTTTCTCTGGTATCAGAGCACTGGCGTTATGTTGGGAAAGAAAGGCAGTTCATTCGCGTAGGACGACATGGGTTACTTTCAAAGTCACTTTATACTATGAGTATACCTACGCTTTGTTTCGCTAAAATACTGTATGTAAACCGAATGTCTCGTGCGACTTATTCGCAAGGGATTATTCTTCCGCAGTTTCGTTGACAGTAGAAAGCGACCAACTCACCGTCAGTGTTTCGCTAAATTCAAGCAAACATGCTTCTCCGAGTATGTTGTTTTATGATTTTCCCTCCTGTGGGTGCCTAAACTTGTCACAATTTGTCCTAGTGTTGCTCTTATATTGCTTTAAAATTGCATCCAGGTAAAGTGACCAGCTTTAAATTGCCATGTTTCAGTAAGGAGTTGCACTCGAAGCACGAATCCACAGCGGAACGATGCCAACCTCGTGAAAGCAGAACACGGAGATTATCAGAATCAGTCAGGGTCAGACCATGACGTGTAATGGTAACTGACTCAGTGCTTATTTTAGATCAAGGTATAAATCTTGATTTTACAAAGGAGTAAATTATAAGGTAATCGTAAGAAATAACATGCTCTCCTGCACAAGTTTGTAACTACGCGTTAATCGGGAGAGTTCGTGGATCGAAGATCTTGGGCCAAATGTCTGCTGACTACTATAAACGATCAGATCAATTCACCGTTTTTGATACGGGAAAAACTTCCAGTTGGCAGTCCTGTAATGATCCTGCAGACCATTGGTCATGAACACGGGTGACTTGTACAAAACAATATTTGAGATAATAAAAATGATAATAATAATTACTTAGCTGCAACGCCCTTTCGGCGCAAGCTGCCATGCTACCCGAAAAAGGCACGAGGGCTGAGATACTGCAGAGCTGTCCAAGCCTAGACAGGAGAAGTTGAGATGCAGAGGTTGGGTTTGAACCACGGAACTTTTGGTCAGTAAGTTTTCGCCTTAAGCACCGAGACATATCGGGCTAGAGGCAACTACAAATGCATTTTTGTGCACTGAAGCTCCAGAAGTCTGGTGGGTAGATCTCATCTCCATCGAGAAACAGCCAGGACCTCCACAAAGTTTGATGACTTAAGATAAAACGTACTGACTATTTGTCGGCTGTCAGATGACTGTTTGCACAATTCAACGGATGGTCAGGAAAAATTTAAAACTCAAAATCGAGGTTATGAGCTGCGCAAACTGGTCGACGAAAGTTTGATTCCGTGAGTAACGGTTTGAAATTTCCAACTGTTCAATCTTTCTAAATGCATTAGCTGATCACCTTTAGGAACAAAAGTGCTCCACTGTTAAGCTCCCCGAGTTCTGATCACTTATCTATCAAGAACACTAAAACCCTGAGTATGCAGGGGATAACATGCTACTTCGCTTACTACTTCATGCATATACGAAAAACAGTAATAAAAATGGTAGCACTATGGTTTTCGATATTCACCTGGCACACTCAGAGTCCAAATGGCATTGGAGGTGCGAATTAGTACACTAGTAAACATGGCCGTGCGGTCGAACTACTAAATATGGCATTCAAATTCTCGTATTAGGGCTAATACATCACACAGGATTGCACCACCCGGGAAGGCATTTGAGAACTCAAACCAGTGCAATCAAGTCAGATATGGAATGGGTTTGTCTCTACCTAGCACATGCTCTCCGTTTCTGGGATCAAAACTGAGCCTCAGTTTATGTGGACTTGGTCCCTGAGTGTCACTTGGGGGTAGAAACAGTACAAAACTTTTATGAGGCCAGCACATCCTTTCCCAAGAGCCAGTCACTATGAAGAAGCAAAAAGAAAGTTGAAGGCAGCATCTACGACGAACCGAGTGCTAGTACCACTGAAGCACAATCTGCTTTCCTCCAAACTTGGACATCTCTAGGGTTGATACATTATTCAGGCGGTTAAGTTGGGAGACTGTAACGTAACGGCGCATCCACTGTTCGTTCAAGATTACAAATCCCGGCAAATGGGTGCCAGAAACCAATTACTTGTGTTTAGCCATCGGTGCCTTCAAAGCATTGCACTTGTATCATGTACGCATCGGATGAACAATGTGGAAGTGCGATCGTTGCATCCTAGCAACAGGCACACTGCTGCCTACACGTTTTGCGATTATCAGGCTAATATGAACCTTCCGTCAAACTTCATCCTGGTAAGCCAGTAATCCAAATGGACACATGAACCTTATTTGACCTCCCGACCACTTTAGGAGTCAGGTGATACAACAGCACCAAAGACAATCTCTGCCAAATGCACACATCCCCAAAACGCCGGCAAACCGCCACACATGATTTCATTCTAGATATATCGAAAGCGGCGGAAAGCTTCAACGCACTGTTGAATTTTTTTGCAGTACAGGGCTTGACCACACCGCATCGTTTGCGAACGAAGTCATTACAGACAAACATCCGGACTCCATGACAAAATTCTTCACAAGTGTGTTGAGCCAAGAGAATTGTTTTCGGTCGCCCGAAAAACAAAGCAAGATAAAACCTGGGCTTCACTGGCGTCAGCGTCAAAATTAGGGTCTTGATGGGACTTCAAAGGCATCCAAATGCACCAAACGCAGACAGTCCTCGCACTTGTTAAAACCGGTATTCATGCAACGTAAAAAGTGAAAACAAGCCTGCTAACCGCGTGCTTCCTACGCCGAACTTTCACTCTGTGTAGCTGTTGAATATTCGCTTGGAAGATAAAATGTTTTTATCATCAGCAGCAACCGTAAAAAGCGCGCATTTACCGTAAAATTGTTCTAGCTGCCACAGATTCGTTCACTGATGATTTGGGGAGGTGAGTTAGATAGCTGCGCATTGAAGGCGGTAGTGTATACACAGGGCTTTGAGAAAACCTTTCACTGTGGAGATTAGGAGGGGAGCTATGCATTAAAGGCAATAGCTTGAATGCACCAGCGCCATTGAGGGCCCGACTGGGCCATGCCTGACAATGTTTCTGACAATTAATATGTCCCGTCTCGGGGTCCTCATTCAGTGTGATGGCAATGACCAACGCAAATGAGTTGGCTGGTAATGGCTTTTATACTTCACTGCTAAGTCATTGTCTGACCACCCCTGGCTCGCCTTTGCCCCTCGCATGGTTGTGCAAAAAGAGCCCTTCGAGGAAGTCGGTCGACTGGTATACGGAGCACCTGACCAAACCAGGGCAACTTATGGAGTGTGGTCAGTCCATCTGTCGTATCAATGGCGAAGTTGAAGAGGGAAGGTGAAAGAGGACAGCCTTGCCTGGCACCCTGGATGTGGTGGACTCAAGAGAGAGCTGTTCAACCGCCTTCACGCGTCCGCGGAAGTTGGTGCACGGTGCCTTAAGGAGGGTCAGAAACTTATGTAGGACACCTTTGCTACACAGACACTGCCATAGTGCCTGACGGTCCACAGAGTCAAAGGCAGCTTTCAAGTCAGAAAAAACAACCAGTGATGACTGCTGGAAGCAGTGTCGCTGTTTCAGAATTGAAAATTTGATCGATGCAGGACGGAAGCCAGCTTGGTTTTTGCGAACCTGTCCCCTCGTGTTCAGTCAACCTTCTAAGGATAAGACCTGAGAACACCTTCGATGCCATAGCTAACAGGATGATGCCACGGTGGTTTTAACACAGCATCCGCGTACTACTTGTAAGGACAGGAATAACTGTCAACATGTCCGGTTCTGCAGGCACCTTCTCTTGATTCTATATCACACCAGTGGGCTTTGTTAAATGGGCCATCAGGAATTCTCCGCCTTCTTTAAAAAGGTTTGGAACCAGACCGTCTGGTCCTTTTTTTCCTCACTAATATTTTGTACTTTATTTTTTCCTCCTCATCCACACTTATTCGCTATCTCAAGGGCCATAAAGTACAGCAAAAGCCCTCTTCATCTTGTTGGCCTCCGCAATTCATCAGTTGTGTCTGCCATTCTTCAGGCCTTTGACTATCCGGCGTCCGAAGGATCTGCATGCACAACCGTAGTTGCTAAGTGGTTGTATGGCTTTCCTTGCATCACTCAACTACGCTGAGCGTGTTGATATTTAGTGTTTTTGGTCAAGTAGGGTGCTTGGAAAGTTATAAAAATTGACAGCATAGCTTCTTTTACTCTTCGCCATCAGTAAAACTGCGCATTTTTTAGTGGCCATTTACGTATTTAGGACGGGCAATCAATTAAATGTGGCAGCTTTTAGTTGGGTTGTCTCACACTGGAGGTGGGACTTAAATTGTAGATTCTGGATTCAAGTTTTTTCTAGCAGGCAGGCTTTGATTGGTCTGGGAAGCCATCAACAAAGAGGATGGTCCACAATGAGTCATTGTGGATAGAATCAGATGCAACGCAAAACTCAATGAAACAGGTAATGGTCCGCTTCTGGAATATTGCCTTATGTTCCAAATGCCGATATAGGGTGACTAGTTGGTCTGAACGATTTTTCGCTGGGCGAAAACCACTCTGATTGGTTCAAGTTAGAGTACTTCATGCTTTTGAAATCACTTGGAAAAGAAAGCGAAAAATCCTAATAGTAACAATTATGAGAGAGATTCTTCAATAATTTTCGCATACTACTTTGTTGGCTTTGATAGAGATACCTTAGTCCAAACGAAGAGCTTCGGCCTCCAAAATGCAACAAAGTAGTGTGTACATCAGTAACAAGCAACCCTTACACGCCTCATGGCTAATACCGTCTTGTCCTAGGGACTTTTTTTGCTGAAAATGTTTGACAACCAAATCAATCCCTTTTTGACTGGGCAGGTTGTCAGTACCAACGGTGTTGAGTCTTTTATTTAAAGATCGGGAGCGAAAGCAGGTATCTGGAGTAGTTTACCCAGGATTTCTTTTTCTCAACTTACTCTGCTACAAGTTCCCATTTCTGTTACGCAACAGCAAATTTATGGGCTTTTTTACCACAGAAATCACAAAATAGACATAAAAGGTCAGTAAGATCACAAGGTTTGAAGCTTCTTCCATAGTTGCAGCCGTGTTCGACCAGTTTGAAATAAGGCCATCTCTAAAGAAACCAATGAATTCAAATCGGAGCTTTTGGACATTCTACGGCGCGCGTGGAATACCATCCTGAAAGATTTACGTCAGCCTGTCTAAGCTCCAATCATTTAGCTGTTCGATTATGTGGTAATTCGAGGTTTGTTCAATAGATGCCTTAAATGTGGACCGAAAGATCAGCTGACCACTAAGGCAGTAAAAGTATGAACTTCCATGTGCGTTTTTATTCTTTCTGAGCGGTTTGAGTAATTTAACACCCTAATAGAAGGACGTTAATGCGACTCAAGGGCTGATGATTTCCCGTGACAATATAAAGGCTGACTCTCGCTATCGCCAGGATATGGTCTCATTCTCCTTGCTAGTAAATTTGTTTAATCGGTCAACATTGTAGTCGTTCGCACTCAACAGTAAATGACTCCAAGATATCCTATTGGCCATGCTTTGCAAGCCAGACAATACAGTCCGCTGAGAGGGTGCGCTCACATAGAAGTAACAGATGAACTCAGTTGGGTACCTATAAACCGAGCCATCGTACTTCTAGGCGAGACGGATCTCCAAAGTGCTTGAATTGTGGGTGTAGTCACACAAGGCAACGGCTACACCGTAGGGACCCCAACTGTGCACAGGAGCGCTGTAATAGGACTGGTAGTAGGTGTCTGCTCTGTCTTCAGAGATCTGTATGATACCTGGGTTGAGTAGTCTGATTTCAGACGAGCATACATCTTGCCGGCAATCATGATGGTGTATATAGTTAGCCTCTAACTAATCACTCAGTAGAGTAAGAACATTTCAGCAGCCGATGTGAAAAGCCTTCTTGTGCTGACAGCCCCAGTTCACTTGCTGGTTATTGTTGCCGCTTGACCAACGCAGGGTACATCACTTCCCGCAAACGCCGAAGCGACTGACTTGGGCACCTTCATGAGGGCAATACAGTGTAAACAGCACAAACTGACGATCAACCAACTCCCTGCCTGTTTGCCTTGGCAACAAAACCCATCAGACTGAACCATCCGTAAAGATAAACATGGCTACATAATATGCAACTACAGACACAAGACATCTCGATTTACGAGTCCTCTGCCCATTAAGAACTGGTAAATCACTAGCCTTAAGGTCCACATTGAAGCAGACATTATCTACTTGCGCTTCTCTTAGGCTATCAACAGGATAAAATGTACTCCCTAACAAACCCGGCCAGAAAAGTTTTGGCATTTTGCTGAAATAAATAGAAAACTTCATGAACCACTAAAAGAGTTAAAATACATAAGATGACGTTCGACCACAAACCTATCGATTGCACTATACCTAAATGTAAAGTATTGGGCTCCTTACTGGTACGTACTTCACCAATGGTCCACTTGCTAACCTATGACAACACTGTGAAGAGGTTGGAGAGTGTCATATGTCGTTAAAAATCACACGAATGTCCCTCAGCTACAACACACTCTAGGAATACCAGTGTGACCAGTGGTTTGTGGTCAACCACGTACTTTTCACTGGCGAAAAATGGAACATCTTTTCAAGGTGAAGCACTTTCTCCCTCCGTCACATATGAATCGTGACGAAGAAAGACATGGAAATCATCATCCAACGCAACCTTGTTAGCGCCGCTCAGTGCATCAACCTGCCGAAGCCAATCGAAACTTCTCCCCGAGTTGGCCGCACCTATAGCTCGCACTAAAGTGGATTCTGCTACATCCATAGTGACCTTCACACACTGAGTGCACAATATTGGCTGTGCATCATAACTACTTATTGGTCCCCTCAAACGTTTCAGAGTGATCGAATATCTGTTGTATACTACAGGAGCAAAAAGCCAGCTCTAATGGCCCCATTGCCTTTCTAGGGGCCCAGTGAATACCATAGAAATCATTGGATAAATCTGTGGTGAATATTACACTTCCCACTTTAGAATTGAGCAATCCTTTGCATACTGTTGTTTTTCCAGGTAATTAGCTTTACACCTTGCTACGTCTGCTTTCGTATTAGGTTGTTGTATCACGCCATGTTTGTACATACTGTAATTGCTGTACCAGAATAAGAAACACGGCCGTAAGACCCCAACAAACGACCCAATACTTCATGGTCCTGGCTTCTAGACAGGGCTGCTTTATTGAAGTTTGCATAGAACAAAATAAGCGGACGTAACTTTCCACCACAGTCGGCTATAGCATGAATTGTTTGAATTGTTGGTATAAATTATTCGTTGTGGACCAAATATAGGAAACTAAGGCTACGAAAGTTGTAGAAAATTTTCTATAAGTCCACTCACGTTTAATTCGAACGCTCCAACGCCTAATCCACTAGCGGCTCCAGAACCAGCAAGTCCAATGAAGTGTTCACTACCGATGTTGCTAGCAAACAGCGATGCACCAATCTTCCAAAGATAAACACTGGTTTGCGCTGTAACTTACAGGTATCCAACTCATGAATCTTCCTGCAAGGAAAAACCCACTGACTGTCCCTCGCTTGCTGGCGAACATTGCCTAGTAAATGTAATAGACTCATGAGCATCATTCAGGTTGTATCTGACCGACTGAACGATGTAACTTACAATGAACCCTGTTAGCAAAACACCGATAAAGTATATGACGATGACAGTAATATCCCATTTGTCGATTTTAACGTTTGAAGACATGCCGGATCCACGAGTACACCTGATGATCTCGAAATTCGAGTATAATTTTACTTGAACCCATGAATAGTTTGGCATGACAAAACAAACTCAGTTCGGTTTACAAGCGAATCAATATCGGAAGGGTACGCCACAAGCTGAAGGTTGCACGAAAGCCGTCTAGATGTATTTTCAGAAAGTAAAATGCTCCTGCTTTACAGCGTACCCATTACCAAACTTGATTAACCACCTATCAGTAGGGGTGACCACGCCGATCCTTAAAGGTACACCCAATATTTACCTGAAAACATAGTTTGGACAGAAGAAACGTTCATATGAGGTCTTAGCATTTAAAAGTATTCATTGGGATCCTTAAAAAAACCCCAAGACGGTCACAGATATGTTGAAATTTATGTAAGTTAGTTGTGGAGAATTTGGTTTCTGTACGTGTTTCCACATTTGATGCATTTGAAAATATATTGAAGGTCTACATTAACAGCAGTTACGTCGTTATTGTCCGAGCAAACTCAGGAGCGAGGAGACATTCACGGATTACGTGCGAAGACATTGCTACCGTTGCAGCAGGCATCCAGACGGACACAACCAAGTTCTAGGAATTCACCGCAGCTGGAAAGATTGCCGGACAGCAGCGCGCGCTTTACCGGATGCCCACTGAAGTGCTATTTTCTTCGTCATAATGGCTGCTCGCTGATGACGTCATGCCACTTAGAACGCAAATATCGAATAATCAAGTTTCCTTATGACATAATCTCCTTCGACGGACGCCTGGAATGCGAAGAATAATGGGAGCACAGCGCTCTGTCGAAGTATGAGACTCCACCGTCAGAGATGTGGCACTAAGTTGCAGATGGATTTGGATGGGTGTCAACAACTCAAGACAACTAAAACCGCACCATCAAGTGCCAACCTTCAATGCTAAGTGGGTGGATGTTTTGTTCTTGCTGTTTTCGGTAGAAGGTGTGCCATCGGCTTTTGCAAAACTCTGCGAACGTGGCCTTGCACTGGTTGTGGAATCTGATGGTGGCCATTTCGGCCACGTATGTTTCGCGCGCACGCAACCACTAGTTTTGCTTCTACGTTTACCAGAAGTCGTAAACATTGTTGACAGATACGGAAAAAATGTTCTGGAGGAATCCTTCGAAAGCATCCGGGTTTGCTCCGCAGGTACACGAAGTACAGTTGCCTCATGGCGGATGTTATGGGGATCGAGTGACCGCTGATGCGTTCCTGCGTGGAACGCAACTAACCGGGGCAAGGTATACCTCTTTCTCTTGTTTCAAAGCTACAGCCCTAACCCGTAGATGAATAAGAGGAGCAACTTGAGCGCTTGATATGCAAAATAAAGTTGTTGGGGGCAAGGCCACAAGCTGCATGAAGCAGTTAATTGTGCAAACACCGCTGACGTTGCGTTACCCTCCGACCAGTGGCCCGCAAAATCAACTCACGGTGTTCAAAGGCAATCATCCCCAACCAGGGGGCGGTCGACATCAACGAACAATGTCTCCTGTGGTCTCTGTGGCCTGCTAATAGACTCTACTGATCCTCGCTATCCGCGGGACTGATTACCGTATCACGGTTATTGTTGTGATAACAAGCCTTGTCCATAGTGGCCTCAAGGCGCGTCCAGCGCTTTGGTGGGCATGCAGCGCGGAAACCTCTCTTATGCCCAGCTTTGGCTTCATCTTCATGTCCAATAATGTATATGGCCACTGAATTATTGGCTTTAACATACTAGTGAGAACATTGATCATTCATCATCGACAATGGGACTACTTGAGATTTTTTTCAAGTGAGCCTTCACGGATTCACGGATTGATACA
>SJOL01007640.1:1392244-1403050 GCA_004794785.1 Opisthorchis felineus
CGAAATTGTAGCGGAAAACAAGGTAGGTTAAATCCGAACGAAAGGTGTAGCGAGTTAGAACGAACTCGTCTCAGAGGCGGTTGAGGCCAGGTGAAAAATTTGTTCGTCGTTACGATTACAGTCTCAATTGGGCAACAGGTGACGGTGGAGGGTACGAATAAAATAGTTGCGAGAGTGCCATCAGACTGGGCACGGCAGTGCCATGACATCATTGCACTGACATACTTCGGTTTCCGGATACTCTTTATCCTAATGCTATGACAGCGAGGCACCGCAGAATTATCCACTTATTCTTCAAAAATCATGGTAAAATAGGATGAGTTTTTACCAGGAATATTCATAATCCGGGATCAATAGGTTGATTATCGTGCACTCGTTTTAGTCCCGAGACAATCTTTTCTTATATCTTTCTCCATCTGTTTTTACGCCTTTGTCACCGAATAATCGTCTGCGCTTTCCTCTACTACTTTCTACCTTGAGGTTTTGATTGATTAGACATTTGAAAAATCCTTTGCATCGAACATCGTTCCTCAAAGCTTGACACTCCTCATAACCACCCTAGAAAATTTGGGTCGGGAATTCGCGCTCGCCTTAGGGTGCGTGTAGCCTACTTTTAGCAGAACTATCTCAATGCTCTTGTGTGGTTGAGGAGATAATCCACTGAAGTCTATCACGACGGTACACACAAGATGCAAACGTCTTTACCCGACGATTGTGGATTTTCTCCCATATTGCAAGCTACCTACCCAGTAACGGAAGCAAGGTGCCAGCATCCACCTTGGCGGAGTTGCATGGATCCATGTCCATTTCGCTGACTCACAGAAAAATGAGCGATTCACCTGATTTAGGCTTGTTAAACCCGCAGTATCAATGACTGACTACATCCCCTTTTTCCTCTTTGTTTTTCAAGCTGGACTTGATTGTCAGTTGAGTATTTATGTATTATCTAGGTGTGCATCGTATATGTGGGCATCTACTTCCAAACGTTCTTTTGTGTTATTCGATATTACAACTTTCATGACCTCTACCACATAGGGCATAAAAAAACTTCAAAGGACTGAATATGGTTTTGTACCTTCTCGGTTGTATGCCTCTTTGGAAAATGGACTGTAATGCCGACTTGTCAACGCACGTTGGTCGTGAAGACGGTGACAGATTTTAAGAAATCATCAGATATATCGCCTTCAAAGGGAAATTGCTGTGCCTATTTTATTGTAAATTTTGTGACGTCGTATGCTATGCTAAAGTTGATTTGATCACCCGCGTTCTTCCGCTCTAGCCTCTGCCTTGCTGGTGAATAGAAGCCTCGTGTTTTAACGAAATGTTTACTACCATTAAAATGGTGCTGCCATGAACATGACTTTTGGACTGATTTTTATAAGATGTAAACAGTAAGTAAATGGCAGGATAAAATTGAAAAAGTTTTAGCGTGATATTATATTGTTCGAGGAGCATGAAATCACACATTGCGCCGTTGATACGAGTTTAAAGTAAAGTCTTCTAATGAAAACTAGACCAGGCGGAAAAATCATGCCGCTTCTGAAGCTGGCGAGTTCATTCGGGAAACCTCATGGCGACACGAATCCGATACACGGTTGCGCACGGCAAAAGTGCTTGACCTGCACGTGCAAAATTCACATTTATTCTGGCACCCTATCGAATTCCAGCTGCGGCACCTAGTCAAGAGTTCTATAAGGAATTTTTTTGCACTAGAAGCTGACAAGTGATAACCAAAGTCGAGAGATTATACTGGTTACTCACAGCTGAGAAAACAATGAGAGTTGTGAAGCTTCCAGTTACGCCCAATTATTTGGCATCAGATGGCCGGCAACTACCATTCTTTTTCTTTCTTTCTTTCTTTCTTTTCATTCACTTGGGGTACCAACTACTGCAAGAGGTGACAGTCTTGTAACTGGAAAACTGTTAGTGCACCGAAAGCACATAGGTCCTCCCCCGGGTGATGCTTTGCCTGCAGAGGCACATATACAGGCTGACCAGCCCGTGTTCTCCTGGCTTTGCCTTATTGTCACTGTTAAAGACTGATTTGACATTGACGAATGTCTTGTCACAAATTTTCATTCCTTTTGGCAAAGACGATGGGCACCAATTTCATGCGACCTTTGCGGCGTAAACCACACAGTCCGATGGTTCATCTGCACTGAATAGACGATGTGCAACTGAGTGAATCTTTTATACTGATAAGTATTCCATTTTGGACAATAGAAAATACTTCTGTCGCTGTATCAGTCAGCATAGTATCCCACGGTGACTCACCTAATGACTTATCCTATTATCAATGCCCTGACACTTCTAGCACCGGGGAGTCCGTGAAAAATATTTCCTGAATGGCCATTTGAGCAACTCCACTTACAATGATGCATTTTCTTGTTATTGGTCTTTTGAGTATATTTGATAACAGTGTCAGCGTTTGTCCCGATTGGAAAACGTCACAAATGTTTTTTGCCTTTGGTGATGCAGCACTCAAGCAATCAAATTCCGTCCGTAAGCTTGTGGGCTTTCGTTTGGCCAACTTTAGGACACTCAACTATGGCAGGCTGCCTACGCTGTACCCTGGCTTTTTGGTTTGTGTTTGTCATTTAAAAGCTACAGCCCTATTTGCCGTGTGGCCTCAAGATTTCTGAAGTAGTTAGCACCTAAAATAAACGACTCCTTGATAAGCCTGTTAATTTTTCACCGAAATTTTTAAAGTTGGATCTTTCTAGTGGTTAATAACCTTCATAAAATTAGACTTAGGATTAAAAGTATGGCTGCGTACCTCGCTTTGACCGACACTTTATAGCCCAAATGATGATAAACCGTGCTGTCCTTTCCCAGAGTTCAATGAAAGGCTGTTACAATACCTCTACCTTGATTTAAATCCATTGGCTGCCGTTAAGTGCCATCCATTGAAAATGCACCATTTGTCAGCTTCGTTTGCGAACTCTTATTCGATTATCACTCGTCTTTGACTGCTATGCCATCTAATAGAAATTCGAAGATATGCGGGAACTCAAACTTTTTACTAGATATTCCATGCAATATTCTGCAACTCTTAAATTGTCTTTTTCTTTCCAATCTCTTCGGAAACTGACCACAAGTGTAACTTCCCTGAATAACGCTTCAGTGCAGCGTAACGTCTCAAAGTAACGCCTTATGACCAGGCTGAGTTGCAGTGTATAAAAAACCATGATCGTTAATTAACTTAGTGTCCAGATATCTCTCAACGCACCTTATTCACCTGAATTAACCTATTAGGATGGTGTACCTTCCCGGTAACTGAAGTTCTTGTGCATTTTCCGCGAGCCCTACGGTACACAAAAAAGCTATTTTGTCGGATATTGTCCAGTTGGGAATCATACTCTTCGCAGGTTTCTATAACACATATCTCAGTCAACTTCCAGGTAGTTTATTCTATTGCTCCTATAATTCTCGACAGCCTACTTAGCAAATGATGGTATCCACCCACCGGATCTCCCCATTTTCCTGTAATAGACTTCGTTCTTCTCTGTCATATTCTGCTCAAACTTGTCTAGTAGACATTGCTTGGCCCCCGAAACGTGAGTCCCGCAGTTAATTAAAGCAAAATTATTACCCCCGCCTACTGTTATCAGCATACCCAAAAGCTATGATTGTGCCATCTTTAAGCCCGTCGATTGTTCTCACTATAAGGTTGTAGCCATCGATGCATAATTGAACACCATTTTGTAAACATTTAGATATACAATGCCTAGTCACCTACCGCTAATTACGCATACAGTTGGCTGTTCTGCTTATCAGAACAAGTAAGGCGGTTTAAGCGCTTTCTTCTCCTAAGTCGTAAAACAGAGCATAGTTTAGGTATGATTTGCAGCGACAAAAATTCTTGTGGCTCTTCCCAACTACTGCAAGTAGATAAAAAGGTTCTGTGGCTCTGTACGAGGGTGTAAAGTCAGGTTGCCGTTCCGTGAACTCTAGTGCTGAAATTTTGTTTATGCGAGTAGCTGCAGCGTGCGGCTAACGCCAGTTGTCACTCAGCGCGCATCTCCACAAAACTTCAGCCCAGTGCTTAGTCAACTGAATACACATTCATGTGCGGAATGCTTGTGCGTTGGCGGCGTATAAGCGGGTATCGCGCTGCCTTTGGAGATTCCCTTAGTGTTCCCCTCTAACTCAATGCTTACATCTCCATGCACGTTCTGGCGCGTTTGACGAAAATTATTCTGTGGGAAACTGAGTGCGCGTAAATACGCTTAGGCCAACTCGGCAAATACTATCACTATAAAGGCCCAGCGCAGTCAATATGCTTTGCGTTCCCCAATCGACCGAAAATGTGGGGTTTTAAAACAAAACACTGGATATCTGTCCCGCAAGACCCGCAAAGATCGGTGTTTTAAAATAATACACTAAAAACGTTTGAGTTCGGTGGGTCACACACTGGTTGGAACATGGAGTAATAGGCGGTTGAGATGACCGTATATGTAGCTAGCGTGTTCAAGAATACCAACTATCTAGCTGAAGAAACTTGATATAATTCAGAAGCAGGAGGTGCTTTTGCAGGAACAGTATTCAGGCTTATTTGAAGCAGTCACAGCAAAACCAATGAACTCGTCCATTAAAAAGAATTTTAGCCAATAAAGTTGTCCCACAAAAATGTGGTCCCGCATGTCTTGCTGAAAAGTCACCAACATAGTCGAACACCCAAACTTTTATATCGGACGTATTCAAATGTAGAGCCTTATGTAAAGCGTTTGACAAGAAGGGATTTATCGGTTCTTTTTACGGGACCATAGCAGCACTGAATACTTCCACCCTATGTTTGGGATAAACATCTGGTTGCACTTCATGATGAAGTCGACAAACTTTGGAGCGAACAGCTTGCACCTCGCACTCTCAGATTTCCTCAGCAGGATAACCAATTACGGTGAGACAAATCGGTGTCACCTTTGTACTTAAGATATTTTACCACAGCCTTCGTAGTGTTGGACGTTGGAATAATGAAAATAACAGTAGAAAGCCCAAAATTCACCAAAAACTGCCAACTTTGTCAGTTTGGCTTCACATGATCCGCCGCCAAAGAGTGTAGGCCAGCGGCTGATAATATGCTCAAGCTCCCAATACGTGATGGCCGACAATCTGTATATGATTGATCATGGTCAAACTCTTACATGATGCAAAGAGATTGGTTCAAATTGTAGGTTCACTTTAGGTACAGCAAAATTTCCGAAAGTATTACGCCATTTCGCTCTTAGAAAAAAATGTGTTTTTTTGTCATGTTTTCTCAGGAAAAAGTCTTTAATTCGCGGAGTTCACGTGCGCGTAGAGTATATACTGAATTAAAGGGAGACTGCAGGTGAATCTCAGTTTAGTTATGCAAATTTCATTAGGTTACAAACTGATTTCCATTTTTGCTTTTGTATAACTCGGTTAATTTTTAAATCTGCGTGTTCTTGGCTTCGCAGTAATTAGAGCGGCTGTTCGCTTTTCGAAGTCATTGCTTCTTTCCAGCCAGAGCAATGACTGGATCTGCCGGATGTTGTTAATCACTGAATTGATGCACCAGTCCTTCTGCCCTACCGATAGAATTTTGGTGGTTTCTTACATCGAGATCACCATTGGCCGTCGATGTCGTCATTTTGCAATGTATCGGTCTTGTTTTTGGCTTGGAGTTAATTGGCAATACCCTCCAAGGATCGCCCTGAAGGTGGTTGTTAGTTTGGAGTTCACTGCCATATTATAGTCTATTCCAGATTGGTCGAATTTCGAAGTTGGATTTTATCACTTACCTCATCTTAATGCTAACCAATACCATGGTTTTCCATATTTTTATTGCAACCAAAACTTATTGTTTTTGGGGGCATCATGAACCTCTGAATCATCCTGCCCGCAGTCTGTGTAACAGGAGAGTAGCACTGTTTTATTGATGCGTTTGTGCCGGTCTTTCCTTACACAGTGGCATAGTGATTTTGGAATGATCCGAAAGACTCAGCGACACTAGTTGAATCAGTTCTTGATGTACGTCGTCTTTGGTTGAATAGACTTCGAGCGAGAAATGTATCAGGGCGGTCAGTGTGTTGCATTGCTCTGACAGCATCAGATAAGGATAGTATTGAGCTGCCAGCGTAAAGCTAGATTTCTCCGTTATTAATGCTTACTCAGCGCAGCTGTTTGGCTGGCCAGGATGTACAGCGCTATAACTTACAGGAATCCCCATTTCTCACCCAATCGATAAAGCACTACTCTGGTGGAGTGTGCTCTGCTAGTCGAGGACGTTCTTTTAGTTATTTAACCTTTCGCACACTTGGAAAGCGTGTGATTGTCCACAGAGTTTGTACCGTCTATTTGTGTTACTTCCATTGCAACATATCCACCATCGTGCTCAACTATCTAGTGATAGTTTGTCTAAATGTGGGGGGCTGTCCGCGGCAGCCTTTTGCCAGGAAAAAATGGCTCTTGTTGCAGCGTTGATTCTTTATGTTGATGCCCATCACGCATCCATACATGGGTTACGCTTTATCTTGTACTCCTTAATTTCGTTCACCACTACTGACCAGGAGGTCTCTTTATGATATGTCAGTGTAGTTGATATCAATGCATTTGATATGCAGTTGTGTCGGTATTCTCTGTCACAGATGTTTCGAAACCTTCAAGTATTCTGCGTTAGGAGAAGCACCTTTTTAGACTGTAGGTGGTTGCGATTCTTAGGGGGATTAGTATGTAATTTGGTAGGTGTTATTTGTTACTGGGGTGGCCGCAGTCAGTCCGTTGCAAAATTTTAGTCATCTTGTGTGGCCTCTTTCAAAATTCGGTAGGCAGGCCTCCAAGTATAGAGACACAGAAAATACATGAGATTCACGACCTTTCTTCTTAGCGTCCTAGATTCGCGCCACAAATGACATGTTGGCAATGTAAATTTGTCCGTCATTGGTAACACGGTCACACTCCTGAGGCCCGATCCGCTTTTGCAGCGAGCCTTCTTGTTTATTTAATTGTGGTTTCGTCGAAATAGTCACTAGCGTTTGTGATCAAACGGCACAAACCTTCTGCCATGCGCTTGTGCAATAAACCGCGCGGGAGCAAAACTATCACAAATATTTTTCTCCTTTATGCACGTTACCAAACCTCAGAGATCCGTCAATGGCTTCCAGCTTCACTTCTTTGAGACCGTCACTGCAGCCCATGATGCCGGGCGTTCTACTGTTACAATCTATCTGGATATCCAGAAAGCCCTTGACCAGGTCACTCATGCATCCCTGCTGAAGAAACTCAATTTTGTTGGAATCACTGGATCCTTATTTCAGTGGTTCACCTCCTATCTATCTGATAGGTCACAGATAACACAATTTGGTGACAGTCATTCCCACTACCGATCACCGGTGAAGTCATTCAAGCGAGCGTGCTAAGCCCCATCCTCTTCCTACTGTATATCAATGGCGTCTTTGACGCCGTATCCCATGGTAAACCTTGCCCTTTCGCGGACGATATAGAAATCGCCTACACATCTCCTCCTTGCCTTTCGCCAGATCCAACAAGACTTAGACTCTGTGACTCGCTGGCCAAGTGCCTATAGCCTAAGTTTCTCTTCTTCCAAGTCCGACAAAATTTCCTGTCGCTGCTCCGTCCCACCTGATACGTCCACAATTAATGGGAGCCCTGTCACTCATTCCACAGAGATCAAAGACCTTGGTCTCAGATACTCTTGCACCTTTAATTTTTCTCAGCAAGTCCAGTTCCAGGTTGCCCGGGCACTTAGGTTCTGCTTTCTAATATTACGCTCCTTCAATCTTCGAGACACAAAGGTCGCAATTTTCAAGCCATACGTGCGATCAATTGTGGAATTCTGTCCTGCTTTCTCTTCCCTTTATACCCAAAGTTGTAGGCTGGCACTCGACAAAGTCTAACGTTCATTCACCAAAAAGTTACTCCCGCAGAGTAGTCCTCTCTCTTACCGCTCTTGCTGTATAATCGTAGGCCTTGAGCCACTATGGCTCAGGCGGTCAAAGCTAAATTCAACTCTCTTACACCGTCTGTTGTACCGAGATGCTTTTAGAGCAGAGGCTGGGCTAAACGTAAAGTCATATAGACGCTATAAATTCCGTAAATCCAGCAACCTCTCAGTGTGCCCTCAAGCGCGTACAAACCTACGGCACTACTTCTCCCTGGTTTACCACACTCGCATCTGGAACAGTCTCCCCGATCGGTTTTGAGATGTCACACATCAACATATGTTTTCACAGTCTGTAGATAACTTCCTTATGTGTAAAGCCGCAGCCGCCGTACTTAATACCTAACTACCCCCGATGTCCTTTATGAATGGGGTCCAGACCACCTCTGAGTTTGGCGAAGGTATAGTCAGTGGACGAAAAAAATAATGAAAACAACAATGTAAAAAAACAAGCCACCCCCTTACCATACCTTGTCACCTCTTTGACTTGCTTAAAGAACTTATACCAGGTTCCCCAGCTAGGTCCCTGCCATAGACTACTCTATCCGCTCTGTTTAATGAGTGGTGCCTCGTCTTGCCTAACCCTAACCAACATGAAACAAGCAAAAGTCAAATCTCCTCATACCCGAGAACTTATCATACGCCTCGCAATCCATTCAGCACACGCACACAACATTGCGGTACGCCACCGTTTGGCTCGATAGCTCACGCTCCGTCGTCGTTTAGCCACGGTTCACACGCTCTGACTATCTCCGTTCTGTCCCCATTGTCCCAATGGTGGCTGTCGCCTCATTTGTCTCCGCGACCTGCCTTTTCCAGCGGCTGTTTGTCGTTTACTTTTTGGAAATGATTTAGCTGTTTTACTGGCCTGGCTTCCCCCGACCGGATTAAATTATCTGGTAGCTGGAATTTTTTATTATTGCACAAGCTGCAATTATGACTGCTTAGTGGCATGCAGCTTGGCAGATCTGGTAGCATGCACGAGGGATGAAAACCTCGTGTGGTGGTCGGAAGGCCCTGCAGGGAGGGTCGCCCTGTTGCGTTGCCCCATGGTGCGTTCGTATACCCACCACCCCTCCAGTAGTACGGGTGCTTCGCCCATCGCCGGTGGTTCTGAGCATGGCCTTTAACTCAGGAAATCAATGAAAGAGGACTGTTGTTTTCTGTTTGTCGCTGCTGAGCTGGACTCGTGTCGGTTGTATCATTTAACAGGCAAAGCTATAAACTACAGACGAAAAAAAGAAAGAAAAAACTGGCCTCTCGTCTGTAAAAAAATAAATTCGTAAAAAAGACACATGCAATAACCTGGAGACTCTGTGATTCCCACGGCTTACACCGACGTGCGGAGCTGTAGCTGCCCTTGTCATAATTGGGGTTGTACCGCACCAAAGCCCACTTAGTCAACCAAACAAAACACACGCACCTACCTACTGCTCCTAGGAGTGAACATATACAATGAGAACTATATGTATAAAGGGGTTCCTAACCCACCGCTACCAGTCTGCAAGACCAGTGCCCAAAGGCTTTTTATTCGCCATGCACCACTTGTTAACTTGAAGCTGATAGCAGTGCTTCGGGGACTGATGACTATTTCTCTTACACTTACTTGCTCTCCTGGTACTGTCCAGCTCATGTGCTAAATACCAGATTACCTTGTCCATCATCTCGGAAGTTCACTCCCATCAGTACCTGCACATTTGATTTCCCCAACCACAATACCACTCTGCGTGCTTATGTCGGTTTGCACTAGATCCCTTGAACTTTAATATCATATGTCAGCAAACCCAACCCTTGGCCGCTAGTCTACTAAGTACAACTCCACCTCTATCCTATCTCACATAATCACTGGTTGTCGTCATCCTAATCGCGGTAGACGTTAAGTTTTGTTTTCTATGTATATTATTACACATTATTCCATCTGATGTCTCCTCAAACTTACCATGCTTTACTAATCTCATCCCATCCCCTCATCTTCCCAAGCTTTGAACTTCGGCAGTATCAGGTGTGGACGACCTGGTTGGATGTTCTCCACTCCACTTGGCCAATGATCTACATCCACAGGAGCCTCAACCGGACCAAAAACCCGCGATTTTATATCGGCTTCGCTCTACCTTTGTTTCCTCGGCCAGCCTGAAAAGAATCCCGCTGCTCAAAGAATCGCACATCCCAGCCCAATGACCTTTTATGTGACGTCCGTTACGGGGCTGTCCGAAAACCGAAGTATGTCAGGCCAATGATGGCACGGAACTGCCATACCCAGTTTGGTAGCACATCGCAACTATTCCCTTCCTACTGTCGACCGTACCCTCTCGTCCACAGGTTATGTTATCTGCAAATACGAACAAGCTCCCCACCTGGCCCCAGCTGCTTTCGTGACATGTTTGCTCCAATCTGCTTAAACTTTCGTTCGAATCTAACCATCTTTGTGTCTGTGATTCCCAAAAAATCCAATAATTTTCTATACAGTTTGCGTTCCGGCTCGTGTGTTGCCACCATCTTACTCTTTCAAAGAACTATCATGCCCGACTCCACAACAGCGACACCAGTGAGTCTCTGCAGTTTCACCGTACAACACGTTTCTGTGATTCTTGTTACCACTTATCAGCTTTGCTAATCCCTCCGCTTCTTCATCCTCACTTACGCTTTTTGTGACCCTGGCCATGAGCCCAACAGTCCAAGGCCACGAGGCCTCAGCGGTGGTTTTAGGCTTTAGTTCAATTTGACCGGCTGGATGACGCCAACTGTGCTGCTTCACCAGATCTGATGTTCTGGTTCCTCATTTTCAACTATTTACACTCGTCGTGTCATGTGTCAAACAGGAAGCCTCGTGTTTTGCCCTCCCTCGCTTTGTTTTTGCCCGCCATCTGACCTTGCTCGATATCCTC
>SJOL01007640.1:1411304-1482799 GCA_004794785.1 Opisthorchis felineus
GCAGCCGCTCAGGAAGGCTGTTCCAGATGCGAGCATAGTAAACTAGAAAGAAGTAGTGGCGTAGGTTTTTATGAGCTGGAGGACACACTAAGAGGTTGCGGGAGTTACGGAATCTATAGCGAGGACGAGGGTTTACGTTTGGTGTAGCCTCTGCTATAAAGGCACTTTTGTGCAGCAGACGGTGTAAGAGAGTTAGATTCACCTTAAACCGTCTGAGCCACAGTGGTTCGAGGCCAAGGATTTGACGGCGGGAGCGGTAAGAGAGAGGTTTGGACCGAGGGAACAGTTTTTTCGTGAATGAGCGTTGGACGCTTTCAATTGCAAGTCTACAACTTTGGGTATAAAGCCTTGGGGAGTATGCATTCCGGACAATAAAAATTTGTGAGTGAGATACTTACAACAACTACAAAGCCGTGGGTGCTCCAATTGTCCGCTGATCCGCTGCGATAATGCCAGTAAGAAGCGTTCGACTCGGGAATCTAGACTGCGTACGGGAGCTAAGTGACCGGGTCTCCGAGAGACAGCAGGTATCTGAATGATGGTCATGGTGGCCTCATGCAGACGCTTGGGCTGGAAGCTTCATATAAGGCGCGGACATTCCAACATCTTTCTGTGACCGTAAACCGCCACCAAAAGATGCGTCTCCTACGGAGGGTGCCGTAGCATGATTGGGATTTCTTATGGAGGACCCCCCAACAGGCGGTCTCATTCAAGGGTTACCCGTGAGTGGGCCGGGAAAACAACCGAGTTAGAGGTATAGTGACGGGTGGAGAATTTCTGGATTGGATATAAAATAATGTGTGAGCTGAAATTGGCAGTTGGTGAATCGGACGGCCGGGTGTGAGCCGGGGTAGATTTTGGAGCCCTAAATCAGTGAAGAGGAGAGGAAAGTTTGACCCTCATTTTCGGACGTGAATAATTTAGGCTATCGATATGCCTGTCGTCAACACGGTATAACCAGTTGGTTTATGTTGAATAATACTGGTTGTCGGATGTGATGGGAAACTGAAAAGCTGCGCAGCAAAGGCGAAGGGTTTGGTGCAGCTGGGCCACTAACCACGTGACCGAGCCACATGACAGTGTTATTAACCATGGATGAGGCGCGTCCACAGGTCCACATCCAGTGAGGCAGAGGTTGCCGAACAGAGTGAGTTTGCTGACTAAGGCTTCATTGCTTTATTGCCAGGTCGTAGACTTTCCGTCTCGCGTTAGTTACACAGGTCTTGGCTAAAAGGACTGTGGGATGTAGATGGTATTATGATTTGCACATTGGGTGTTTTATCTTGTCCATTGCGGAAAGGTTTCATCCTTTTAAGACAATCTGGCAAACCCAAGCAATGTTAATTCCGTGTTCCCACCGGACTCGGCCAACGCTTTAGAGAAACCCATGGTCATTCACCGAAAGTTTTTTGCGAATAGCGAGGAGGGCGCATTTCCGATAAAAAATAGTGTGGGTCACACTCTCCCCATGTATACCATGGCCTTGAGAGACGAAGTGACGTGAAGCCGACCTCATGCATGTCGCACTGCAACAACGGTAATGCCTCAGCTCACTTCTCGGTCTGGAGCTTCCAAGCAACTCTTTTTCGGCAAAAGAACCACAAAAGGCGCACAAAGCGTATTAAGCATCCAAAACCAGGTCAAACAAATATTACTACGCGCCGTATCAGGCGTTAACTTTCTGGAAATTCCTGCGTCTCCTAGACTTAGCATTGGCAACCGGGATCAGATGGGAACTGAATCATGATTGGCTGTTGAGCGCACACTTTCGGTTCGCCTGATGCTGGACTGGCAAACCACCTGATCTCCTAGCCAATCGCGTGCGGGTTAGGCCCCTTGGCCAATTCAAGAATTTATATCGTCCCCAGCTAGTCCGCTGGCACACTTCGACTGCTCAGGTAAGTAGATTCTATTTATCTCGTCGATTGGTTGGTCTACAAGAATGAGGCTTTGGTTTGCTCCAACGCAGTCGTGGATCAGCACTTTGTAACTCGCTGGTGTGCGTCCCATGACAAACATTGCAGCGGAACTACTTAGGTTGTTTAAATTGACTTGCATCACCAAAAGATCTGAACAAAGTAGAGCAATATCATCTGCTTGTGGATGAACATTCCAGAGCATTCCGCGTCTCGAAGTTTCGGTGGCAAGCAGAGAATGGTAAAGTTGACGAGATATGATGGAAAAGAGTGATGTAGTTTTACACTGGACAGGATGAACTCAAACGGCAGCTTGCTGTATATTCGTACACGCCGACATGAGGTGACGTACAACGCCATCATACGGAATCTACCTCCCCTGGTAATCGCCTACCCTGTGCCAGATGAGGCCGTAACGTGCTTTGGATACCATGGCTACGGATCTGATGTCACGATGGTTTTCGCAAGACGTTCTTTCGCCCTTTTTTAGTATTTGGATCACGGTCCATCACACTATGTTACACCAGTATTTTACTTTCTCTCCAGATCTTTTGTGCTGGGTCGCCAGGTAGCTCATCAGGGCTCCATCACCTTTGAAACGTGAAAGGTGCAAACCGTCCGGCCCAGTACCTCGTCTCATTGGAGGGGTGATATCTCGCACCGGACGTCTGTTGGTGATGGCCAGCTGGTGTCGATGGTTCATTCCGGTTTTCCTAGATATTGTATTGAATTAGGGCAGCCGAACTGTTCTGCGATGTTTTCAGTATGTCGCTCGAGATAACACTTCTGTAAATGTATTGCTGTTCCATCTTTTCCACAACTGTTTCTCTGATCGAGTCAGCTGAAATGGGGCGCGGTCGTTGTTCGCAGCGGAAGCCTCCATCTCCTGTGCCTTCAAAATCAGTCAGGGTTCTCTGCCTTTCTTGAGGCCCTTGATTGTTCGCCGTTTGAGGGTTCTGCATTCGCAATCATGGTTTGTGGTTACTGAAATGGTTCTTCTGGTATGAATAACATACGATAGCGAGGGATCAGTTTTGAACACTAATATGCTGTCGATAATGATGTCGAATAAGATGTGCTGATTTGGCCTATGTCTAGTATTCATTTGGTCGAGTTGTATGGCTTGTGCAGACAGCCCTAAAGGCTGAGAGCATAGCTCTGTTTCCTCTCTTACATCCACCTTCGATCTAATTTTCGTCATCAGCCTTACTGTGTTTCCAGTAGCCTTCAGCCAGGTCACCTCGATTGTTGTTCAGCCACTGAAACCTGTGCTGTTGTACGGCGGCAAGACTTGGTCACTTCGGGCGAAGGACATTTTGAAAACTTCGGGTCTTTGACCGTCGATGTCTCAGAACTATTGTTGAGATCGGCGGTAACCAGCGAATTCGCAATGATTTGATCAGGGAACGGGTCTTTAATCTAGCAGACGATACCTCAGAATGTTTCTACCACTGCTAGCTAAGGTAGCTGAGGCATGTGTTACGCATACCGAGTTATCGCCCGCTGAGAAGAACACTGTCTTCCGGGTCTAATTTGGAGTGACAGAAATCTAGAGATGGGCATAATTTGACATGACAGAAGTGAATGAGGAATGTTTGGGTACTATTTGCCTTCCCGAATGGAGTCCACGTGACCCTCTCTGTGCTTGGTTGGAGACACTGAACAATATGGCAGCTAACGGATGTCAGTGGCATTCATTCCATCGGTTGAAAACCAGATTTTTAATAGGGAGTTCGTCCTTTGGGTGAGGCCAGTCTATAGTCAAAAGCTGCGAAGCACTGTACAGCTGTTCCATTCTTATTGGGAACATCTAAAGTGCGCATCTCATGAAACTTCATTGGAGTGTCGAACCCGTGACCTTCCGGCAAGTAGTTTGAACAGTTAACCGTTCTGCCACGAGCGGCTGATCGGAAGCCTAAATTGACCGAATTTAGGCAGGATATAGCGCCACTCATCCTTCAGTCACGTGGGAGCGAGATGGCTCAGTGGTTAGAGCTTGAATTTACTGATGGGAAGGTCCGTGGTTCGAACCTGACCTCTGCCTCTCGACTTCCGCTGTTTAGACTTTGGCAACCTGGCACTATCCCAGCCCTCGTGCTTCCCTTGGGTGACATGACAGCTAGGCACCGAAAGGGTGTTACAGCTGAACGATTTTCATTCACGTAATCCGCATCGCGCGGTCACGTGTCGACTAGTTCCTCGGGTGACAGCTGGGAGATCAACTCATCATGTAAACTATTCTTCCTCTGAGCTACTTACAGATTATTAATAACGTGAGATTAGGGAATTTCCAATGGGGAGTTCGTCGGCATTGATTGGATTTTCTCTCCTTGACGAACTCCGACAAAAGTTCCTGAATCCCCTTACACCAATATCCAGATTTCCTGGCTGAGCGTTGGAGATGTAGGTGCCTCGGTTGATTGTGGATGGATGACCCTGGTCCCCTTCCCTGTCACATTTCTCTTCCTTCCATCATAAGGCTGTATTCAAATAAAGTGACATGATTTTACGACAGTGAAGCACCGGTTTCTTGTGTTGCTGTCATTGACGACGATGATGACCGAAGCCCGTTAAAGTTGATCAGCGGAAGTGGTGTGCTTCGACTTGCGTTTTCTTGGGGGGAAAAATCGTTCAGCTCTAACATCCTTTCGGTGCCTAGCTGCCATGCCAACGGAAGGAGGCACGAGGGCTGTGATACTGAGAGGTTGCCCAAGCCTAGACAAGAGCAGTCGTGATGCTGAGTGTGGATTAGGACCACGGGCCTTCCGGTCTATAAGCTGATGCCTTAGTCACTGAGCTATCTCGTGCTCGTGGTACTCTTTGTCTGGCCTGGCATGGTTTCACTTTGAGTAGCGAAGTTCCAGTCAGTTTAACCCGCTGGATCATTTTGACATTGGAACTCGACCACAGTGGTAATTTGGCAGCTATTTGCTGCAGCACTGTAAGCAAGATAGGCTTATGTAACGCCTACACCCTATACGATACAGACCTACATCCTTCTGGCTTTCTCTATCCTGGTGGAAATATTATCTATGGCTAGGCTACTAGGACTAGGCAAGGATGTTTGCTCTCTCCATTTTTGTTCAACTTCATTGTTGAAATAATGAGGCGGACGCTGAGCGGTTTTCAAAACTACGGTGTTCACCTCGTTGCTGGTGAGAACCTTGTCGATCTGGAGTACGTTGATATCGTCCTCATTTTGGAAGACGAAGGCCAAGAACAAGCACTGGTGAATGACCTGTCCACCGTAATAATACTCAGCACCTACAAAGTTCAGAGTCATGCTTCAGAGCGTGAGGTCCCCAAAAGACCTATCCCTGGGTCTCAATTGCCGCATGCACTAGTCTACGATAAGGTCCGTATTGTTGTATGGTTACGAGACATGGTGTTTGCGGACAGATGTGGGGCGTCTTCAGGTTTTTGACCAGCGACGTCTCAAATGTTGGTTTTCGGATGGCGTTAATGAATTCGTGACGAGGTAACTAGAAAACATTTGGTTGTGCATCAAGTGGCGAAACACGTTCAGTAATATCAATTGCGGTGCCTCGACCATGAGCTGCGAATCCCGAAACATCGTCTACCGGGACTAGTGCTGTTCTTGCCTCTTACAGAATGGCGCAAACTCCGAAGTAGACAACGTGTGGCTTGGCGAAGTGTGTAGAATAGAATACGAAGAGTTCAGGTATTGTTGCAGTCTGCCTTCCGAGATGGGGTCCCTGTCCCCCCCCCCAACACTGCACTTAGCTGGAGACAATGCAAGAAATGGCGGCTGATTGATGTCAGTGGCTTTCGTGCTGTCCGTTTTTTTCCAGCTTGTCTGATTGGTCACTTTGATGTGTAGGCGCCTCAGAATGCTTGCAATAAGCCAGCATCAGATCTCTACTTACCTCCTGTTTTCTTTTCACTTCTAATCTCAGCGCACTTTCACTAACAACGCACTGATGATATCACCTCAACTAGTGATAAAACGTTTTCAGCCAAGTTGTCAAACTCATTGAACAGACCAACAGGCATCACTACAACCTGAGCCACCAATATTCTATCGAATTACAGGGCTTTAAGCATGGTTAAATAAATTGTGGTTGTAAAACAGTGAAGCATCAGTGTCAACGTTGACGTTATTGTCTCTAGGGGTGCTGCTGCTGCTGATGATGATGTCAGAGGATCGTCTACCTCTCACAGCTCTTTTTGTCAAACCCTACGGGGACGATCGAGAGGTGGACGGTCTGTGACTAGTAGAGTACGAAAATGCTAGTCAGAAACCTGGTCGGTTCGATAGCTTTCGCGTCCCTGGATGTGTACCCCAGATTCGATTCATCACTGGATAATAACTGACATGTGGTTCAGTCACATGGTCAGTGGCTCAGCTGCACCAAAGCTTTAGTTTCCACTGCGTAGCTTCTCAGTCTCCCACCTCGTCACTTAACCAGTGTGATTCACTATTAACTAATTGGTTATGTCGTCGCCTTCACTACCTGATTGTATCTTCCCCGTTCTCCCATTTTTTCGGCGGACCAAACTGTCGTGATTGCAACCAACGTAACCTTGGTGGCTGATTAACTGAACTGAACTGTACCGCTGGCTGCAGCCAGTGCGCGAAGTGGTGCGTATGCGGGTACGTGGTAAGGGGTCGTAATTTTCAGAGCAACCACTTAAATTTACCAGTTGGAGGTATCTGGGACATACCCAAGGACCGTCTACTCAAGGAAGATTTGTTTCCATTTCTGTGGTCCAAAGCTTCGCAGGAGACAGGCCTTGATATGGCAACATGGCAAGTGGCTTTAACCTTACTGTCCCGTGGGGTCTTCGCGCCCTCTTAGATGGAGCACACATGATCCTCCTTAAGCCTGGCTAGAAATCCTGTGGGGCATGGCTTGGAACTAATCCTACTGACACGCATATAATGGAATTTTGTCGACTGAGGTTCGTGATTGACGCTGGGTCACTCCCGGTGATGACGCTCTGATCTGATGCTCAGACGGATTTATTTTAATGCGTACCCTATTCTGGGTCGTTTTTGTGAGCACGTCGGACTTGGTCTCACTAGGTCCATACCCAACTCTTCTTTCCGTTTTCACTCGGGCCTTTCTTCCTCTTGGTTGTGTGGGAACTAAACGCCAGTACGTACTACTGGTATATTGCCATCAGTGCTGTTGCTAATGATTGGTTACGCTTGCCGAGTTACTGCCTGCTGAGTGCTGATTTCTGTGCCTAACTCGAAGTGGAAGAAACCTAGAGGCGGACAGGATCCAACATGGCAGAAGAGATGTTATGAAGAGTTTGGCTGCCGTTGGTGCTGATCACCTTGTAGGATGGGGTCAATATGACCCTCCCTGTGCTTGGCTGGAAATACTGAAAGATGTGGCGGCTTACCGCTGTCAGTAGCGTTCATCCTGTCAGTTTCTATTCAGATTTTCTGATGGAGTACTGGATGTGTGGGCACCTCGGATGTTTGTGGTAAGCTAGCCTTAGGTCCCTCCTTCCCCCATTTCTGTCTTTTCCGATTGAAATAAATTGACATGGCTGTACGGCAGTGAGGCACCGGTGTTCTCATTTGGTTTTGCCATCAATGATGATGATGAGTATGTGATCAGTTGTGTGACCACTCGACAACAATAGTCTGAGAAGAAGTGCATCTCTTTGAAACATGGTCAGTGCTCAAACGGTCTTTTGACCATACAGTTTTAATCAAAATAGTGCACCATATCAGCTATTCAGCAGTCTGATGTCTTTCTCCCACCGGTTTCCGATTCTATTACTGAGTGACAGAGTGAAAATGAATGGTCCTTAAGGATGGGGTTTTGCTATCGCTGAAATATGTTTAAGACTTCCAATTCGGTCGGGTTAGGTGTTCGCAAACTGTAGTGAACCCACCAGGAATTTAGGACGTATGTTTATATGCTGGGAACCCCTGATTGAACGGTGACCACATGTATAAGGCGTAATCAGTGACACAACCAATGTAAGTGGCAACATGTAACATACACACAGCGCGTTTCTCAATCATTCTATTCTCAGTGTTGACCCCTCTGCCAACAATGGAAAACGTGCTTCTTTACGAAGGTGCGGTGGACATCAGTTTTGGTGGAGAGGACAATACTTGTGAGCTGGATATGTGACTGGTGCTTCTTTCGGGGCGAAGTCCTTCTTGTCCCTTTTTAGTCTCCAGCTGTCCGTGCGAAGCTAACCAGCATGGAATCGATATCGATAACAACCCTAAGCCGTAACAAACACACTGAAAATGCGCGTATTATATCTCCTTTTCAGGTTGATTTAGTTTTCAACATTTGGCGTGGTTCAAGGAGGGCTTTGTTCTGTCGAAAACGCTTGTCCAAAACGGTGGCCATTGTGTGAAAGGTCGGTAGATCCGTTTTTATTTTACTTTATCTTATTTTTAACTTTACCCTTGAATCAATAGGGTTTGTTTATTTTTTACTTGTAGGATCATGGGTTGACCCCGTCGATGGAACGAAGTATACCTCGTGGTCTACGCCACAGCAAAAGCCGTATTTACGAAAACTTACAGCCGATTTGTGGAAATTCCGGTGTTTCTGTGGATTATCCTGGATCAGAACCTACACGACACACTTCACCTTCCACACCGTGTGCCTACACAGGTAGTACGTTGCATGGTTCTTTGCAATCCAAGAAAGGTTACCGAAGATATAGGGATAAAGGAAACACTGGTTCACACAACGTGAGACGCAGTATCTATTCTCTTCATGCGTGCCATGAAGATCTGAGTCACCTTTCCGATGTGAGTTTGAAGGAGCTCATTATAGACACTTTGGTATCCCTTTTAAGGCTACATCTTTCAAACTCTCCGCCACCTAGCCACCGGATAAAAAAAGAACCAGAGGCTTATCATCGCGACCACCACAAATCCCGGCGTACTCACCCATCTCCAGCTTCAAACGCTAAACCTCCAGGAATATTTGCTCTAGACCCTTCGCCCAGACATGGTAGATTACGAACTCCACCTCTCGAGCTGGGTGAATCCAATGGTGCCTTAAGCGCGCGCCTCCGACGTCGGAACAGACTTTCTTCCAGCATTACTGCCCACCGGGAGCAATTGTTGTTACGTTCTAATCCTGATTCAGATTCGCCCCCGTCGGATGTTTCTGGCATGATGCAGTATCCTGTCTCTGTAAGCCAAGCTGATAACAAGGTTTTTGGGGACCGTACTTCGAATCCTGCCGTTAGTGGCAATTCACGCAATAATCATTATCCACGTTTGCCCCACCTCATGTCAGCTCACCCAAAACTCAAGAGCAGTTCCGCCATCCACACACATGAAACACCTCCATCCTGGTTGTCTTCACCTAGTCATTCTGCTCGGACGCAAGATCCCATTATTGTCCCCAACAAACGGGCATATTCTAATAATGGCACTTTGAAAAAGACTCGTTTTGAGCGCCAAGCGCATGTTTTTTCTAGGTCACCCGTTCCCAATTCACTCTACTTTGCGACAGAACGCAGCACCCCGCGATGAAAATCGTGAACTCTTTTCTTTGTACTCTTGGCAGTATTTACATAATCCATTTTCGATCGTCGAAATCACGTGTCAAAATTTGTGATATTTGTAAGTACTCATGTCTCACAAGGCTGTACATGTTTCGTCACTTCCTTTATCTTCTACGCTTGCCGATTTTTAGTCTATTTTTTCTACTGATCAGATGTTTTTGGATGTTTGTCCGTTTCTAACCTATACAATACAACTCGCCTATTAATGGTATCCACATAATGGCAACTACGCATTCACTGATTAAACCACCATCAGCTGGGGTTGCAATGAATTTGTCAGTTTTGCATTGACCTGATCATACCAGCAACATAAGTAGACAGACGGACATTTTTTATGGTAACAAAAGTGCCTGGAAACTTGACTCCATTTATATCACCTGGAAGTGCGTTTTTGGCCAGAAACGAACAAATTACCTCGTGCTCAAAAACCAGTTAGTGTACATTCGCTTACAGAGATTAACTAATGTCAACACTTTCCTGTTACTTCTGCAGGTCACTGTACAGGCGCAGTAAGTGAGATGTGTTTCATAGAACTTCTGGTCTTCTGTCTCGAGGTGACGTAAAAGCGGGGCATATACTCATGGATGATCAGTATCGACTTCAACAAAGTAGGCTTTGATTTCTCTTCAGAAGAACCAATTGCAGGTTTGTTTTCGTGCTATTAAGTGTGAACAATGACGTTATCATAGCTCATGTTACAACGATGGTTACGATGCAGTCCCTATAATGAATTATCTGTCTGTATTGTAGAGCTAGACACATACTTTCATGCGTTTTAACGACCACAGTAACAGGCACGTGAGGCTGTCAGGTCCGGAACGAACCACGCCTGTGGATAGCAAAGGGCATCGGTTGTCGTCCAAAGTTTGAACACTGTAGAGCGATTGATTCGTCACATTCCAAAAATTCTTCCGCAGCCACCTTTTAGACATCATTCTCCAGTTAATTATTGGAAACAAGTAAGGCATTAGCCGAAAGGAAGTAAGGACCCGTGCTTTTTCAGCCTTCAGTCAGCTCATCTTCGTAAAAGATGATGTCGATGACATTGCGCTTTCATTCGAAAACACTGTCCCTGAAAGTTCATCCACAGTCTTTCTTGATCGTTATTTGTGCGTATTTCTACTTGTTTAAAAAAAATATAAATATAGCTTCTGCCCACTAAATATGTTCTTCGTCACAAGCTTGTCACGCGAGTGATTGAACTTGAGGATAAATTTTCTATGTATGTGGACGCATAACTGCCGGAGATGGTGACCGTTTCCGTGAGGTCACGGTCAGCAAAAGGTACCAATCCTAAATTGTAGCCAAGATAAAATGATCGAGCAGGTGGGGAGGATGGTCCTGTACAGATTTGCGGTGGTTACGAGACGGAGTATTTTCGGATGCTGAATTTCATGGTTCTTGTTGCGTTTTCTCAACCTATGATAGAAATCCAAGGGACGTTGTAACATATTCCACCCTTCTTGGTAAGTCATCGGTTTCGTGAGATCCTACGTTCCAGCATAGGTTGATGTGGCCCTGAGGATGAAATCCGAAATTAAAACTCCCGAAATATTGACTGTGATGTTCATGCGTAAAGCCTATTTGCGTCATCAGGTGTTTCGGAGGCGGTAACGGGAGCATTGCGTACTTGTCAGTCCAGTGGAGAGTTTTTTGTCGGGCAGTGGGGTCGTCGCTTAGGGTTTGAAGTGATGTTCATTACAAACGAACCTAGAACAATGTTTCGTCGAGTGAAAACCGTTCTAGGAGTTTGCAACTAAGCATTAAACTGAGATGTTTTAGTATCTCGGACCTCAACTCTCCCGGGTTAGAGGCGCGCGGATTGTACTTGATCCAGCCGAAGCCAACGTTATATTCTATGGTGAAGTTTCCTCCAATGCTCATGTTTGTTATTGCTTCTCAATGTCAAAAGCGGGTAATTGGATGGTCGTTATACTCTTTGGATATCTGGGTTTGAGTTCGAGACAGTAGTTTGGATCTCTGAGCCGTCAATTACCTCTTGAAGTCTTTTGCCTTGATTTATGGGTACTGACCTTCGTACGGATGTTGAGCTCTTTTATTCCACGCAGTTGAGCAATCACTGATGCCTGGTCGTCATCTTGAATTACCCTTCCATAAGTAGCTGCGAAACTCGTAATTCGTTGAGCCGAACCGGACTTCCGGTACCTAAGATGATCTTTTGAAAAAGATAAGCATACAAATTTTTGGAAAGGTATCACAACATACAGAATGAAGTTATGGGGCTTGGAAAACAACTGAACTATTCTGGAACAAAGAGTGTTGACTAGCTACCGTCAAGACTGTTCGGTGTTCTGGTTCAAAACATGTTGAAAGATCAGTAGAAGATTTGGATCGTTACCGACTGGGTGAAATACGCCACGGAGTCGACGCTTGAATGAAAGCCTCGGGTTCATTTAGGGTTTTTAACCGAATGATGTGACACAATTGGGGTGCTAAATGTAAGTGAGAATGACAAGTGTTTTCAAAAAGGTTGCGCATCCGGGAACGTTTATCCATTTCCTGATGACAATTTAATTAACTGTTTAAGACAAATTTCGCTGCACCAAGCAAACTATGGGCGCAACGGCTGGGGAAGGAACCAGCATATATGGTTCCGAACAGAGCGTTGTTTCAATGATACAAAGGGCGCCCTGTAACTCATATCATATAGTCTAATAGCCACACTTAAATGTATCCTCACTGAGTGCACAACAAACCCGGAGCGAACTGGAGTTTCTGTTGTGATCAAGAAAAAAACGCAGTTGACCGTTACTCAGCCGAATTCAATCGTGGGAAACTTTTGGTTAACTGGTCCCTCACTGGAACCACTCTGATCAATGGAACGTTTTGGTGTCCATGATGGTTGTTCTCATTGTGGATGGATGTAGTGATGCACCCTTCACCCTAGGGTCATCATGTATCAGGTCATCCCATGGTTTCTCGATGTGCCTCTTGTGGTATGATTGGAATAGATGTCACATGGTATGGGTAAGGTTTTCTGCTGTCTAAAAAATTACAGGCCTGTGCGTCATACAAATGTTGGCGAAACCGGAAAGCTAGCACGGAAGCCTCAAAGATCGCATTCTGAGTTCGTGTAGTACAACAAACTCCTCAGTCGGGACCATAAGTCGAGAGGCCATGGAATGGCTCATTTTCCTTAGGGAAGGTGAATCGTTTTCTTCCTATGTAAGTGAGTATTGGAAAGTGAATAATTGCGCTGGAACAGGAGTAGGACTGTCCAATCCCGTAACCACCCACATTTATTGGAAAGTGAATAACCATGAGTCGGGTTACGATCTAAGTAAGAATGGTTTTGTCATTTCAAAACCAAATACTGCGGTAATTGTGAATGGAACTCACCCGGCTCTGAAGTAGAAGCGTTGTCTTGGAGGAAGCAGTTGTGAGTGGAACAATATTCTAGTGCGTCATGATAGGGAGGCTTTACGCACTAGCCTTCTAATTCGGACGAGAGATGAGCTTGTCACTTCACTGATAAACATTTTCAAGTTGTGGTTCAGTGCCAACTGGCATGTAGGCATAGTGGCAATCTGGATAAAGTTCGAACTCTGTTTAAACGAGGGATAAGTATAAACTTAGATTTGCAGCTTACTTGAGAATCCCACTCAGAATTTTAGTTTGCCCAGAGATTAATTTATCTTTTTGTCAACTTTTTCTGTCCTGATCTACAGAAACCTGTTGATGTTGCCTCTCAGATTATGTCGCACATGAAGCATCATAGTTCACTGAGGTTGGCCTTGGCGTCGTCCTACTTTAGGATAACAGGTTCATCTCTTACATTCGTTATCATTCCGAGGAGGTCAACTAGCTTTTTGAAAGCCACTTTTACGGGGAAATTTTTCTGTCGGTGCACTTGCTCGGAAAGTATTAGCACCTAGTGTGCATCTGGTGCTGTTCAAACAGGGGTACTCTCTTAGGCGGTCGGTATTTGCTTCCCTACTCTACCGGAGGTTCATACTACCAGTGAGCTCAATGAGATTGAAACTCAAAGCAAGTGTTCGCGCTTTAGTATGGGCTCACGAAAGCGACCTCGTCAAGCCCTTCGAGTGAGGAGTATGCGGACAAGTTCTGTATCACTCGACTACTCGTAAGTAGTTCTAGTCAGGTGGGTTGTTGTGGAATTTTGTCTTCAGCTTTTGAGCAAGTTCCGCTTTGAAAGACTGATGATTGAGTGGGAGAGTAGACGGATAAGAACCGCGAATGACTTTATAACTACAATTAATTCTATTCACTTTGGGCCGGGTTTATCTATAGTGTTGGACTATCCATTAGTAGCGGCCCTTAGCTTCTTTAGGGTTTATTTGTACGTTAGTCATTTTCCAGTATTTTTTAATCAGTATTTTGATACTGATTATAAAGATGCCTTGCAGTTTACTTCTCGCTGCTCTCAAAAATGGACATCGTGGGAATCAATGGCAGATTTCCAAAAATGGTTTTGATCCGACAAAGCTACGCCTCACATTTTGTGTCCAGTTAAATCTCTGGAAGTGTATTTGATTGTTAGATAAATGAAGCTTTAACCGAGGTACGATATCATCGAGGAATGCAACGAAGGCAATTCGTTCAGAAGAATACCGGCCTTACTGTTAGCGCCGAAACGAAGAGAGAACGACTGACCCGACGACAAATGGGTGGACTGTCGTCGATTAGATAGGCGGCCATGTTATGGCACAGCTTATCTCCCAACAACTGATTCGTAAGAAAGGGATCCACTCTGGACCAAATTTTGGCATTGTCTGGTAGACCTGATGGGAGACCCGTGAATTAGGATTTTGGATTGAGACTATTTTCAGATCTGCAACGAGCCGGTCATAAAACAAGTAGGAAAATACCGAGGAAAAAACCCAAGGCTAACAAATGGAAATTCAGTTAATAACGGAGAAAATGGCGATGAACGGAGAGACCGTTGAGCTGGGAAGTACTATTCGTAAGCAACTTCTGAAAGAGTGAACATACTGCATCACCGAAGATGAGCAAATTATTTATGCTGTGTTAGCGAACACCCTGTGAATTTTCCAATCATGATACTTCGTTTCTCCTTGAGGCTAATCTCTTGTGCAGTTCATCTCCCATTTGCTTGAAGATTTTCCAGTAGGTTCGAGTATATTGTTGGTATGAAGAAGGCAGTTGGAAAGCGTTTCCTTGTACATCAATCTTGGGTCGTGATTTTAACTTGCTTCCTGACAGCACTCTGAAAATTCGTGTTGTGGTTATAATTTGTACCCCAACCTTGACAGAAGAGCAAATTCAAACCCGTGGCATGATTCTATGCATTCTACCACAATTTTCAAAATTGTTTAAATTGATGATATGCTATAATACCAAAAGCTGTTCCACAGTCTTCGCATATGTTGGAAAGTTTTCTGAAATGGGTGGGGACATAATGAGCGCAAATTGCGGAGTGGTTTTACTAGCCACGCCTACATGACTCATCAGCTAGAGTTTCACGGCTATCCAAAATGGAGTCATGTTTTGAATTTGCAAACTCACTATTCATTAACCTTGAAAAATGCGCTTCTTTGTGACCTCTAGTTTCAATCCTCATTACTAAAAACATTGAAAATCGCCTAAGTATGCGTCGTGAGATTCTATACTGATGTAATAATTAAGTGAGGTCGATTTCGCGCAACCAATAAACCGCTAACCAGGTGTCTCGTAGCCGGACTGAATGTCGACTTATGTGTCTCGACCCATCTTTTCAGAGTCAAGCTGCGCTTCGATTTTGATCATTGTTTTCCATTGTTGTACAGCTACACCTGTTGCGTTTTGTCTTGTGAAGGCGAAGACACTATCCTACGGGTAGTGAATAGAAGGTGTAATCTGACTGTCTCGTACATGGCGTCGCATCCTGTAAGAATACAACGCATCGTCAAGCTTGATGGTGGTGAAGAAAAGCAAATAGTTGATAAATCTTCCTTTCTTGCATGGAAGAGTTAACCAAACAACTCACAGCTGAGGACCTCGAAGACGCGATTACGAAATTTGTTCACAACTGCCAGTTATTTTATCACGATACATTTAGTTCGGTTGCTTCTTGGATTCGTTGCAGGATATTTGATTATTTGTAACTGTTCGTCCAACTTGCGTTTTAGATGTCTCCTGGGGATGGAAGCCATTGTGCCAAGTCACGTCTCTGAATCGTCCGCTCATACAGAGCTTCGGTAGAGACTACAGGCGTAAAGAGATGGTCGTACTATTCATGCTCACGAAATGCCGAAAAAGCTAACTTAACAGATTTCAATAGATAGGAACCCTAGTCAATAAATCGTTACACTTTCTAATATGTAAGGATTTAACATCTCGTGAAACGTCTTCGAAATAAAACAGTGAAGTGTACAGCTGAATTGTATTCACAGTATTGAGCTAAGACGCCAACGAAGTCAGGCAAATGATAACAGTATAGATGTCCCATCTGGACGGACCTGCGGTCAGAAACGAAAGCTCAGCTTATTCCTGGAAATATATTTCAGTGATACTTTGCAGAATCCATCATATTCCATCGGTATTTTGAGGTAGTATTCTCAGAGAGAGAGAGAGAGACACCGCTAACATTATCGTTGGGCAATTTGGTTGTGAATGACACTGATGACGATAAAGAGTGTGAGAATGGGTTAAAACATCCAGTATTCACCAAACGAGACTGCTTCTGCGATATTACCCGACAAGATTATTACACAATTGTGCACATTCACGCTCATTTAGATGACTGGCATGCACTCGAAAGGCGATCGTTTTAATGTCCGGATTTTTAGTAGTGTTTATTACTTTAGTCGTTATTATTATTAGTCTTTGTTACTTCTTCTGACACAGCAAGCACGCGCCGTACAAGCTAAAACCAAAGATGTCTTTACTGCGGGGTCACCTTATATTAGTAGTATTGTATCCTGGTACGTGGCCAGAAACTCTACAGAACATGACATTGGCGTTTGTTCCACCACCTTCTAGCCGGGCACTCTATCTACATTTAGTCTGGCGTTTTGGGTTGAGGAAGATTCGCAAAGAACGTGGTGGAATTTCACTGCACTATAGTGCTCAGATGTGTCTATCCCTTTGCTGTATCAAGATTTAGGCGCCGTACTCTTGATAGTTTTTTCCAGGAACGTTTTTTCACCCAGAGTCAAAGCTTTTCATTGCCCTCAGCTCTTCACACGGACATTCGGTCCTCAGTGTTGTATGGCGGATAAGCGTCAGTATGTACTACTGGTGTATTCCAGTTCGTCATGATGATGATGTTTCTGTTTGTAGAGGAATATTCCTGAGGGGCCTGATTGGTAGGGCAAAGCGGAACACCATCAAAGGTTGTCAGCAGATTTTAAAGCAGTGGGCATTGTTACACAGCTGTTTAATATTTGTCTGACAGATCAGAGTGGTGGTATCTATAATGTTCGTTTTATCCCCTTTGGCTTCGTAAAAAACGTGATTGATTTTCTGCGTAAAAGGTAAAACGTTAGAGTATAATTTTCACCAAACAAAACTCGCCTGAGAGTGAGTTATAGTAATACCCACATGAAGAGCTTTTGATTCGAGTTCGCTTAACGAAATGTAGAATGACTTAAGTAAGTGCACCAAAACTTCGTGACGCGACTTCCATAATTATGATTATTTTTTTCCATAGTTATCTATCACAATTCCTATGGTCAACCATCTCATTCCACTTACTATGCTTCCATAACACATGCCCTAGTTTTGAAACCCGACGCATTCATCAGAACTACGTATAGACTGCTATAAAGGATACTATCACCAGAGAAAGCCTCAAAAGTCTGTCCAAGGCAAATAAACCGGTAGATTATAACATCTTATTCCACTACGCTATGTTTTGCAGTTAATCGTTCCACATATCAGAGGCGTTTGACTTTTCGCATTTGACAGCCATTGGAGTTCCTTAAGCATAACAATATGCATCCTCTAGGTGTTCCGTATGCTACTTTTTCTCGATCAGACTGCTGTTTAGCTTTCCCGCAATTCGGTAGCCCTTGCTACTGCTATTTTTCTTTCGCTTTTCAACAGTTGCTGTGCTAGGAGTAGTTGAAATTTTGATGAAACTATAAATTTTCTCCCACCGTACTTAGGGATGATTCTTGGTAAAGCCCTTTACGTCTCGTTCAGTAGGTCAAACCGTCACGGTTTACGAGCAGATGGCTTCTGATTCGTTACACATGTCCTTGTCCTTGAGCCAATGAGCGGTTTGTTTATCCACGTTGCTAGGTTATGTTCGCGTTTCGGGCCAGAACGATCGGTTAAGCCGCTTGGAAAATGTCTCTTCTTATTCTCGCTCACAAAGTGAGCCAACTGGATAACGGCAACAACTCTTAACGCCCTCTTGGCGCCGTTTACTCAAGTTACTCACCCCTCAGTTAAACCTGAAAGGATTTAGCTTGATGTCTGAACAGTCACAACCGATTGTATAGGTTGCATTACTGTCATTTTGGAGTAGTGGAATACCGTACACTTTTGTGAAAAACTGACTATGGCAACAGTAAGTTATGGAACCTGACTGTTTATTTTTTCTCCGTCACTGACTAACACAAAAGGCGACCTATATGCATATACAGGCATGCGTTTCACCCTTGGCTGATTCTCAGCTGCTGATTATTTCAGATTTACAAGACAATTGTGCACCGGTTCTATTCCGTGATGCAGGACATTTCGCTATGGGTTTCGCAGCCTGACCCACATTGCCCGTTTCCAGCTTGTCCTATCGATTACCTTGATGATAGCTACCATGGTTACTGGTTTTCGTATGTAAATCTGCTCTCATGTGCAGGTCACGGCGCTTTCCAGTATTTCACGTGGAGTGGTCAGGGGCTAATGAACAGATGCTCGCAACCAGTCAGAACTGGCTCTGATTATCGGCACCACACATTAATCAACTTCTAACTCTTGATAAATAGCGGCTTTACTGATTACGCATGCGCATTTTCTCACTCTGATCCAAAATACAGTAAGTATTGTTTCCTCGGCCGCCATTATCTCTGACCAGGTGCCAGGACCAACCTGATTGTATGTTTCTCTTGATTTTGGTCGAGCACCAATGTTCTCATCTAGTTTTGTTCTCGACTATGAAGATTGTGATTTATGGTGATGGTAGTGGTGATGATGTGTATAAGGCTTATTGGAACCCCGGCACTGAGTCTGCGGGTAATTCTGACCCACAAGCAAAGTCAGCTGATAGAAATTTCGGATTGTAACCTGTCTGCGTTTTCGCCTTAGTTTAAGTTGGCCATGTTGAAATGTAAATTGATTCAGTCCTCCGACTGTTATTCGGTAACGCCTATCTACGGACTATGCTTCTACAAGGATCACATCTTTTGGTCGGTCCCTTCGAAATCCTGTTTTGACCATGAGATAATAAGCACCCAGCTTTATGGTAGTAAGAGCGATTGCAAATTTGTCTGTGAAGCATCAGCTGCATGGCTGCTTGTCTATAACTAATGAACCAACAGCAAGGTTATATAAGGGCTCACTTAACTTCGAGAAGAAGGGCAGGCCTGGGAAAATTTTCAGCCTTCATCTCTCTAGAGCGACTCATCACAAGTCGTTTAATGTCCTCTTGTTGTTGGTTTTTATCAAGTCGCAGGCTGGGTAGCTGGAATAACTACTCAGATTTGTTCACTATTTTTCATATTTAACCTCACCGGTTTTCAACAATGTGAGTGGTCTGGCTCTTCCCATGGACAGTTTTTCAGTTCATCCTTCATTATCTTCTGTGATATCACCAAACGTTTGGATGAGGTACTACGAAGCAGACGACTCAAGCAATCCTGTCAGAATATGTTTTATCTCTCAAGCCCAAATTGTAGAGGATGAAAACGACTAATACTTAGTAGTTAGAAATCGAAATACTGCCATATATGTGAGAATAATGTATGGTCTTTTAAACCTTCATAACCTCTCTTCCTCACGATCTAAACATTTTGGCGAGTTAGTTTTAAGTAGAGATTTGGGAAGGAGACACTTGATGTATCCTACAGTAGCGAATGCTTTCTTTTCCTCCACCTGAGAATTATCTGGAAATACGTTTTCTGGCAATCAGCACGTAGCCATCTATTTGCTCGTGATGAAAGGTAAGTAGATCGGGGGAAACGCTGACTGTTTATTTTCTTATGTGCAACAGCCTTACAGCTGTATCAGATGCACTTTACCGATACAACTTTTCCTTTTATGCACTATCACACACTGCCTGATTTCTCTTCTACATAGGCACAAATAAGTGATATGCTTCATTTCCGTCAGAGTGCTCATACTTGTGCACAAAATTTTCTAACTATTTCAAAACCTTTGGGTTCCTCCACGGCCCAACAGATTTACCCCTGTTATTTTCCTTTGTGCTTAGTCCAACAACCTGCATTGCATATTCGCAGTCCCCATGGAGCAGTGCAGAGACTTCATAAGACTGCATTAAATGGGAAGACAAAAGAGGCTAGGTTCCCACAAAAACAGTAGTTACGATAACATCTCTGTTCTGCTTGAACTTTTCTACTTGCCACTGAGAATTCACATAATGTGATTATACCGCTTTTGTATTTTGATAATCCTATACCTACAGTGTAGCACAAACCTAGCATCAGCTGTGACGATCGCCATTTATCAGGCATTGTCTTGAGTAAGGTTTTGTATACATTATCCAATACCACGAGGTGTTCGTTCACAAGAAAAGTGTAAAATGGAGTGCCATTTCATTTCCTTCCAAAGAGCCGGAAGCTCTTTTGTGTCTTCATTTGAGGACCTAGCATAGTTCGAGGTTGACAGCAAGAACATCAGCGGTAACATAACCCGATGATGATTTCCACTGCGCCCCAAAGCCTTTTGGGAAATGGGTTTTTTAAGGATTCCCATGAACTCATAGAAGGTGTGTTGAAGAATCAGCGTTTTCGGTAATTATTTCTACGACCAATACGGTTAGAGGGTTATAAAATGCAGACTTCCAATTCAGAATCGGATGAATTACCAGTCTCTACATGACGGCCCGCCTAAGAAATCAACCATAAGATCATGTGTAGTTAGTAGACGTCACATGTTCTGTGAAGAGATGTGAACTGTCGGTCCGGGGTCATGTCAAGTGTGATGTATGCAAGTCCCCCCTTTCGGATACAGAGGGCAGGGTTTCTTAGCCTGGTGGCAACGGACTCTGCTGTAGCTAATAGGTGCTCTTCAACTGCCTTTTGTAGAATCGCCGGAAGTCACATCTACCTTATGTTTGGTTTCGACCAAATTAGCTGTGAAAGCATTGGGAGCACTCTTTGAGAGGTGTTTTTCAAGCCAGATCGGATGGTGCACCCGAACCCGTTCTATCAAGTGCCCAGATGTTCGGCAAAAGTATTCCGAAGCACAGCTGCAGTAAAAGGAGCACACAAATACAGATTGGTCTCACATAGGGTGCTTGTCCTCAAGAATGAGGTTTTCCACGCTTTCTTTACATTAAAACTTTTTTTGAGCGATGGGTAGGAAAATTCGCTGAACCGAGAAATTTAGTACACAAGGCCTTCGTTTATCTTCAAAGTCTCCCTTGAAAGGAAGTTGTATGAAGTTATGTTTCTTCTCCTCACTCGGTATTGGTGGGTATTTTGGTCTGTTGGTCACGTCTTTCCTGATGAAACTCTTCGAGTACCCAATTTAGTTTAGCGCGTTGATAATCAACCCTAGTTCACTTTCTACAATGTCATGATAAAATATCATCCTTGCCCCTGCCAACGAAGAACAAACTAAGCGACTTTTCTGTCGTAAAGTCACAAAGCTATGCAAATTAGTTTATTGCCCTATCCATGCTGGTTTGTAATGAGCCATCCGACCGCTTAACCAATTGCACGCCAAGAAAGTAAAATTTCTTAATCTAAGCATCATGTGTAATACTCATTGAAGAACAAACCCTATCAAATTGTGTAGGAGTAACGAACTTGTGACATTTCACTCCACCGTCAAAAATATATGATCAACATGACGTCAGTAAAAGCTGCACCTGCCAGTTGACTGTTAAAGTTGATGGTATTCCGGTTTCCTCATAAATATTTCAGTGATCAAAGGACCATACGGCGTGCCCATTGCTACCCCGTCTTCCCAAAGGTAGGGTTCTTCGTTACATTTGAATTGCACATTGAAAGTACAACGCAAGAGGTGGGTAAAGACAGTTGTGTGCGGGAACTCTCAACATAATCACACAAGTGATCAATGGTTTTTAGGAGGGGAAAATTTATGAACGGAAAGGAAACGTCATAAGAGTATGAATGATAGCTTGATAAAATCAGGTCCCAAACTGAGTCCACAAATTCGAAGGTGCGTCTGAGGCTATGCAGGTAAATTCGACAACGAACTGGCAAGATGGAATCGCGAGCCTGGCTTGGAAAAGGCTTCACAAAGTGTGTTTTCAATGCTATCGGGGGAAACTAGTCAAAAACAAACACGAAGTCGATGGGAATTCCGCTTGCACATTCATTTAGAAGATCCGGGTGAATCTGTGGAAGGGAGTTAAATAGCATCTATTAGCTACAGCAGAGTTTGTTGCCATCAGGCTAAGAAACCCTGTCTCCCGCATCTCAAAGTGGGCCGTGCATACACCACGCCCAACATGGCCCCCGACCGACATTCCAGATCTCTTCACAGAGTAACAGCCTAACCACACCATGCAACATCTAGTGACTACACATGATCTTGTTATTGGCTTCATCGTAGTGCAACCCGCCTGGTTTTAAATTTGAAGTTTGTATTTTATGAACTTCTAACTGTAATGGTCGGTGGAAGAATTATCTAAAGTGTTCGTTTCACAACACGTTCAAAAATTTCCTCCATGCGTTTTGTCATTCTGTGTTTTCGGTTAATGCCCACGAAGTACTATTTAGGCTGGAATGCTGATGTCACTGACTCATGAATGGTTATACTTTCCGGACTAACACGAAGGTGTCTTTTAAACACCACTCGTACATACACTGCAGTTCCAAGTGTCCGTTGATGGATTTTTAGGCCCTTGCGATGACCTAGTTGTTGACAGTTTAAAAAAGTAAGGATGTTGGCACAAAATTCATCTACTGCGTGTTAATTATTGGCAAATACCCACTGTAAACCCTTTATTTTGTTTCAAATAACCTCCTATCGGCTGCACAACTCACTATTTTTGCATTAGACACGTGTTTAAATGAGGATTATCGAGTACAGCGAGGCTGTTTTATGTAAATCTATTCACACGTTGTTCATGTAGGTTGGTTTTTAAAAAGAGAATTACTGCTGTCTAAAAGCAATTTGTCAGGTACTCTCCGAGAAAGATAAACCAGATATAACAGTCCCTTGGCTGTAACACCTTCTGTGCCTAGCTACCGTGTCACCCGAGGGGAGCACGACGGCTGAGGTACTGCCAGGATGACCAGACAAGACCAGTCGAGATACCGGGGGTTGGTTCGAACCACGGATCCTCCGGCCAGTAATTTCGTTCCCTAACCACTCAGATATCACATATAGTCAACGGCAATTATACTCACCGTTGCCTTTTGATACGTTTGTACGAGAGGTTGCTGTCCCTCACGGAAGCTCCCCATAGTCTACAGGTTAAGTCAACCCACATCATAGATGTAGCCATCGCTATCATGTATTCGACTGAGCCCTGTTCTCATCTGTCTTAGTCTAGCCTGATGGGTCACCAGAACTCATCTATTGCCACTAAACTCCGTGTTAAAGTTAATAGAAATCACGGAAGAACTGGAAATTTTGGAACAACCGACTCTAGTATACAGAACATCGTATTCGGTATAGTTAAACAGATGCAACAACAAAGTGCACTATTTCTGTAGTACCAAAATGCTGCTAGTCACAAGTGTGGCTTAGGTAGTGAATACTTTATCATGTCACCCGGCTCCACACAAAAAACTAGAAAGAACATACTTAACTTCGTAAAGTTGTGATGCAAAAAACGGTAGACTGAGTATGTTCTCAAAAGCATACTTATGGCTTATCACCCTCTTATGCTTTCTCTTTATATGATGGTCTTTCCCAGCGAGTTAAAATTTACTGCACTCTAGTTTGGTAAATTCCTTCAACTGCATACGGTACTACATAAGTTGTGAAAGGTTTTGGAAACTGTCAGATGATGAAAAAATTTGGGCACATGGTTATAAAACCACTAGTAAGGTAAAATTCACCAGATTTCCGTGAATACCCTAAGCCAATTAAATGTAATCTTTAGAATCTGGCTCGTTTGACGGCTTTAAAGCTAACTAACAGTTTCAGATGCAAAGGAATTTGATTTATTCAAGATTTTCCAAGGGACCCGAAGCACAGAGTAATGTCGCTGTTCAGTTGATCAACATATGGGACGCCTTAACTGATCATCACCTTTATCGAAAACCGCCATGTGGTATTCTGCAGGCTTTGTATGGACATTATATATGATGTACCAATACTTGTCGATTGTATAAGAATAAAACACACCACGTGAACCCAAGCCCCCTACCCTAGAAGCAGCGTAGAAGTGGGGCACAAATACCACCACGGACTACAGCAGGGATTCCACCGAGGGAGACAAGGAAACAGAAGCAGCTAAGGACCTGTCGCATTGGGTGGGATCGCTGAAGAAGCGTTATTAAGACGTATTACATTACTCATAAGGCTGCTGAAAACTCTTTGACAGCCCACGGCCTGTTTTGCCCTACTTGGGGCTCATTAAGTGGGCGCAGTTCCCGATTTTTCCTCAAACATATGCTCTTCTTGAACCCAAATTGGGCAGATTTCGACAACTATACTCATCATAAATGAGAGATTCAGCTGGTTTCCAGGTAAGCCTCCCGTCAAAACCAAATTGGTGTGCAAATGAGTATATAATTCAAAAGTGTCGTTAAGCTTTCTGAGTCACTTCCCAATGACCCAGAAAAGCGCTTGGACAGTGGTGCCCCAGATTGTAGGCTGTTGAGTCAGAGGATGATGATCAGTGAATGAGGTTCAAGTGAATCCGGAAATACACCTCAAATGTTACAACCGAATAGGCAACATTTCTGGAGAGATGTGGGATGTGTACAATGGCACCTCGTGATGCTAATCAGAATATCCACTATAAGGATAATATTCTATTTCTCGAAGGTGAGTTCACTAGTCAAGAAAAACGTCCTATCGGAAATGATGTAATACCATCTTCCAACTAATCTGACTGATCCTACTCCGAGCATCCAAATGAACTAAAATAGATAAACATTCTAACTCTCGTACACTAAGTGCTGAAAAGCACTTGTTCGATCAGTCAAAAAAATCGACCACCCATGATCTCCTGTCGTGTGATTTTTTGTGTTTGTCAAAATTATTCCACTATACCACAGCAATAGGCGGCGAAACACAATGCCCTGCAAGCTCATAGCGTTTACCAACAGACTAAAGGTCATTTTAATCAGGTCCGATGTCAGACTTTTTGCTAATCAAGGCTGAATCTTGTGCAAACGGCAGAGGTATATTCAAGTGTACACACGACGTAGGACCTGAGTACAGAATGCTTGACGCAAACAGTCACTTACAAGTTACTCAAATCCGTGTATATCCGTAAGCAGTTGGCGTCCTAAGTGACTCGATGTAATTGGAATCCATGGTCTGTAGACCGTGAAAAGCTTAGCGGACACAATCTGGATACCTCAATGTAAATTGACTCATTCACACAAACACAAATGTGCATGATCCCGTTCACCAAGAGCCAACCTTGCACATACGTGAACGTTCTGCTTCTGAACTCGATTGCCTTTGTGTGAAATAGCAGCTATCTATAATGCATATTTCTTAGTGAATTAAGCACCAACAGGCTCAACAGACCTTTGTTTTAAATGTAGGCATGTCGGAATACTGAATATATAAGTTGTATGTACCTCATGCACTATACAAGCAACCCATCCGTCTTTGGCCATTCTGGACCAAATGTGATCAAGTTACCTCCGACTGACTACGAGGACAAACAGTTGAACCGGTTAATGGTATCAGTCATCTAGACTACACGGAGACCGGGGACACCCAGTATATTCTGTGGACATTATGGACGATTTCAGAGAGTAGCATCCAACAGATACTGAAGCAGTGCAACATATCACACTACTGCTTTCTACAACCTTCGCACTTCCGAACTTATCTTTTTAGGCTAACTCAGCAAACTAGATTACTGGCAGAACTTTTTCTGGATATGTTAAACTTGAAAAGCGTTTCCTCCGTTTGTGGTTCTCATCTGTCTAATGACCTTTTGGGAGAGAAATTTAACACTCATTTTCAACTTGGTGTGAAGCATCAATAGAGTTATTATTCAACAGCCACCGCGTTCACGGTCCTCTTGTCGCTTGTTTCTGTGACGCATTGACGTGTTTGTGAAAAGCTTCAAACACATGTTTGTGTCTTTCGCTTTTGGAATTACGTCACTCGGTTATGATTGTTCCGCAGAAAGTCTTATTAGCCGTCGGACACATGGCTTGCTTAGCGCCACATTAGTTGAGGTGGGTTGACGGTAACGCCATACGGATTATGCCCGTAAAGCAAACCTCAACTTGAAGCGCAGACGAAGTGATTATGAGTACCAAATCGATATCAGTGTCAGGAGATATTTAGTGAATGGAGTTTACTACGACTGCGCTTAGACCCGGGACTTTTTGCACGGATAGAATCTATGGCGACTCAACTGACCGGGCGAGGATACAAAAATACGTGGCGTCGATAAAACAGGGTAGTCAAGCGGTCCACTGGTGAAGAATAAAACGGGCTAATAAGGCAAGTGTTCGGCTCAATGAGTCTTCATGGGGGGAATTCGAATTGACAAATGGGAACCAAAAATAGACATATGAAATGACACGTGATTCCAGACCGCAGTGAGAACCACACACACCAAGGGCGCTGAATTCAAACACAGCTTTTACACACCTATTAGGCAGTGTGAAACATAGTACCTATTTGGGATTAGCAAGATGCATGCTTTTAAAAGAGTGTAGAATATTCTGGAAAGTAAATGGTGAAAACTGTGTAAAGTAGTGCTTTGCGGAGAGTATATGTGGCTGCCGAAGTTCTAAAAGAAATTATAGAGAAAAACCAAGTGTGTGTTTGGTCTTGCAAATAATTTTTACCGGTAGTTTGGAGATACTTTGGTCAGTAAACCAAGACGAGGTGAACCCGACTTCTAATCCGTCTGTTTCATGCGCAAAAATTTACTGAAGTATAATTATTATAAGTAGATCTTATTTGACCGTCTGTTGCCTGTCGTCAAATTAACTTTAAAGCCATCTCCCAATGCATAATTGTTCGTCTATCTGCACTGCTTCCTATACCAGAGGGCTGGTGCATAGAATTTCTCTTCAGCAAGCAAATCTTTGAAGGAAACACCCTCTGGTGGAAATGACTTCTTTGAACCCGAAAAATTATGTTACAGAAAGCTTGAAACAAGCGAACGCTCTGAAAACACGAGAGAGGGGCATTTTTGCTTCGGGTGAAGTGCTTTTAAATGAGTATATATATGGATTTCCCACGCTGTTTCATCGTGACCATCTGGATGGTTACCACGTTCAATCCACAACGGTAAATACACACTTACGGAGAACCAGCGGAGCAAAGTAAAAACGTGCTACTAGGACGGCAACAGCTAACGGATTAGTGTATATTGACCTGGAACTAAAATTAGCACGAAGAGCTAGCCAGGGCTGTCATGCTATCAGTTACAGCCCGCAAACCTGAGATGTCCTGTTGCAAAAAAAATCTTGAATGACTGCTTTCTGGAGGATTTTCTGGTCTCTCTCTGTGTAATGGCTGGTTGCTGCGCTACTTGTTTGTATAGTTTACAGTGTAGTGTTTGATAAACTCGATATTATACGAATGAAAAAGAAGCCTCCTGGTCCTAAAATTTTATCCACAGAATCTGGTTGACTGTCTGGCCGAAAGAGAGCAAAAAATACTAAATAAATCTGTGTTTAGCTTGTTCTCCGGATGGTTAAACGTCGGAGTTTGAAAATGAAAAATTACTGCAGGTGAAACCTTTTTGTTTCCTCTGTACGAACATGCTTTCTAGACTCTTATGAGCTGGTTTTCCCCTCTAGTACAACCAAAGTGTGCATTTCAAGACAAGATATTGGTTGTTCATTCTTCGGAAACGCTAAAAACTTGCTTGTTTCCTCAAACAAACAAGCCACTTTTTCACTTCTAGGCTGAAAATTGCGAGCAACAAGAACTGAGAATTCCATGGTTTAAGAGACAACAAACCGAACATCTGGGGGCGGGAAAGAGAAAATTTCAGAGATCAATGATTCATTGGTTATGTAACCAACATAGTGAAATAAAGAGTGATATTTTAGGTCAGCTGTTGATCTGTTGGCAGCCCACCTGTTTGCCGAGTTTACCGTCCGATCAACAGCCAGTTAACTTACACGAACTGTCAGTATTTCGGCGGCTGTACTCTATAGTGACATACCTTAGATTTCTTACTATTTCCAGGCTTTCGTAAAGCCATAATACTGATGAATGGTGACTCTAACAGCAATAATAACAGTGCAAATGGGTTTCCAAGGAGGACTAACTCCCAATCCTTACAACTGATATAACGCCCAAACGGCTTTCCGTCGTTATTTGGTCCGACCTGTACGACTGATGGAAATCGGACGGTCATCAGTTGTAGCCGGTTTCGCATGTGATCACTCTGAGTTGCTAAAGTCAGCTAGGTTCACTGCATAAGTAAATATGACCTGCACTGGATGCAGGAACATCTACTTCCCGTTAAGACAGAAAGGAAAAACGGTTGTACAGACTTTTATTGTGGAAACCCCAGGAATTTCACGGGAAAAATGCAGAATATTACCGAAGGACAAAAAGTCTTACCGTAATCAGTAAAAAGGTGGACGTATTTTTTTCTTGATATGATTCTGAGTGCTGTGCGCTTTGAAATTGCCGACAACCAGTTTCTATCCACAAAATTCATAATTTTATTTCACTGAAGTGGAAATTTACAGTGGATGAATGCGAAATATCTGACTGATAATCCTACTTTCAAACTGTACTCAGTAGGCCTGCGATATAGACAGGCAACAAGAAATTGACCATGATCGGATGCCTACCCTGATTTTGGGCATCTCCAGCATCGATGATGCTGGAGGACACCACTCGTTTTCGACCACTTTTCACTTACACCTAATTAGAGGACGATTATAAAGCAAGAGTCTAAAACGAACGGTTAAGTATTCAGCTATTGGCCATAAGATTGTGGTTTCTAAATCTTTGAGTTTCGCGAGATGGAAACCGCTGATGATTCCAAATAAGGTTGAAATTACTGTGCAGTGCCCCTCAGCTTTCCAACATAGCTTGGCTTTACTTTCTCTATCAAAAATTCACCTCACACTACCTCCGCTCCATAAGTTTTTCAGAGGAAGATAAATTTCACAAAATGAGTGAAACGTCCATCTCAGAAGTCTCACTCGAGGAGCCAGTCAGTAGGTGAGCACGTGATGTGGTTTTCGTGATTGGGTCATGACCGCTGCTGTATCCTGTCTAGATAAGAGCCAATTACACTGCTGACTGACAGCTCGTGGGCGAACGGTTGTGTTCGGACCACTAGCCAGGAGATCGCGGGTTCGAACTTTCCTCGAGTTTCTTGAGATGCGCATTGCTGATAATTCCGGATAAAGGAGAAACAGCTGCACTGTACCTCTCAGCCTTTCGGCATAGAGTAGCTTCCATGAGAGGATGAAATTTCAATTGCAATATTCAAAAGTCCTTTCAGAAGATATGCCTCATCTTGATCTGTGTTCCTTTATCCTTCGGCAGGAACCCAAGCCCTTTGTTTTCTACCGGTTACATAAGAGCTGGCGACGGCAAAAATTCAACATAACTCAGTTACTGATAACCTTAAGAATGCATCAACTTGTTTTAAATAAAATAAACAAACGTTATTGAATATATAAATCAAATAGTGTCACATGACTCCATCACTTGATAGTGCAGCCGTGATTACTCATGATCACTAGTCTCACACTTGTAATGGATAGACTACTTTTCAAATATAAAACATTGCTTGCTTTTACTATATGAAAATATGAAAATTATGCAACAAGTGCGCCTTGTTTCTTTTCGATTCCTCAAGGACTTGGAACCATGTATTCCCAACTGCTCTACAAACGATTAAACAAAATGATAATGCCCGAAAGTGTCCTAAAGTTCGAGCTAACTGAAATTAAACACACGTACACACGTAATTTATGGCTTAAGGACATCATAAACGGGAGATTCAGCTAGAGTCCAGGTAAGCCTTACGTCAAAACCAAATTGGTATGCGGATGAGTGTTTATGTTAAATACAACATCTTCTGGGTTAGGAGTTGCCGAACTGCACTTTGGATGTTAGCAGTTCGACGCAACGCGGCAGGCGATTAAAAATCATGTGAGCTGCAAAAGGTCCATCGGCAATTGACTGTTTGTTTAGAACGCTCTCAAATGGACTCCGGGACGTGGGCATGAACCATGTGTATGCTCAGAAAGTTGCTGCAGGCAGTTGCTGTTGCTTCAAGCATGTAACACGAACTGGATTTCGCCGGATATAAACACAATTAAAAGTTAAAACAGATGTACCGTAATCTTAAAGGGAGTAACACTTTATAAAACAAACTTACGTATTAACGATTGGGATGAGGCCCAAAGGCTAACTGAGCAGAAATATGTCTCCACAGTAGTTAAGTTAACGTTTTAATCATGTATTTAAGGCGCGGTTTTTCACCAAACAAATTTATCTTCGCTTGACAGAGACCCACTGAGAGGGTTGAAACACTGATTAAGTTGACTCCTGTTTCATTCGAACCATACTGTCTTGCTGAATACTTCATCCCACTACGTTGGTCGTACTTTGATGCGCTTATCTGCCTGCTGAGGAGATGTGGGAATCTTTTAATGGAGATTTCGTTCTTTAAGTAAAATTGGTCTATGCGTGAGGGCTGAGAAGCACTGCACAGTCGTTTCATCCCCAGTGAGAACCTTCACTAATTCAAATCTCACATATCTCCGGAGAAATTCGAACATGCGATATCCTCGAAAGTAGATGAAGCAGTTCGACCACGAGCAGCTGTTCCCTACTGTGATTAACTCACAACTAGACACTATATATTGCCACTCATTCTTTACTTAAGGAATTCATATCATGTGATCACGAGTTGACTGCCCCGTATATAAACTTCCAACACCATCGGCCCGTGAGGTGAATGATTCCTGTCGCCATTAGTTGTACTATGGATGTCACTTTAATATGCTGGTTCATGGTGACGGAGAGGAGCTGACGGTACTATTGGCTTCCAACCCAGTGGTTTGTTTGTTTTCATCGAAGCAGAGCAGCCAGAGACGTCGTTCTGGTTATAGGAAAGCATTTGAGAAAATGATAATTTCGACCCGGGTAGCCAATCTGTTTTGTCCCCGAAAGTAATTCTCTAAGGAGACAGTCTGCCTCTTGTAATGCAAAGGAATGTGGGGCGGAGCTAGGAGCTAGCTGTCTTGTAGGAGGCTGTAGGAAGCTCACTGTTGAAGCACTCTTTTCAGGAGTAGCGGTGTGTTCCACAAAACACCACTGGATGTTAGATAAAAATTAGAGAAACAATTTTCTAGCGGTTACTCAAAATATTCATAATCCTTTTCACCAAGAGGTGGTATCTGTCTCTGACTGGCCATCCCATAACTTCTCAACGAATTTGCTGGAAGGTTTCGTGCTTCCAAGGCGATTCTCCAAACCTAGATAATACTGACTGCATCCATACTTCAAGCTTGTCAGAGAATGGTAATAATATCTATCGACTAATGAGCTGACAAGCAGTAGTCCTGGAACTCCATATACAAAGTAGTCGATCACGCCAATCATGATAATAGAAACAAAGTGGCCAACTGTTCAGGAGTTCAAAAATTACTACTCGATGGATGCTAAGTCTCATATATTGTCTGTCTGACCGGCTTTCAAATTATGCTGAATTTGCGTCGCCTGATTGGTTCTCTCAAGAGGGGTAAAAAAAATTATGACTGTAACTGTCACCCTCATTCACGCCTCTGCTGACACCGCGGACAAATGAAGAGATAGAAAATAAAACTTTAATCACAACTGATAAATTTGGCACCGTTGTTATGGTGATAACGGCGGCATTTTTAGGAAACACTGATAGGATTTGTGGATTTGCCACTCTATTGCATTTTATTTTGAGAGCGACTTTGGTTCGGATGCAGTTATTCGGCCACCTGAGTGCACGTCTGTACAAACTATTTCCAGCTGGTGAGAGGTTCGTGTGTATTTTTAGTTAAGATGCATAATATCACGCCACACCACGGATTAAGTTATTGGAAAGGAAAGTTAACAAAAAACAGCTCTGTCTTTACTGCGCTACTGACCGCTTTCGTCATCTTACTCAAAACCATCAATCTGTCTTACGGGCGAACTGACCCCAATTTACCTTTTCTCAGGTGTCTGCTCTCCAGAACTATCTGCACTTTCAGTTCCGCTATGGTGTCCCTCCCTATAGTGCAGGAAGATCTCGGATACATTTACTGAAATGTTCCCCTAACAAAGGTGTAGTTTTAGCCTAACTCTAACTGATACGGTTACACTATTTCCTCGCCGTAAGAAATTTCCATTAAAGGAAGGCTTTTGGCTGTTCACATTTTTACATAGTAAATACAGTAATCTTTTCCAGGAAAGCTTAGCCACAAGTGTAAAAAATAGTTTAGCTGTAACACACTTTTGATGCCTATCTACCATGCTGCCCGAAGCAGACTCCAGGACTGATTTATTGCCAGGTTCCCTAAGTCTAGACTGGAGCAGCGGAGATGCCGGGATTAGGTTCGAACCATGGACCTCTCAGTCAGTAATTCACGCCTTAACCATTGATCTCTCTCGAGGCTACCAGCCACAAGAGCATATTAGGTATAATCAGGTGGCCCAGAGGGATTGGACACATAACCCTTCGGCCTCTGGATCATGCTGCTAGCGGTCAGGTTTCAGAGGGTCCAGACGATTTCGCGAATGAATCAACAGCAGGTCTGAACAAGGAATCATGCTCATTATGGTATTCCTTCTGTATAAGGAGCCTACATCTAGGAGACGCTTCCGAGGGATCAAGTGACCAATTTATTTCCATGGAGCGAAATTGGGACAGAAGCACAGTCAACGTACGATAGTTTGACAAATTCATCTGTGGCAGTGGCCTAACTTCGCCCCATGTACTGAGGCAACAGGCTGAATTCTTCTCACCTTAAACAAACCAAGACATGAAAAGTAACCGGTAATATATGGTTTACTGATAAGGTATTTTTTGCTGTGACCGTCCAGAGATCTTTCAGATGACTCTGACAAATTGTTGGTTTCCGTAAAATAACGAGATTTTGCGCCCTATCTGATCAGAAGAGCAATTGATTAAGCAACTGACTCAGCATGCACATTGTGTTGGTGATCGGGCGACAGTGGTATCCATATGATAATGTTGTACAAGAAAAACGTTAAAAACAAAACAGAGACTCAAGTGACTAGAATACCACTTATGCAATATGCTTCTAGAGGAGATGATCTACGAATGGCTTGCTTAAATTCATGAACAGAATATACCGATTGTCAGTAAATTACTGCATGGAAAGGCTAACCGCTAAGAGGAGAAGTTGCTGGCGCAGACTTAACAGGCGGGTGCAGCTAACTCGACTGTTCCTGGGGAGGGCGAATAATTTGCTGCCAGATGGAACAGATTCATTTATCATAATTCATACCGTGATCGAGTGGCACATTGACTTGTAGATATCATTGTCTTGGATAAAGCCACTTACGTTTCGCTTTTTTCACCGGATAGCACTCTTTTCCCAAGAGATAATCTAGTGTGTCGTAAAACGCCTAGGAAGGATTGTGTGCACAGTTGGCTACAAGGTGTCACCATTATCCATCATAAAGCGGCTAAAATTTGAAGCAAATTGGCTCTGTTTTTGGATTCCTGTTAATTCTCATACTGGCTAATAAATTAGGTTATCTCAACCTTGAATGATTTTGACATCGTTTTTTTGTAAGGTATCTCAAAGGAACAAGTCGTCTGAGTACTGCCAACCGGTATTTCTTAAAAGAAAGAGAGTTTGAGTCTTTCAAGCAAGCAATAGTGACGAGGCCTACTTCATGTTAAATAGATAAATTTATGAAGGTAGATGTAGAAAACAAACGCAGCAAATTTATTCCACTGAGAGCTGATGCTGCGTACTACTTGACGAGGAGTTAAATGGTATTAAGGTTTTTCACTATCACTATCCAACTCGAAAACTGGGCGGCTGCGCCAAAAGTAATTCACGTCACACAGAACAATAGGATGTGTTAATAAAAGTTCACTGATCAAGCAGGATATCGGGAGGATGAGGTTAGCACACACAATCTCTTGTGTTACGTAAACCAGCCAAAGCTCATCTGGAAAGCTGTCGATCTGGAATCTCGATACTTTCCCTTCTCGTTTTTATCCTTCACTGGTTCATCTGTTTCTAACACATATGAAGCCTCATCCTCCTTTCATCTGTCTTAAATGCCAATAATTTCATAAGGGCTGTTAGATCACCAGACGATTTTATCGGTTATTTTTATATCCAGTCATCCATTCAAAAAGAATTTACTCCGTACCAAGACGATTCCACCAAGGAAAGTTGTGTCAAAAGTTTGCATAGTACAATACTTCTCCTCCGAGAACATCCTCTATGGAGAATACCTTAGTTGAGGGTAAATCATGGCTGCATAGAATTCTTATATTAGACCTATCCCATGAAAAACCCTCAAGGACCCCAAAAACATACTTTCCAATTCCGTAAACGGCTAGTTTATCCTCCGGGAGAAAACAAGGCATAATTAATCCTGGACGCCAAGAACCCAGATTTTGGTTAAACATTTTGGTGCCATAGGCTAAGGTAATGGTTCTATCAGTAATGGTGTAATACTGTCTTTCAACCAATCTGATTGATCCTACTCCGAGCATCCAAATGAACTAAAATAGACGAAGATTCTAACTCTTGTACACTAAGTGCTGAAAAGCACTTGTTCGATCAGTCAAAAAAATCGACCACCAATGATCTCCTGTCGTGTGATTTTTTGTGTTTGTCGAAATTACTTCACTATATCACAGCAACAGGCAGCGAAACACAATGCCCTGCAAGCTCATAGCGTTTACCAACAGATTAAAGGTCATTTTAATCATGTCCGATGTCAGACTTTGCTAATCAAGGCTGAATCTTGTGCAAACGGCAGAGGTATATTCAAGTGTACACACGACGTAGGACCTGAGTACAGAATGCTTGTCGCAAACAGTCACTTACAAGTTACTCAAATCCGTGTATATCTGTAAGCAGTTGGCAGTGTTGATATAATATACGCCACACTGACAGGCTTTCGTCTACTTGATATGGCTCGGTTAAGACTTTAGATGAGCCGGAATATGTGCGTGGTTGTATTAGTTGGGATATATCATAGATGCAACAGAGAGTATAGTTTTGTGAGCTTAGAACATATGGCTGAGGGATCCACCGTAAGCCGAGGCCCAAATAATCACACTTGGCTTCATAGTTGTTTGGATAGTTATTCTTATTGAATTTCCTTCTTCGTGGTTCTTGGCATAGTTAAGCTGGATGGCACAGAACACAGTAATTCGTAATCATGGAAGTGCAGGGGTTGCAGAACATGATACATATTTGTCATGTCTCAGTCAGGTCTGTCTCAGTCATGAGCATCTACAAGTGTTGGTCAAATAGTGGATCTTAATTTCGCAGGAAGCGAAATACTACATTGCACATTTGCAGAATCCATCTGAAACCTTCGAGAGCAACTCCGCTTTCACTCAGTTGATGCAGAAATTGTAGGTCACCGTTCTTATTAGTCAGTTGTTTCACGAAGGAACACTCCACTATGGCCTACACTCTGGGACCTCTTAAATGTGCTTTCGAGAATGAGGGAGTACCGTATTTTTTTTAACAAACACTGTTATCAAACACAGTTAAAGAAGTTTTTCCGTAGAACATTTTATGCTTTGAGTGATCGGAGCGGTTGTCTTTTAAAAGCGCAGCTCTTTGGAACGCCTCCTCTTTCGCAATGGTACAAAAGACGAGATTATGTCATCTGCTGTACTTCTTTGCAGTACTCTATCCTGAAGTATACCTTCATCATTGTCGGTCTTTCTGTTTTACGCTTCCTTTTTAGTTTCACTAGGTTTACATTAGATTAGTCCTGTCTGATGATCCTAGTGGCCTGGAGCGAAAAATCTGTACGCAAGCTCGCTGCGTTGACACATTATTTTGTAAGCTTGCAACAGTAATTAACCAATGTACTGTTCCTCTTGGTTGAAACAGAGGACTCTGGAAAATCCTAACAAATTTTTGTACAGTAATTTAATCTTACTACTCAGGTTCGAACAAAGTGAGAATGAGTTTTTAGGGGTAGCTCTCTTCTGAAATAGAATTTTAGTATCCTCAGTAGGTGCGCTATCATGTGCAAGGTATATCGCATTCGCATATTCCTTACTGTTCAATGGTTCAAACAGAATAACGGCTCCGTTACGTCTTTGACAGGAGAAATAAGCTGCCGATGCACCTAGCTAATTGTCGTACAAATTAGGACGTGGTTTACTGATAGACAGAAAATGGGCAGTTGGATCTGCACACATAGTTTGCTGTTTAGTCCGCAGATGTCCGTGGAAATTTCAGTGGGCCTCGCTGAGTATTCTATAGTCCGCAACTCTCCTCTTTACTGTGAAAGGTTATCGGTTAACTCTTGCAAAGATGAACCAATTTTTGGAGGAACTACTGCTGTAGCTGTTGTAGTTCTCGTGCCTGTTGTAAAAAGTAGAAACTTAACAGACGTAACCATAATTAAGGATAATGTGAACTTGCCCACCAAGATATTTTTGGCTAACAAAGATTTCTCGTTTAAAGATTTGGGTTTTCATTGTTCCCCTGAACGATACCAATACCGGGATTTATTACCATCCCTACCAAGTTGTAACTGATATCTTACGTTACCAGATGAAGCAATCCTAGACGTATTTGCCGTGTCGTTATATACAGCCAATCAAGCGCTTCGATAACGTTGCAGGTTGAATTTTTGACCGCAGTTCTGGTACTTCATGTTGCTCGGCTTCCTAGTAGGCAGATATATACTTGCAGTTCCCCGACAACATGTCTGCAATACTGATTCGACTAGTTGTGCGTTTTAATTCTTTTGCACAGTACAAACCCCGACCTATTCACCGTCCTCTACAACCAAATGACTCTTGTCCTAAGGAGAACATGCACTACCAGCCAGCTTATCCCGTGTCTCAGGATCTCGTACCGCAGTACGGAATCCTCAAAGATGAAGAGGTGGACAAGGAACTCGGTCCTCAATCTGACTGCTGTCTAGCCTCATCTGATCCTTTATTATACGGACCTGGAAAAGTTGACTGTATCGTGGCTACAGCGTTCCTCGTCACCTTTATTCTATGCATACTGGTAGGAACAATTTTAACATTATTCCACTACGTTGCTGGAATTGAATTTAATACAATAAACCGAGGTCGTGTTGTCGGCCCTGTGCTGATTGGCCTTAGTCCGGTTCCGCTTCTTTTTCTCATTTTCTTTGCCTGTCGAGCCCGCGAAAAGATTTCAATTCAGGTGGAACGAATGAAAGCCACTCAATCGGCTCGAGAGCAAATTGCCTACCGACAATATCAGGTAGGTTCAATTTCAAATGATCTTCCTGTTATCAGTGTCGCTCTTGTTTCTGTGGTCAAAACTTCGGACCTGGTGCCTTATAGGCCCCAAAAACAGCAGTGGACAAGTTTTCTTCGGCATACTATTTAGGGCATTGTAAAAATTGTAGTTTTTCATTGCTTGTTGTCTGGTTTTTAATGTGGCAGTTTTGGAAGATCCTCTTTGGTTTTATAATACTCCACTTTTCTAATCATATGAGCACATTTATTGATACGTTGGAGAACCATTTACTGTCCATAAATAGACTAGAGTTAGGCAAAGCTTTTGAGCTACATTCAGTTACTGTCCTGTCACAGTTACGTAACAAGAACTGGAACTAATCTTCTGGCGACCCTTTTTTCTATTACTCTTCAAATGTAAACTACCAATCAAAACAAAAGTTTTGTAATGTCTCTCTGGTTTCTGAAATAAACTGGAAACTCATGGACGACATACGAAATTGGTTTACAATTCTTGACCCGACATGAGTTGTTGGTTTGACACATGACCTTTGGCTGCAGAAGGTCGCGTATACAACAGTTCAAACTGGAAGACTGCAAAAATTTGGACGAATGATCGTCGTGCTCTTGGAAGTATCTTAGTCCGTTTAGCCTACCACTAGCTGAGGATTCTGAATAAGTTATAGAGAACTCCGCTACTTTGATAGCAGAGTCGTCCAGCCTCATAACGACAATAGGTTTTTCGGAATTTTGTAATTCTGGAGTTTGTACATATGCGCCATGGAGAAATACAGAGTCTGGCATAGTTTTGTTTAGTAATCAAGGCCGCATTTCACCGCCACTCGGATCACTCTCGGTTACAGAGATGAAGCGAATGGAACGGATAGAACGGCAGTTCAGTCGCACAAAAGACAGCATTTCTGTGAGACAAAAACCAGTTGACTCATTTAAGCGATGAGACTGATAAAGGGCACAATATTCATGTCCTTCATCTAAGGCCCGAATACAAATCAATAAAAAATGACATCGGGGAAGGGAATAAAACTTGAGATCTCTTCGTGATCAAAGTGGATGTTTTGTCAAACAGGTTGCGGGGAATTTTGACCTACATCACGTTTATGCTCCTAAAGTGCATTACAAAATTTGCCATTTTTCTTACCCGCAGCCAAGAATTCCTAGGATAACTAGTGCCCCGCTTTCGTGACTTCCGAACGCACCAGATATCATTCATACGGCTGTGATTGGAATCCGTACGGAACCCTTTTTAGGGACCAAGAAGTCGTGCCTCGTCAGACACGCTTGTGTCTGCACCTTAAACCGTGGAACAGACAACTTTTTCCGTGAAAATCATCAGAACGGATAGCTTAATAAAGAAGCTTGGTTTCTGTGGCTGTCATGCGGTCAAAATACCACTAATTTATAAGAAATTATCTAGCGGTCACGTGCGTCATATAACACGTACGAACTTTCATTGGTAAAAAGGAGCTACACTCTGTCATTGTCAATGGTAAGGGTTCAGCTAGAGAGATCTTCGGCGAAAACGAAATCACAGGTCCTGTTAGGTTACTTGAAACAAAACTTTACTCATAAGGTTTCTGAAAACTCATTGACAACCTACTACCGGTTTCGCCCACATCAGCTAGTGGGCTCCCCACGGCCTTTTGGAGATCAGATTCATTTTTCTTCACGTTGTCATTTTGCTGGATCAGTGCTTTGAATGAATTTAGGCAGCAATTCGTCTACGCTAACTTGAACTTGAGACCAATGGCGATCATTGCTTTTATGGATTTACATCGCTTTCAAAGGATATAAAATACTACTTCAGGAGTTACTGCCATATGGATGTGATTTCACAGACGTTTTCACAGCTCGGTGTAGATTAGAAGTAACCAGAAAATGGCGCATGCAAAGATAGCTACTGGTCGTATCTGGACTGCTTTTACTGTAGCGTATAACCATGAATCCACCAGAAACGTGCTTTCATCTTTCTTTATATATCACTTTGACATAACATTGTCGTTCACGTGTGAAATCAAGTTTATTCAAATCTCTGAATTGTTTCCCTTAGGCGAATATGGCAAGAAGCATGACGCATGACAGTGAGACCTACTCGGCTCGTCCCTCTTTCATTACATGAGGAATGCCTTTCAAATCTGGACGTTGAACTCAGTGACCTTTTTGACCACAGAGGACGCAACCCGACGGAAGCTTTGATTTCGTGTTTGTTTTGATTTTTTGGAATTCCACTTGAATGAAATGTCTAAATTCAGCTTTTTTTGATTAATTTTATACTAATTCTACTTCGCAACCTACTTTCTTTAACTGTTATTTACGCAAAATATGTGCACCTTTTGTTTGCATTTACTACAATGTGTATCAGCAAATAACCCATGGACAAATAAAAAAACGCTCTTTTGATGTGACATTCATGTGAAACTTGAGATGGGTAGGGAATATTTTTCAATAATAACTTCAACGTTTGTGCGCCTTAGCAAAGAAGGATCTTAACAGTTTGTATCAATCACTATTTTTAAGACTTAAAACACTGGCAGATACACTGCCGATGCATGGTAAAGAGAAACATATAATACGTAATCTACCTATAGTATAAATCAGTCCCAACGAAACTCCGGTCAAAATGCAACAAACTGCGCCCACTGTCAGCTAATTTCTTTTTTCTGTCGTTTCAGGAAGTACGTACTATGGTCAACAGAATAAACTGTAAGTAGACTTATTTTCTTTGCAAGGCGAGTGTAACCTGATACGGCTAATGCAAAATGGTCATACTATCATGCTGAGTCCACCAACGGATTGTGCATTCAGATGTTCGCATGTAGCATGAGATTCCCTAACTAGTCCGTTTACGGTAAATAGCCTGAGCACAATCCAGATCATCAAAAGGAAATATAAGTTATGTTGGTGAAGTGACCTTTGTTCCAACTTGCTACCTCTACAATGTCAAAATTTCTTAGGTTCATTCGAAGAAAACCTATAAACACATGGCTTGGTTATAGGCAGAACAAAACTATCTACTAATGAGTTGTAGTTGATTTGAAGAACATAGGTGAATGAACGGCTTCCAAATGATTTGAACTAACCAAAAACCTCTGAGGAAGGGGGCAATCTGTAGATTATTAGTGGTACTAAATCGCCCTGGTATAGTCAAGGATTAAGAGCAATCTAGGCACCCGCGTTTTACGGAGGTGGAGGTGAATCCGGAACGGAAATCAACCATAGTTTATTTCGCTAAAGCGTACCAATCATAAAATCGGCAATGTGGTGGCAGAGGCGGAGCCAACATTCGGTGTTGGTTACGGACGACCGCAACCTAAGCAGAACTGAGAGAATGTAGTTGGCAGCTGGAGAAAATGGAGCGGGAGGAGGTCAGTGCCATAGCTTAACCTATATATAATATGGAGGCGAAACTTACATGAAAGCTCAATAGGATAACGCACGGATGCGAAAGGCAAGCACGCTCTGTGGGCATTACACGACTGTTTTTATAAAAGCCTGATAAACAGATGAACCTTACGACAAAAAAGCCCAGCTAGGAGACGCAAACCGATAAAACGGAAATTCGCGAGGAGATAAAACTATACACATCTGGAAAACGATGATGTACAGGGAACAAAACTACAGGCGGAAATCAAAGGACGGAAGTCACTATTGGCTGAGGGACGATTTGGTGGGTCTTCTTGCTACTCCTTCAGTATCCCAATGATGGATGTTACCCGAATCCTCACCACACTTGTCGGGACACTAAACAGTGATGCAAGTAACTAGAAAACCCCTCTATTCAGAATGTAAGAAGTTGGTTGGTAAAATATTTCATGCTACACGGTTGAAGATGACTTCAACAACCTTCCCGCTTCATAACCATTGCAAACCTAACTTCAACTAAGACAATATTTCAGTATGCAGGGACACCCACTATCAAGACCTACGTGATAAAACACTTTCTGGAAGGATAGAAAATATTATCCGCCCCTTTCCATCACTCCAATCGCGTTCTTTATGAAAAAGATTGTACTCTACGGACTTCAATCAACAACTTGATCATGGCCAACTAAAGCAGATAACGTGGTCTTTGCCCTCTCCCATGCTATATAAGATTGATATGGTGGCTGGTTCAAAGCAGCTTTCTACTCTGGATTTGGCATTTGGCTACTGGCAGGTTTGGTTTCACCCAAAGATTGTTGCAAATCGGTCTTCGCAGTTACATCAGGCTTCTACGAATTCGACACAATGATATTAAGCTAACGTCCCAGCTACATATCGGCGACTCATGCATAAGGTACTTGCAGAGTTGCTGCCCAGATTTTTCCTCATCTACATAGATGTCGTCGTCCCTGGCCGGAAGAACAATCGACACAACTGTCGGCTACCAGAAATCCTCCGTAATCTTGCGGAGGTTGGTCTAATCCCCCGCACTGAAAAGTGACATTTTTACAAAGCGAAGTGCTCTCTTGGGCCACATTCTATGTTTACGGGGAGTCCAAGTGGACTCTGATAAGGTCAAACACATCGCTGAGTGGCCAAAACCGACAAGTGTGCGTGGCCTGCGTAGGTTCCTCAGGCAAGTACCATGCTGTCAAAGATTCAACTAAAAGTCTGTCGCCATTTGCGCCTATTTACAGGCTTACCCACAAAGGCCGAAAATTTTCGCGGGCCTTGGAATGTGACCAATCTTTCAACTGTCTTAATCAGCCATCAAACCCCCACCTATTCTAGTGTACCCGGATTTTTCACTTAGGTTTTTTAGACACGATCGCTAGCAACCTGTCATTTCGTGCTGTTGATAACTCAAAAGTCGCTGATCAAGAAGCTGTCCCAAACTAATGTGGACGTAACTAGCGTACTTCCTGACGCAAAACGCCAGCCCTTGTGTACTTCACCCATCTTTTCCTGCCCTACTTTCTTGACGATCATTTCATTGTCCACAGGGGCCATTATCCTTCACACTGGTGGCAGAGCTTCTGCCGTCCTGATCGTTTGGTTGCGCGCTTGCGGAAGCGGATTTGTGAGTAAGATTTTACCTGCCTTTACCCTTCCGGCAGTAGGCAATCTGCTGCAGGTGTCCTGCCTCAAAGACCAGCTTAAGAGCTAAAGCCCGTTGATGTGCTTCACGTGACTGATGGTGTGGATTTGAAAAAAGTACAGTTTGGGGACGTGATAGATAGAGATGTTTATCGCCCTCAGCCCCATAGAAACTCCAAACACTCTAGGCGAACGATAGCTTCGAGATCCCTGAAAGCAAGTTGTTTGTGGTAACGATGAAGGCAGCCAATAATCATATCTCGAGTGTTCCACCTTGTGAATGGTCATAATGGCCGACTTTATACGATCGCACAACGCTGTTACCCTCAGCATGTAGGTAGGGCCATTCACCAATATCTGGGATATGCTGGACAGAAGAAACAAGAAACGTTAGAGGGTATCACTGGTAGTTTCTGCTACACGGCGATGTCCATGAGTTCTACCAGCGCTTATCTTTGAAGGCACTACCTCAAACAGTCCCCATACAAAGACTATGCCTTTGAGTGGGCGTGCACGTCACCGGACCCTTGTCACGGACCCGAACTGGGGTCTGCCCAATTGTTGCTGCCTTTGATCATTTGGCCACATGGTATGAAGCACAGCTTCCGGTGTGCCATCTGTAGTGTGCACAACGGACCGCGCTTCTCACTTACCAATAACGGAACCAGAATGCCTGAGCGCTTTCAGATGCAAAATGGTAACGGAATTCAGAAATGCAGTGTATTTTAAATGATTGAATGGCTCAACCCACTTATCTGAACTTCACCAAATACTGAATGATCTATTTCACAGCTGGAATACGTCGAACAACACAATCGATGAAAGGTTATCAGGACATTACACTCTGTCCAAATTTCATTTGCTCAATGGCCTACGCAAGCGATTTGCGTGCAGAAGGCTGCCCGGCCCAGACGATGAGCTACCAAATTATTATTTTGGTCGTCGCATATCATATACGGAATGAGGATAAAGAAAACAAAGACACGCAAAGCATAATAATAAATACCATAATTTACGGGATATATTCCGGGGACCCTGTGTTTCTTGCGCTGGTGAAATTTAACAATTCAAATGTATCAAGTATTTAAGTTAAGTTAACGCTGTGGTCAAATCAGTCTTCCTCGATCGACCCTCCTTAGTTCAACCGCATTAATCGGTTAGTTCTTCCTGTAGGGAATGAAAGAAAATAGGACTTATTATTTCCTCATAGTGAGCCTACCACACCCAAAAATTCGTTGCTCAAAAAACCTAGTTAAAATAGGGCGTTCAATTTTCTCCACATCAGACGATCATATTTTCGTGTTTTAAACGTAATTACGTAAACTTTATGGAATATGGTGGCAAAGCATCAGTATCACCACTGGGTCTGCTGACCCTGATGATTATACTGATGCCAGCGGGTCTGACAGCGAAGTATATTGAACAGTGCCCCAGAATTACTGTTATTTCTGATGCAATCTGCTATGACGCCTGTGGTTTACGACTGCCTTCTCATTGATAGACGGAAGCGTCACAAACCTAAAAAAGCAAAACAGCGGACATATGGCCTTTGAGGGAAGTAGAGGAAAACGGAATTGAACCAGAGTTCACGCATCCAGACAGCAATCCACACATGAAACAGCATCAATCAATAGCCTCATTCAATCGGACTAATAAGGCAAAGCATCAGTTGATTATTATTTTGGTCGGTTAACTATACCTCTTACCCATGGGCTGCTGATTGTAACAAGGCACCGTCGGTTTGCTCTTGTCGCTTGATGACTTGGAGTTACTCACGTGTTTTCGGCCAAATTAAACTCATGTAGCCATTCGTCGCCCCACTGGTGCCTCCTGCCGCAGACATGATCCAAGGTTCCTAGCGTTCACCGGGATAGCGCGGAAACTCAAACAACCCGGGGATCCTAAGCTGTGTTTGCAGATGTCACTTCATTGATGCCCATGCCAAAGAAGGGGTTCAAATGAGGTACCCACCTTGGGCCGGTAACACGAAAGTCTGATTCACAAGGCTGGTATTCCGTTGGATCTCTCAGAAAAACTAAATAAGCTTGAAGGTGAATGTATTTTGCAGACTTTGTACAATGTCGGTTTAAACAAACGTGAGGTTGAAGAAAACTCAGTCACCGGATTCGGCTGATGAGCCTGGAGAGGGGTGAAACTGGTCATGGACTATCAACGGGCTTTCTGCAATCTCATGAATAAAGTTCTTTTGAGAAGAAGCTAGAGCTTTGTTCCTTGGTTCGGTCTGTGGCCTCTGACTAAACAGTCTGGCCGGCGAGGCATGATGTTCTGGGACATCCTTTGAGGGATTCACCTGGAGGCAGTGACTTAATCCTCTAAACCACTTGGCTGTGGAAGAATCGCCTGACCTGAGGGTGCAGAAAGTAATGTAAGAAGTTTTGGCTCCAACTATGGCCGTGTGCAACAGGTACCCTCTGGGCATCACGGGGCTCTGGTTTCGAAATTCGAACGTATTTTAATATTCAAATGTATTGAATTGAATTGAATGTTTACATTCAGCAGTCTGGAGGAAGCTAACCGCCTTCATTTCCCTACTAGGAGGGTGCGATTGAAGCCAATTAAAACTGCCTCGTCTTACCACTTTTTGCAGTACGAGACCCTCTACTCCTTGTCAGGTTGCGCCCTTTTGACCTTTACGGGATAGCTGCAAATTGAGGAATAAAGTTCCGGTCACTACAGACGAAGGATCATAGCAGTTTCCGAAGCTGTATACCACTTCACGGCGTCACCTGTTAGTCGGGCTGTTTAAACGGTGGACTCTCCAATCAGTTGATACTGTATTGTACACCACATGTGGCAAAGAGGCCTTGGAATAAATAATAATATTCTTTATCCCCAGCTGGTTGGTGGCACACAGTCGGGCATGGTCATAATGGTACAGTTAAAATAAAGGCATGACTAATATCAGTTGTGGACACTCAGGATTGCGTGAAAGCGCGGTGGCCACACAAACAGTGGGCACTATCCGACACAGATGAGCTTCTGCTTAAACTGGCGAAATATGAATGCGGTGGACATCAAGGGCAGAGAAACACAGCAATCAGTGTTCTTTCAGCTCTTAGCGAGCGTGCCGAACAGAAGCACAGTTAGCGTCTTGCGGTCTGGACCGGGCTTCTGGTGTCTCAAGGCCATAGGGGCCGTATGCCAGGATGGTAGATAAACCGGTGCGGAGCTACAAATGGTCATTCCTTGCTTGCTCCGCTTGCGGTCCGGGTGCCCCACGACATGTCAATGTTAACAATGTAAATCTTTAACAGATACTAACCAATCATAATTATATGCTTCGATACAGAGGGACAATAATAAACCGCAGATCCGCCATCTTACCATTTTTAAATGTTCCCGCCATAAGGATTTCAGCCAATCAGAATGGGGATGACGCCGCAAGACGCGTGATCGCGAACAGAAGCAAGACCAGACCTTTACAATTTGAAAATGGCGGGCAACAACACAACAAAGGGAGGCCAAATTTTTGGATCCCGCCTGGCACGTGATTAAAAAACTGCGAATTGCGGAAAATACGCAACCATAACAATGAATTCCAGTGATCCGTCCAGCCGAGTTGAACTAAAACTGAATACCACTGCTGAAGCTGCTTTGCCCTGGACAGCTGAGTTTATGGCCAAGTTCATGAAAAGCGTAAGTGGGAATGATAAAGTGGAGAAATTCGCATTATGGATAGCTAGTAACTTGAATCTCAGGGTTACCGTGTACAGTGAAAATGTATAGACTCACTGGTGTCGGTGCTGGAGCTGAGTCAGCTGGGAAAGTTCTTTGAGGGATTGAGTGTGGGTTAAAGCACAAGACGGAAAGCGGAGTGCGAAGGAAATCATCGAGGGCCCGTTGAGGGTTCCGACGTGGAGGGAGGGGATAGTTCAGAGTATGGAGAAAATGGTTACCGATGTGCCATCGGACTGGGTGTGGCGTTGCCGTGCCGGTATTCACTGACACGCAGGGTTCTGGACAGCCCCGTAACTGACGTCAAGGTTGAGATGATCGCACCGGGGATGCGCACTTTTGTGGGTAGTGGGATTTTGGGTTAGCCAAGTGTATCTACGCACGCAGAACAAAGCCGATGTAGGATAACAGTTAGTTTCGGTTCATTTGGGGGTCCATGATGACGCAAAACTAGGAACAGACAGGGTGGATAACGATCATAAGGGGCGTTCTGGGCAGGTACTGCCGAAGACGGGAGCTTGGGAAGAGGAAGAAATATGGTGAGATCAATCAAGCCTCGTGAGTGTAGTGAGGTACCGGGTAGCATGGAGCAGACTGCTAAAAACAACTCAAAGCCTATTACCGCTAAGTAACTAAATGAGACAGGATACTGTTAGATTTCTGCCGAGTATCCTAGCAATCAAGGGCTAGATATGCTTGCCAATACGATGCTATTATATTACAAGAAGAAGAAAACAAACCTGTTTAAGTGTACTTTTGTTTAGTGAATAATGAAGTTACTCAAATGGCGATTCAAGAAGCCAGCATTGGTGGTAAAGGGGCACCACGCGTTTCTAGCGTCGAATGTCATTCGACCAGCGGGCGTAAGACCAGGGCGAAAGAGCATTTGCGTAAAAATTTGTGGGCGAAGATTTAGTCGACATGGTAACGAGTGGGAAGTTAGCCGATGTGGTAAAGAGCAAGAAAGATAGCCGCCGGTCTAGTTGGTATGGGCAGTTATAAGGTGAGTTAGAAAGCCAGCTGTGGTATTCTCTAACTCCTTTAGAGTCCCATCAGAACGACTTTGGTTTGCAAAGAGGTGGTGTGATAAAGACAGCAGATACAAAAGGACTGATGGAAATAGAACCTCTCAACTGATGGAGAGGGACTCGTTTAGATAAAGGTTGCTACGTGAGCTGAAAAGTACTATAATCTAGTAGCGAAAGAGAATGTAAGGGCATAGCTCACCGGTTCCCGAAACACTACTGTCAAGTCGCTTGTCAACATGAACCCCTGAGCGAACAACGCAGAGCGGCCTGCCTACTTCGAACCTAGCCACGGCCCCAGACTTCGTCGGTACCCAGATTGTAGATCTGGATCTGGGTGAAGAAACTGAAAGTCTCATCACACAAGCGAACTCCTCTGGTCGCATTCAAAAGTGTCGTGAAAACAGTTGGGATGGATAAAACAGCCTGGAAGCCGGATGCCACGGGGAGATTTACGCCGTGGTGGAAAGTAGAGCGGGTAAAGGCCAAAGCCTGCAAATATGAGAACCGTCGATCATTCGAAATCCAGGCCAAAGACGTGAGAACCTCTGGAAATACTGCTATTGCTGCGTAAAGTCCATGAATCAAGAAAACCTTTTCCTGCCGGAAGAAGTGGATTTCCCACAAGAAAGAAAAAATGAAAAACGAGCCCAAACTTCACTGCGGTGCGAAGGTCTGTGCACTTACATTACCCATTGAGCTATACTGGGAAGTGCTTGTGACACACAGAGCTTCTCCTGCCGGGTTTGTTAATGTTGAGTGGGCTCCTGGTCCTCTTATATGGGGATGGAAGCATGTGTGGCGACTTGTTTTTTTAAAGATGCGGGCTGTTGCGACAGTTGTACACCAACCACTGGTCAGGTTTCGAGTCAAAAGTTTTATTCGAGGACCCCAATGGTCCTCCTGTCTAGATCTGGGCACCGTGGCAGTGTCCCAGCCCACGTACAACCATTAGTTGCACACTTGAAAATAGTATCATCTGTTTCATGCCCTCATCAACCGGGTTGACTTACTTGTGGCATACATCAGGGTAAGTGAAAAAGGCAGTTGCTGATGCCTCCCTCCATTCACCCTCACATATTCGCTCCTTCCTCTCTCACCCCACCTCTAGCAAAATCTTTGCTCCTTTTTAGGGGCGGATAGATCCGTTTTTCGCCCTTTGCCGCCAGCTGCAATATCTACAGTTGGCCCGGCTGCCACGACCAGACGCTACAAAATCGTCCCTATAACCCTGACGCTCAAATAATCTGGTAGCCTTCAAATTTCGTACTCTGGAAAAAGCTGGACAACAGATGCTGTTGCACATACACTGTGCTTGCATTCTGTTGATGTGTGTTGTTTGTTTGAAACAAGGATTCTATATTCAGATACGGTTGCTGAACCGACCGCCCCGTCGGTTTTCACTCTCCTTCAGTTTCTCAGCTCTAGTAATCCGGAAGCCGCTGCTGCTGTATCTGCGAGCGTTGGTGCCCTTCCAAGTCACCGAGTTGAGGGGTCTTTGAAAAGTTGCCCGTTGTTAATCTTCTATCTGCGGTTCGCTTAGCAGCGTCTGTAGGAGTGTCCAGGAAATGCGCCGATAATCGCAGCCTGTTTATTGTATTTTCTTCCATCCCCGACACACCGTAGCTCGGATACACCTAAGGGTAGTTCTTACGACGCTTTGAGCGCCTTGTTGCGGCGGGATAAGATCTCAGATATCTTTGCCGTTGCTGTGGATATGAATGAGCCAGTAGGCAGGTTTACCACTGCTGAGGCTCAGTTGGGTTGTCTACGACTGGAATTGGGACGCACGCAAACGGTGAACGCCCGCTGCAGTTATGTGTGTACCACAGACTATTTCGGAGCAGCACTAACTTCTGAAGTAACCAAAGCCGCTTGGCCACATGATGTCCCCGAAAGCCGGTCAAAATTTTATCTGTGATGATTATCAGCGTCAAAAAACACGTGCTCGTACGGTGGTTATAGCCATAACAGTTCCGTTCATTGATTATCTGGGAAGTCGCGGGTGGGTGGCTACTCATTGGGCCGATGCGTGCATACATAGGTTTCAGTGTTTTTCTAGATCAAGAATGAGTGCTTTCGCTGAAAGCAGCAGCTTCAAAGCGTACGCTCCATTGGGCGTACGACTGGGCCATTTCCGACAATGCCTCTAATCGTGGGTGCGTCCAGTCTCGTGGGCCACATGCAAGGGGGCGCTAATGGACAGCGCAGCTGAGTTCGCTTGTGACGGCTTTTATACGTCGTCTTCAAGTCGGTGCTTGACTGGCTAGTTTCGCCCTTCACGTGGTTAGGCGAAAAGGGCTTCTCGACGATGTCGATCACTTGGCATACGGAAAAAGTAACCAAGCCAGTGCGTCCTACGAAGTGTGATCAGTTCATCTATCATCGGTGGGTTATTCCTCTCGAAGACTATTTGATGGGCTGCAGCGCTATTAATTCTATGCTCCAACCAGGCTCACGTAATGCGCCGGAGATATTGATGGTGAAATACTTCAAGGTGTTCAACGTTCGCGGGGTGCAGCTGCCAAGTTTGTGTCATGACTTTAGCGTTGTACACTTGACTCTTGAGAGATAGGCTAATACCTTATCTACGCCACAAGTGATGCAGGTTCACGAAAGATGCTCTGGTCTTTACAATTCAGGTTGAAATATTGTCCCTGGATAGAACGCCGAGACCAATGCGGCTGCCAAGGCAATGTATTTCACCCGCTACCTCAGTTCGCTAACTCGCAAGCGGTGGGTTCGAGCCCACCCAGTCTTGCAGCAGCACCCTACATATTGTAGATGTGAAGGGCATGCCAAACGGTGCAGCAGAATTATTTGGATTATTTCATGCTGTTTGCATTGCGACAGCCTCACAGAGCAATAGATCATATTGCCATTAGCTATAGATGGCATGGGTCAATAAAAGACTGTCACCCGTTCCCGAAAACCTTTACTGACTCGGCTCACATCCTCATTTGTTGTCCCCTCCTCGTTGAAATTTTCAGGAACACACAAGGTGCGGACACTTTCTGGGAACCTTTTGGAACCTGGTGTGAAACAAGCCTACCAGAGCCACCCGCCAAAGTCCCTTGTTGACTGATGTTGACCCTTACTGGAAAGTATTCTCTGAAACCCGTAAGGTGCTGGACACCCCGCTTGTGGAAGGGTAAACCTAACTAGATCAACTCGGTAGACCACGAGCAACACTCTGAAATGCTAAGAATCCGGATACGTATTCCTTCTGGTCGAGAGTACACTACCACTAGAAGTACTGCCAGGCTAGGTGAAAAAGCGTCAGCTCGGATCGAGAGGCTTGGTGGGTCCAGAAAGCTGAAGAGACGGGAGGCAAGAAACTGTGGGAATATGCGTACACTAACTGCAACAAGACCAAAAACCTGAGCAAGAAAGAAGAGCACCTGATTCGTTGAGCTAAACACCTTTGTTTGGATTCACCTATCCACCCAAAGCTGCACAGCCAGATTCCCAGCCGGAAGTGCAGCCCTGGACAGTAAACTTGGAACCCTCAACGGCTTTGGAAACAAGCGAGTGTATTTTGTCCCTCGGCCGTCAAGAGCTTCTCGCCCAAACGAACTTCCACCCGCTCTGTTCAAAGATGGGGCGAAATTCTCAGTTGGTTCTCGTCCAATTTATGCGCATTCATTTGGCAGAAGGAGGCCGTCCCAACTAACTCAAGCGAGTGAATAGCAGTGCTCATTCTCAAAAAGGGTGCTCGCAGTAACAGAATTACAGTTACGGAAGAATTAGCTCGACCCTCGTTGTAACTGGATGCTCTGCGTCACACATTTTACGTCGTCTTATGAGGACGCATAAAGAGGAGACCCGAGAACAGCGAAAAGGATTTCGGCTGGAAAGGGACTGGGAAGACCACCGTCAAGTGTTACAGCAACGGCATACGTATGGGTGCCCTACGACCGTGATGCCCCTTGATTTCCAAAGTACATTCGGTCCGGTTAGTACTTCTGAATACGCTTGCGCAACTGGGTATGCCCCAGAAATTCTTAAATGGCACGCGCTGTTTGTAATCACATACTTTTGTGGGAGTGAGCGCATGGAGGGTCCCCCCAAAAGCTTTTCTACAGGTGGTGGTTCCCAACAAGGATGTCCACCCTTTAAATTTTTTAAAATTTTTTATCGATGAGATTGTGGGGTGAACCTTGTGTTACGGACAGGGACTAATTTCTGACTAAACGGGAGAACAAGACATAATTGCATAGATTAAATAGCATTTTACCTGTCTAAGCATAGACATGCGTAGGCTGAAACCAAATGCAAAACACGATTAGTGCGAACCGCTGATGTCAACGCAAGTGGCAATAATGGCATTCACTCGGGCTGTATGTATAAACGGGCAAATCTAACACAAGGACGAGATAAGGACTGATTATATAAAGCTATCACGGGGAAATAAAAATTGTGGTCGGGCTTCTCGGTTTCTTAAAATGTAGTGTCGTCTACGTTGCTGGGGCCTGGCTAAACCAAAGGCGCCAGGATCATGTGTATTTAGATATGCAGGTGTATCACACAGGCACGAAGGTGAGACTAAGCTACAATGGACATTATCTTTGACGTTACTGCGCAAAGGTGTTTGGGAGTAAGTTATAAGGAATACAGTGCCTTCTTTTCCGCCTGGGAAATGAACATGGGCGTAACTTGGATTGCAAGTTATAGTTTCGACTCCCTCGACGATTGGTTCATACTCTGAGACACGGTCAAGTTTTTTTCCTCAAAACAGTTCTCCGAGTAATTATTCAGGTTGGTATAGATAAACCACAGATTTACCGCCTTTCAAACCAAAACGTACATTCATGTTGGGTGGCATTCGTGGGACGGCACGCAGTAGAAGGTGGATAATACAGCCGACTCACAGTGACGTATCTAAAGGCCACTCGTCTTGAGTCAGAGCTGGACTGCGCTCCAAAGTGTCCGGTTGAGACGTTTGAGTTGCCCGTTCCCCTGAGGATTATAAGCAATTATTCGGCTCGTACAGACTCCCTTGTCATGAAAAAATGTGGATAGTTCGTCAGTTTGACTCTTCTTGTTCGGTGTTGGTATTCTAGAAACGAAGGCTGCCGGTCGGCCGTTCTGAGACACAAATGCAGCATTTAATATCTCGGGCGTCCATCTCGACAACCGATTGTGCGTTTTAGTTGACTGTCACGACCATAACGTTCCCCAACTTCTTTAAATTTTTAAAGGACTGTTGTGTACATTCCGTAGGGGGGAGTTTCATTTTTGACAAGCACACTGATTTCGTCAGAGAAGTATGGTATCCTCTGCTAGTGAGATGCAAATATACCAACAATTCGTTGTTAGGATTTAACGTCGTGTGGATGACGGAATTGATGAATAGGGCACATTGTTTCAGGATCTGGCTTTATAACTTCTTCAGAGACAATATGGCCGAGTGGGCGTATCTGTTTGGATGTTATGACGCTTTTCTTGCAGGTAAGGATATTTCCATGTTTCGTTATTTCACAGAGGGATATAGGGTTACGGTCATGCTCGCCTTTACCATTCTCTCAAATATTGACGTCAATGTAAGCTTGGGGGCCACAAAACTGGAATCTCAAGGTCAGGTGTTGCAAAATATTTTTGGACCCCATTTTGTCCGCAGCTTTTTACGTTACAGTTATATACGGATTAATTAGTTATTTAGAGCGCTCCCTCAATAGCTGCACTCATCCTCCTTCCGACTCTTCCCTATTTGATTAGACTTTCTTGATGCCTGAGCTTGCCAGTACCAGTCCCACGAAGGCTTTCTACTTCCAGATACGTGCCCCTTATCTCGAAAGAAACAACACTTCTAATCTCCTCGCCGTAACTTGCAGCCATATCATACTTAACCATGCTGGCACCCTTGCGTAGACTAGGGGCCTCTCCCTCAGGCACCGAATCCCGGCACTCGTGCTCACGTTTGTAAACGGACCCTGCTGTGGTCTCCAGTATCCGGCTAGGGTCTCAAGTTCGCATGTACCTGATAAATTAAGATAACGCCATTAATTTAGCCTTCCTCTAAGCGATTGTTAGACCCTGAATCCTCATCATCCATCAATCCATCATCCATCCCCTCATTGTGTCAAAAGAAGCACCTAGCAACTAAACGGCCTGGCATTCAGTCCCATCACTCTTCATAGTCGGTCGATGGAGCGCTCCGAGCCACTTCCTGCCGTTCGGTAGTATTAACCGATATATCCTTTCCTGCCTACTCGGCATACCTCTTCTCTCTCCCTTACTAGAAGAAGAATCTTGGATTCACGCAGACCCGGCTAACCTTGGAGCCCGTGTGCATAAGCTGGAAAGTAAACTAGCTTCCTTCCGAAGCATGAAGCCAATCGCTTGCCTTCTGACTTCTGACGCAACATGTGATCCGTCAAACCTTCAAAGAGCTTCTGTTCTCATAGGCGCTGAGATTTTTCAGCGTTTGGGGAGCCGTCACCAGGTCTTGATATAAGCCACCCCTGAACGCATCCCACTCGAGCTCACACAAACTGCTCTCTTGACGGCATGTAACAGGCTTGAAACCAGTTGCACAGTTCGATGACACCGAAAGTCGAAACCAGCCCCGCGTTGCCTAACATTAATGCGATTCAACAATAAAACGGTGTCTTTTGTCTACTGACATCCAAGACACTCCTCCCCTCTACCCAAAAACTCCAAACCGTAAAGGTCAAATCTACTCGTACTTGACTGCGCAGGCAGCTTACTAAAAGTTCACCATCCAAACCCCTAAAACCGACCACTGAAAGCTGCAAGACGGATCCTTTCTACCTCCACCCACCTGCAGCAATCAATATTCTTGGCAGACCTAACGTGCGACCAACTCTTTGGGCAGTTACACAAGCCCGATCACCGTCAACGCATGTGCGCGTAGCGGCCGAGGATCTCCCGCTTTTAATATCAGTGTGCTGAGTCTACTAATCGAACCGGCTTCTTATCCACTCACATGAAATTCTGTTGGACCCCCAACCGTCCCCGACAACACTAAAGCCGGTTCCGATCCAGTCAGGCCTCAAACCGCCCCTTATAATACTGGGGTCGACGTGCTATCCCCAAATTCCCAATACTGCGTCAATGATCCTTTAAGCTCGCCATGTTGTGGCGTTGACTCGTGCCATCGCGCCGCACAAACCTCTCTGTCGGCTCGAAGCCCCGCATTCCCCAGTTATGACCATGAGACCTCCATTTCTATCTGTGGGCACACATTTCTGTCATCTCTGACGTCCATCACGCCAACAAGCTTTAGCGTTGATGTAAAAGATGCGGTATCTCATCAGCGCGGGCGTGAGGCTGCAGTCTGGGACGACAGCACAGGTTCTTCCCCCAGACCTCTTGAACTAATGACACTCCGTTTCTCCCCGCCAAAGCGCTTCCTTGAACTCAAACCCTTGCTTTCAAAGAATCGTATCGTAATGCCCTCTCCCACACTAACCCCCAGAGTTCCTGCCCTTCTATTTCGTCTGAAAACCCAACCATACCTCACATTCTACATAAACACATCTGTGGCCCCTCAAACCGTGTCACACAGGCCCCTGACAGGAACTCTAACCCACAACTACAATTACCTAACCTTAGTCCCTATCAGGTCCCGCCCCCTTGGCCACCTGCGTATTATTCACCCGCGATCCCCTTTCGACAACTACCTACTCCACCACAGCCTCCGCCTCTTCCAAAGCCACGTGCAGCCCCACCTGTACGACATTTGACTGTACCTCGTCTTCTAATTTTAAGGCCCCCTCCGCTACAACCAAAGCAGAGGATTCCTGTTCACCCCCAGTGGAGCCTATTTCTTTCTCAGAGAGTTTGGTTACACCACTGCCTTCCTCGCCACACCCTGTGCCCTCCCCTTATATTGCGTCTATTATTATAACCCTCTTATATCATCTTCTGCAATCAGCCCAGTTCGGCTACTCATACCCTCCGCCCCCAGGATTTGTGGCTGAAGGTACTACAAGACAGATCCGCCTGTCCTCTTAGTGGCCCTGCCTCTCATCCTTTCTTACTTAGGCACTGCGCCAGCCCATCCATCGTGCGTGACCTCAATCCCGCTATTTCTGTTCAACTGCCACATATGGGACCATTCTCTGATGCCGTTGATACAGCCGTTACAAACGATCACTCGGCCCATCCTGTAACTCATTGTCCACGAACCCTGCTATCTGCACCGCCACCCCAAAGCTTTATCCATACCCATCACGGCACGTCCCGGCATCTTATTCTCACACACCCTTACCTGGTCCAAACGCGCCCACCAATTCGAGAACTCCCTTGTCCCTATTCCGTTCCATATTGACCTCCTGGGTTCGCCAAATTTTTCCTAGCCACCCTACCTACCTCCTCTGATCCAGCTAGCAATATTTTCCTCATTCTAATCAACACTTGCTCACTTTTACCTAAATTGCGCCACATCCAAGCTATCTTCACCATAGCTTGTCCGACCTTCACGTGCATAACTGAGACGTGGCTCTCTTCCGGCACGACTAATGCCCTTATCTCAATTCTGGAATACCCTATCTCCCCTCCGATCGTTCCCACTGCAGTGGTGGTGGCTGCCTCACACTCCGGAGCAAAAATGGACGTCTCCCCTATTGATGATCCACTACCGGCAGACACTCCAGATTCTGCTTGTCTTTCTGCCTGTCCGACCAACCCGCCGTACATCCTCGGGTGTTTATACGTGCCCCTCCACACTCCACTAGCTCCATTAGCCAACTATTCACGCTTTTTTCTCGCACCCAAGCTCTACCTCACCTAAAAAGTTAATTGTTGGTGATCTCAACCTTCCTGAGATCCCCTATGCGCCTTTCACCTTAACTTGACCAACTTGATGTCGAAGGGTGGTCTCTGCTTGTACGGCATCCCATGCACGGTCCTCACACCCTGGACACTACCCTTGTCAACAGTTATCTGTGCCCTGCCGCTGCAGTTGGCCCGAAGTCCCCCGATAGCAACCATCGTGTTGTCACTCGCAGCTGGATGAGCGTTCACCCTTCTCCTAGTCCTCCCCCTTAAGCTCCCTCATCCCTTCCCTTGGCATCATTTAAGCCTTTGCAGCCTCGTTGCGCCACAAAACCTGAGATGAGTACTTTATCCCTCGTGACACCCAAAACGTGGCCAACATTTTCACGGCCATGTACTATCATCACTATGTCTAGTTGCTCTCACACGAGCTTCCTGTGTTTTTGGTTGTCGTTCAGCCAAACGATTATCCGTTCTGGGCCATAAACTTAAGAAATATCGTAGGCTCTTCCGTGGAACTCATGACCTCTCCCTCCTTATTCTAATTAGGAAACTTACGACTGAGATTTCCACAGGCAAACGAGCTCTTGAAAAGCGCAAGGAGTCTACCGTGGTAGCCCATTCCCTTCAGTCTAAAATACTGGGGAGCCTCTTTCTTGCTTCTCTTATTCTTTAGCAATTTCAAGTAGTGTGGTCGCTACCGGAAAGCCCCTTCCTGACCCACCTGATTCGTAGAATTCCTATACCGCTGCTTCAACATGGGCTATTTCCCCTCCGCATCGACTCTTTTTACTCATCGTTCCTCATCTACTTCCGTACTGACATCTGTCGATGAAGAAAACCCAACTCACTGCACACTCTCAGTTACTTTATCTGACTTCACCCCCTCACTCTTCCTCCTTAGGGACCCAATATCCCAGGCACCGACGGTATCCCTTCGCTCGTCCTAAAGGCTGGTGTCCCGGACATCTACAACCTCATGCTCAATCTCTTCAATATGTCCATCATCACTGGCACTCTTCCAAGTCAGTGGAAGCACTCCATTATTGTTCCGCACCATAAGTCAGGTCCACAAACTGCTTCAGCTAGCTATCATGGCATCCACCATACCTCTTTGTTCTCTCGTACCGTAGAGCGCCTTATCAAAGTCCCTGTCGTAGATTACCTGTTCACCACCAAGATCCTTAACACTCAACAGTATGGGTTCACGGCACGATGGTCAACTAACACATACCAGGTTGATTTCTTTAATCATAGTTCGTCTGCTTACGATGCCGGACTCTGAGTTATTCCTGTCCATCTTGATATTCGCAAGGCGTTTGACCAAGACTTACATGGTGGAATTCTCAACAACTTGCGATCTACAGGGATTGGTGACCCGCTATTGCGTTGGTTCATTTCTCGCCTCACTGGGAGAACTCAAGTCACCAGCGGAGTTATCCAGGGTAGCGCGCTTGGCCTTCTACTGTTCTTGCTATACATTATTATTGTCACTGAGGTGATCACCCATGGACCCCCTTGTCCATTCGCTGACGACATTGAGATAGCTTACACATTCAGGGCCAGTGACTCTGCTTCTACTCTAGCTAACATTGATCTGAATTCTTTATCCCTTCGGTCCTCTAACCCCTCTCCTTCTTTCGCCGTTCCAAAATGTCAAGCTCTCCCACATCAACTCCAGATCCCTCCTGGGATGCCTAATCTTAATCGACTCGCGATTTCCACTACTCCCGAAGTAAGAGATCCAAGTCTTAGGTATTCCTGTACGTTTAATTTTTCCCAAAATGCACGGTACAGAGTGGCTAAAGCCGGCAAGCTCTGCGTCTTCATTCACCGATCTTTTCACAGTAAACCACGTTTAGTTGCCATCTTTGAGCAGTTTGTAAGACCCATGCCGAAATTCAACCCTGAATTCGCCTCAGTATTTAAGGACATTCCGGACTGCTGTGGAGAATGTGCAGCGCTCGTTTACCATGTTCTTGTTTACGGCGTCATCCGGACTACCATATCGTTCTCGCTGTTTGCCATTTGGGCTGGATACTTTATGGCTGGGGCGCATTACATTAACTTTAGGCCTTCTGCATCGCCTAATCTACCAACGGGCTTACGTAGATGACTGCCATCCTGAGTTTCCTTCCTGCCCTCCCTATAATGTCCACTCCCATTGTCGACTTTTCCAACTGTCTTTAGACAAAACCTTTTCCTTTGCTTATATTCCGAACTATGGAACAAGCTCCCCTCCCATATCCATATGATGTCTTCTCACGTAGGCTTCCGAAACACCATCGACTCTTGCCTTTCTAATAAAGGAGCCGAGCGTCTTTTCCGTCACAACTTACGCCAGACGCTCTCTCTGAAATAGGCCCTAAGCCATTCTAACTCGCGCTGTCACGCTAACTGTCTTATTACCTTGTCCTGGCATGTACACTTGCCAGCTTGAACCCTCCAGCGTTAACCTTCATATGAATAAGCTTCCCTTCTGAGTGTTCTTGGCCATTAAATACCCTCTTACCTATCTGTCATTCAGAAGTTTCACCTCCTGAGACTGCACCTGCACCTGCTTCCTGAAGTGCAGATCTGTCCTAGTGTCTGGCGCCCGCTAACGTAACTTTTTTCATACCCGTTCCTACTGACACTATTGTATTTCTTTAACTTTGGGGTTAAGCTTCTGTGCCCAGACAACCTATTCCATGTTCTTTTAAGCCGGACCCGATCCATTATTAACTCTGTCAACTCTGTCTAACGTCTGATGCTGTGCTTTGCCTAGATCTAACTGACATTACCAAACCAAAGCCTTAATACCTCAATCTTCAGAACAACTTCGCAGCCCCTGATCGCCTGCAGTGCACGCACATCAAATAGTGGGTCTGAAGATACGTAATAAATGAAATGCTTGCTTGGTTCCACTGTCCGTTCATTCAAACACATATAACATTGTAGCATACCTCTGCTTGACATGGTTGTTCACACCAACGCTTTGTCGTCGTTTAGACATAGTACACAGGCTCTGAACATCTCCAGTCTAATCCCAGGGCCCAAAAGGCAGCTGCCGTTTCATTTGCCTCGCTACTTGCCTCTTCCGGTAGCTGTTTGCTGTTCGCTTGTTCAAAATGACTGAGCTGTTTTGCTGGCCAGCCTTTCTCTCCGACCGGATAAAACATCTGGTAGCTGGAGTTCTTTACTAATGCACAAGCCACAATTATGACTGTCTGGTGGCTTGTCACCCTGCAGCTCTTGTGGCATGCACGGGGGATGAAAGCCTCGTGTGGTGGACGGGTACTCTGCATGGATGGTCGCCCTGTTACGTTGCACCATGGTGTGTTCGTATACTCGCCACCCCTCCAGTAGCACTTGTGCATCGCCTATTGCCATTGGTCCTGAGCCTGGCCTTTAATTCAGGAAATCCATGAAACAGCACGGCTATTGTTTGCCTGTTGCCGGTTTCGACTTGCCCTGGTTGTCATTTATCTGGCAACGCCGCGAAATACAAGCGAAGGACAACTGTCCTCTCGTCTTATTTTTAAAAAATGTATCTGGTGTCCTGAAGATACTCTGCGAGGCTCGCGGCTAACGTCGGAGTTGCCACCTTTGTCCTAGTCATGGTTGCACCACCCCAAGTCCAATTCATCAGCTAGATATAACACACACCTATGTTTCTATGTAGTGATAATATACACATAAAATGTAAAAACCTCATTAGTCCCTGAATACCAGTAGTCACGGCTTGCGCCGGTTGGCTGTTTCTGCCGTTCACCATCCGTTGCTTGGAGCTGACAGCAGTGACTCAGTGACTGATGAACCACACATACGATTACCTACGTAAATATATACTACCTACTTTCATACATACATACCCACATACATGCTCTTACCTATCTAGTTCAGGTAGCAACTTCCAGCCACACTACAGTCTCCATCCATTATCCCGGAAGCTCTAGCTCAACCGGCCATTATCTGTATGTCTGCTGCCCTTCTTCAAATTAGCCCCTCATACTCTGCAGAATGGAAATCCTCTGTTTGGATTCTTTAGCTGAGCTAAAAACTACTACAATTCCCTGTCTAACCCACCCTATCTTCGCCCGTACCAAGTAGTCCAACGGCTGGTCTCCTTGCCTGCCACCTCGGCGGCTAAGTCCTCACCTTCCCAAAATTACGCAACTACTCTTACCTGGCCTTGCTCCTTCTGAGTGAAGCTCACTGAAAACACAAGACAACTCTCACCTACTTACAACTCTTGCTTTCTTGCATCGCCATATGAATGTGCGGCACATACGCCGGGCAGAAGCCCACTAATAATAATGATATTCATAATACTAATAATAATGTTTTTTCCATACTGGTGGGTAACATACCGTCAGGCATGATCATAATTTTACTGTCAGAATAATTCATGGCAGACGAGATTTATGGGTACTGGGGATTGCGCGGAAAAGGGAAGGTGTTCCAAACAGTGGGCATTATCCGATGTAGACGGGTCACCCATAAACCGGGCAGGAAAGCACAGTTACTACTACATCGGCAACCTCAGCTAATCATTGGCTGCTGGGTCAGCCAACAAAAATACAGCTTTTCACAGACTTATTTAACATGCTGTCATCCCCTTTGGATTTTTTTCTATTGGACACCGTTTTATCTGATGCCTCCCAGCACTCACCAAACGCTACTGCTCTCATTCCATTCCTTCCTCATCCACCCGTCTTCCCAAGCTTTGAACATCGGCAGTAGCTGCTACAAGCGCCCCGTATGGCCGTCATTCATTCATCTGACTGGCCCTGGTTCACCCACAGAGTCCTCCAACTGAATCAAAGTTACCCATGAATACATCGGTCTGGCTTCATCTGTGTTAGTCCCCTCGTCTAACACAGATCCGTTCGTCACAGTATTGCACATCCCCTGTCAGATTGCCGCAACCACGTCGTTCGTTACGGAGCTATCCAGAAACCGAAGCTCGTCAGTGCAATGATTGCATGCCACTGCCATACCCAGTCTGATGGCACTCCCGCAGCTATTTTCTTCCTACCCTCGACCTTCACCTCTTGCTCACTCAAGCCTGTAGTTGCAACTACAAGCAAATTTTTCACCCAGCCCCAACCGCCTCTAGGGCGCGTTCTTTTGAACCGGCAAAAACCCTTTGGTTGGATATAACCGACCCGGTTTCTCTCTGCAATTTCGGTTTGTCCGTTCCACAGGTTCAACAATTTCATTTACAGTGTTCGTTCGGCCCCATGCATTACCACTATCTCTATCGAAAATATTGTTTACAACTGACCTCCCTACGACAGCGAAACCAGTGAGCCTACTTAATTTCGATGTTAATCATATTTTTGAGACGAAACTTTCCATTTGTCTCTACTTTGAATTCTTTCATTTCCACCTCCATTTTTGCTTCTTGTGACCCTTGACATTCACTCAACCGCCCAAGGTCACTCATGGCCAGCAAGGATTTTTTAATTTTAGTTCAAGTCAACCGGCTTCATCACTGAACTGGTAGTACATCATGCCCCATTGTTCTAGTTGTTTTGGTTCCCTCCACTACGGTGACTTTTCACGTAATAAGCATGTCTCGTCGGTTATGCTTTCCTCCCCGTGGTGTTGTTGCCCACCGCGTTCATGTTGTAATGGCCCAATCATGTGTTGATTGGCATGTCCCATACAAGTTGGAAAATAAAGTTATTCTTATTATAAGTCTTCAGACTTGATGATATAGTCATCAGTATCACGGATTGATACACAGGATCGAGGCTTCGCCCAAGCTCCCGGGGTTGGGTTTGTTCTTGTCATCCAGCAGCTTTCGTTCACCTAAAAGTCATGAGCAAAAAAGGGGTATAGCATTACTCTTTAATTTCTCAGCGCCAGGCAGTAAGCTTGCCAGCGCGAGGACTAACACAAAAAAAACATCTAAAAGTGCTTTCAGCTAGGTACTATATGCAGCGGGAACAACCGTCGAAGGAAGGTTAGTCCACGCACTAACTACCCGGAATAAGAAATGAAGAAAGTGTGCAATTTGAGCTTGGTAATCATCTTACCATATCCTTGCCGTGTATTAGTTTAGTCAACGATGAAAACCCTGCTGGCCAAACCTTATTCAAACAGGGTGTATTAAGTCTCTTCACGGGCGCGATACTACAGGCAAAAAAGAAGTCAAGAACCTCGAAACCCGTTTCGTAATCAACGGATATAAGGCCGCCAACGGTTTTCGTAACAGCTCGTTGGAAACACTCAACGAAGGCTATCTCATTTTTGCGTCCTGGCTAGATAAATTAGTCATTATATTCAACGGGTGGTCTGAGGTAAGCCTCAGACAGTGTCTGGAAGTCCATGAGAATAATACGGGGGAAAGTGCACTGAATCATTCGCAAAACATCAAATACCTTTTGAGCATTTTTCATGGCCTTTTTCATGCCCTTTCCATGGTGCAGTGAGAAGGACATGTTTGAAAAGAGCGGATCCCCAAATCCTTTTTGGTATCTATCGCGCTGCCTTCGAGTCCATTCTCATCATGCACGACAAAGACGTTCGCTGGGTCCCCTCCGAATGACATATGGAAGGTGCCAGTCTAGTAACTACTGCCTTGCGGCGTCTACATCCAATTGGAGGACGCTGGCGCTGGAACTCCAGGGTTTTAAATCGTTCGCAAAATGTAGACATGGACTTGAAAGAAAATCCGGAAGGTCGTTGAGGTAGATCAGAAAGGGGAGTAGTCCCGAAACGTAACCTTGAGGACTTCATTGGAGAACGGTGCCGAAGAAAAGTAGGTCAAGCCTAATTTCACCCAGTGTTTTATCTGATAAGAACGTCTTGATCTAGCGTAGCATATATCCTTGGATCCCATAAGACTTGAGATGGTAGAGTAGCGAAACTTGCGGAAATTGATCGAATGCTTTGGAGAAGTCGAAAAATATGGCATCTGATGTGAGTCCCTCGTCCTTGGCTTGGGTTAAGCTGTCCATAAATACGAGCATATTCGTCACGGAAGAACGGTTTTAGACGAATTCGCGCCGCACTGGGGTTATCAACTTGCTAATACCGTGGTGATTTTATAATGGCCCGCTTCATAATGCTTTCCATCACCTTGCACGATGTGCCAGTGGGACTAATAGGCTTGTAGCTGCTGGGCGATGGTCCACACATAGTAGTTACTATGACCTAGTAGAGCCTTAATTAACACTGGATCAGCAAAGTGTCTTTCGCTAGTAATAACCGAATCCAGCGTGGATGGTAGCTGACCTGCACGGTATCTGGTGGGTTAGTTGACATACTCAGTCCAAGCTCTCTATTGAACGATTTTGGTCATCTCCGACGAGAAATGTCCACTAGAGCCGATGCACCGGAACTCCGTCCAGGAGGTCTTCGGAGCACTAGATTCACCCACCAGCAAGAGGTGCGTGAAGTGTTAGCCGAAGGTGAGTTTCCTAAGTTTATGTATGACGAGCTGGTCATCTTCTGGTGGACTTGACGGGCAATGGTATACCACGCTAAGAAGGAGAAAATCGGTCCCACATAGCATTATTTAATCCACAGTGCATCACAAAATGATTCATGAGTGGTTTCAGAAAGAACATTCTGGGTGGGCAGGGCCGCATGTACTGTAGAGCAACCCCACCTGCCCACCCTCGTTTCAACTCAGCTTGGAAGAGTGTGAGCCAGGTTTCGGTAAGTTCGAGTACGGACATTTGAATATCGCGCATTTTGTTGAAAAGGCTGAGGCTGTTTGTGGACAAGCCTTTTACTACTACGTCTGCTGTGTCCGACAGTGGGGAGTGAAGAGTTTTGCCATCGTCGAGGTTAGCAGATTCGATAGTTTCACGCCGTGTTGAGTCAAAAGTTTCGAAGGGGCTTCTGCGGTGTACTAGTCCGTTTCCTGCCTTGGTGCATCTGGGAAGTGCTGTTCATTTGCTGAAGGTGTTGCCCCCTTGGGAGTTCAGTTTGCGCGGGCCCTTTTTCTCTGAAGGAAGTAATTTTTCACTTCATGGTCCAAAACGTCAGCGGCTGTTACTTGTAGATGGTGCAGTGCCATCTTTTGGACGCTTGGGTTTGCTGTTGTTCAAGGATCTGCGGTGAACATGTGTCCATTTGGTTCCTAGGGCTTTCGGGCGCGGTTTGTCCGGCAAGGTGTCTTTGTGAGTCCTTATCGAGTCAGTTGTGCGTTGGATGGCACCAACAAGGAGTATTGCTTGTGGTGGAACCCCCAAGAGGCTCGTTTTCGCAGAGAACCGCACCTAGAATTCAGTGAACAGCTATTCTATTGGGCGAAGTTTGCGCGGTTTATTTGACCACGGTTGCTTTCCTCTTGCGTTTGCATGGACTGCTATGTCGTCCACGATCAGCGTGGTCAACTCGGTGTACGTTGGGTTTTCCGGTACACTTTTGTGACTTCAGCCTTCAGGGTCATGAGTGACGACCGAATCCAAAATCAGGCAGGCGACTGCTGAGGGCGTGGAGCCGGAGGCTAGTAGTTTAGCATTTTTAATGGTCGTGGAGTCCTCGCAGCAGTCCACGACGTCTCAGCCAACGCTTCTGCCTGATATATCAGTGGGCTTCGCTGCTTGTTTCTGTACAGCTCACCAAATCCAGCTTAGAACTTGTGATTTTGGTGTACAGTTCACTGCTACGCTTTTACCATCTGCTAAGGAAATAAGCGCGGATAACTGCACATATGTTGGACGCTCTCTTCTCGTGCGGCTTGCCTCAACCAGAGCATCGATGTCGTTGGTAGTAAATGGGTCCACGATGGTTGAGTAGATGTAATCTAGAATTGCGCTCAGTTGCATCGGAGTGCTTTCAAGAGCACAAAAGTCCATAAATACTATCGGGTTGGTCGTAAGTTTGCATTCGGCCGATGTGCCGCAAAGCGGAAGCTGGTTTTGCGCCTACCCTCTAAGACCGTTGGAATGGATTTCATTATTCACGGATTCACGGATTGATACACAGGATCGAGGCTTTTGCCCAAGTTTCCCGGGTCGGTTGTGTTCTTGTCGTTCTGCGGTTGTCGTTCACCTGAAAAAGGGTGTAGCACTGCTCTTTAAGTTCTCAGCGCGGGGCAGTAATTTTGCCAGCACGAGGACTCGCATAGAAAAGTGCCTATTGAGTGGGATGCACAACACTTCTAAGCTGCATGCAGCTGGCGCAGACGAGGAGGTCAGGAGAGTTCGATTAACGGCTTATCTGGTCATCCTGCATACCCGCACGCTTAAGAGGTTACCAGGCCTGGCATGCGTGGCATTCTGTCTAAAAGAGGCTGAAGCTTACCGTGGTGTGACGGTTTGAGCTCTCCATGACCCACTGAGCTAAACTGGGTTGTGTCCGTGCGAAACTCGCAGATTCTGTTGCCAGATTGGTCAATGGTTATATGCCTGACCAACACGATCTCCTGGCCCTCCAGGTTGGGAGTTGGAACAGGAGTGGCGATCTGTTCCGCAAAAACGGTAATGTAGTCACATTTTCCACCAAACACCGTTGCCCTGTGGTGAAGCATTTGAGCCGAAAACTTTGGCTGAAGACCGTAATCGTCCTCCCGTCTAGCTGTGGGCGCCCTGGCACTATCCCAGCCCACGTACAGCCATAACACTTTCAACTAACAGTACTCTCATGCCACATCCGCCAGTGCGTAGTTTCACTAACCGGGTCACCTTACTCTCTGCGTACACCAGGGCGTGTAAGCGGAAACATGCTATTGCTGACGCCACTCTTCTTACTCTCACGTTTTCCCTATTCTACTCCAACTAGCCCAAATTTAAATACTCTCTCCGGAGGTCCTAGCACTAGGGCTGATCACTGTGCTCGCCGTGCATCACACCTAGCTGCAGCTTTTGAACCTCTGACTTCAGTACCTACACTAAACAATTTGAAGTGTGTTTCAAAACCCTGAAACCTCTTTATTTAGCCGCCTTTAATGTTCGCAATATAAAGCCAGCAGGACAACAGGTGGCTAGTGCTTGCGCGCTGGATTCCCTCTGCATCGATGTATGCCATCTGATAGAAACAAGGAAACAAAATGCAAGTACTGTGAGTGAAATGACTGCCTCCTCGCCCTCATCCAGATTTCGGATGCGCACCTCTGGTGTTCCAGAGGCCACTGCAGCTGGATATGCTGAGATGGTTATTGAATTGAGCAACGGAGCGGCAGCGTCTCTACTTGATTGGATAACGGTTGATAGTCGCCTCTGAGCGGTTCGTTTGACGTCTGTGAGATGATCTAGAAGTAGTGAGGTCCATCGTGCCCTGTTTATTGTATCTGCTTACACTATAAGTGACTAGCTTGGCCTGAATTCCACACCGATACCACTTTACCGCCCGCAGTTAGGCGGTGCTACGGCCGAGAAGCCCATTCCGCGCACGACTGGATGAACGTTCGGGCCTCTTGCCGGTCCATCATCCAAGCGAGCTCTGCTTAGTCGAAAACCTGGACCCAACAGCCAATCATGACCCAGTATTGGCCGAATGCCGGTTGCCATGCTGCATCCAAAAGGCATCAGTATGTCCAGAATGTTGTTGCGGCATACACTTCATATACGACGCGCTGTACAAGTACTCTGATCTGGTTTTGGGCGTTACTAGGCGCCTTGCGCCCTTGATGGTTTTTTTTGACCAGAATTCTAGGTTAGAATGTTCAGACCGTGAACTAAGCTGCCATACAACCAGGAATACTAAAACTGTGGGTCGTTTGTACGTATGGCGTTGTTCTAGCACCTGACGGAGTGTGAAGATTTGTTCAACGCAACCCCTACCAGACCGGAAGCCCGTTTGCTGCTCTCGGGCCAGCGTTTCACGGGCTACCATAAGGCGACGAAGCACAAGTGATGCCAGCAGTCGCGTTACAACCGGTGTTAAATCAGTCTTCCTGCAGTCACCAAACTCACTGCTAGTCCCTTTTTTGAAAATGGGTATCGTCATAGATTCTCCACACTCGTCTGGGACAGTGTCGTTTTCCCAAGTGCACGGGGCGAAAAAAACCCTGCACATGAAAAGCAACCCTCGAAACCACCAAGACGGGAAGCAGACCAGTATACCGCAGAGGCCCCTTCGAAGCCTTAGACTCAAACCCGAAGTACAGCTATTAAGTCTGCTATCCTCTCTGGTTACACACCTCTCGGCTCCTCACCTTCGGAGGCAGCAGAGACAGTGTTGAAATGCTTGTCCACTAACTGCCTCAGCCTTTTCAACAAACTTTGCGATATTAAACAGTCAGTTTACCTTGAACAGCCGTCCAGATGTCTCTGACGCGGAGATCTCGATAGGCGGCTACTCCATTTTTCGAGCTGACTCAAAACGAGGGAGGGCTGGTGGGGTAGCTTTGTGCCTACCTGCGGCCCTGGCCATCCCGATAGTCCTCTCTGATACCACTCCTGCACCTTTTTGTGATGCACTGTGGATTCAAATCCCGCTGCGCGGGTCTGATTCTCTCCTTGTCCGTGTGGTCTACCGTTTCCCCTCGAGTCCTCCTGAAGATGACCAGCTCCTCATACAAACCCTTGAGCAACTCTCCTCCAGCTACTACTTCACTCACCTCTTGCTGGTAGGTGATTTCAACGCTCCAAAGGCCTCCTGGATGGAGCTGCAGCGCGTCGGATCAAGTGGACCTTTTTCAGTGGCGTTGACCAAAGTCGTTCAACAGAGCGCTTGGACTCAACATGTCGTTGCGCCAACCAGATACCGCGCAGGCCAACAACCATCCCTCTTAGATTTGGTCATCACCAACGAAAGACACTTCGTTGATCAGGTGACAGTTAACGCTCCACTGGGACATAGTGACCACTGTGTGCTGACTTTTGATTTCATCTGCTACTGGGCCAGGAATCCCGAACCTCAAACGTGGATTCGAAACTTCTGCCGTGCAGACTTTTCAGGAATGCGCATCTTTCTCGAACACGTTAAAATGGGACCAGCCTCAGTAGAAGACTTATACAGGACCATTGTCCAGAAAGTTCACGAGGCTGACGTGATGTTCGTCCCCAGAAAGCCAGCACGCAGCCGGATGAGCCGCAAGCTACCGAAAAGAATTCGGCGTCTTCTGGAAAAGAGATATCAACTGCTTTCCAAAAAGTTGACTACAAGAGACATAGAAGATGAGCTGGCATTTCGTAAAATGTGGAACCGCTGTAAATCAGAAATCCGCCAATGGAACGTACGAAAACAAGCCACCATTCTGGACCTCGCCTGGAAAAACAGAAATATGCTGTTTAAATACATGAGACATCGCCGCAGAAACAAGCCGTCCGCGTTCTCCTTGAGGGACAGGAACGGGAAACGCACGAGTGACCCAATAGTGGTATCTACAGAAAACACTATGCAGGCCTATATTCAGCCCCATCGTCCTCGTCACATCCAACCTTGTCAAGGCGTAACTACGAACGGCCTCTAACCGATTTGGTTTTCACGGTGGAGGATGTTCGTCAACTCTTGCACAAGATCAACCCGTTCTGCGTGTTGGGGCCCGACGAAGTCCATCCAAGGATCCTGAAGGAAACGTCGTACACACTGGCGAATCATTTCTACCTGGTGTTTCGTCAGTCGCTTGACTGAGGCCACCTTCCCTCTGCTTGGAAGGAAGCGATTGTCACACCAATCTACAAAACTGGTGACCGACTATCGCCTGGTAGCTACAGGCCTATAAACCTCACTAGCGTGCCATGCAAGGTGATGGAACGCATTCTGAAGCGAGCCATCCTAGACCACCTTACCTTCAACAACTTGATATCTCCTGTTCAACACGGATTTCTCCCAAACCGTTCTTGCGTGACGAACATGCTCGTATTTATGAACAACTTAACCCAAGCCAAGGACGAGTAACTCATATCAGATGCCATATTTTTCGACTCCTCAATGCTCCGTTCTGGGACCACTGCTGTTTCTGATATACGTCAACGACCTTCCAGACGTTCTTTCAAGTCCATGTCTACTTTTTGCGGACGACTTGAAATCCTGGAGTACCAATGCCAGTGCCCTTCAAGTGGATGTAGACGCTGCAAAACAGTGGTCGTTGGACTGGCACCTTCCTCTGAATGACGAAAAGTGCATCCATATGTCATTTGGAGGAGACTCAGCGAACGCCTATGTCGTGCATGGTGAGAATGGACCAGAAGACATCACGAAGATAGATACCAAAAAGGATTTGGGTATCTGGCTCTCTTCAAACATGTCCTTCTCACTGCACCATGAGAAGTCGGCCCAAAAGGCATTCGCCCTTCTACGGATGATTAGGTGCACCTTCTCCCGTATTACTCGCATGGACTTCCAAATACTCTATGGGGGCTACGTCAGACCGCTTCTTGAATACGCCAACCAAGTTGTCTACTCAGGGCGCACGAAGGACGTAACCCGCGCTGAGAACTTAAAGAGCAGTGCTGCACCCTTTTTTCGCTTGTGCCTTTCAGGTGTACGACAGCCGCTGAACGACAAGAACAAAACCGACCCTGGAAACTTGGACAAAAGCCTCGATCCTGTGCATCAATCCGTGAATCCAGATCGGACGAGCGCTGACTGAGGACTTCATCTGCATCCTTGAACAATGCAGGTGAGATATCGTCCGGACCAGAAGCTCGGTGGCGCTTGAGAGGATACATGTATTCACGAGCTTCCGAGGCCGTAGGGGGCTGCACGTTCACTGTCCAGGGTTCTACGTCAGCTGTGGGCTCCAGATGAGTGGCGGCTGGTGACCACAAAAGCTGTTGTTCGAAGTTTTCGGCCCGTCAGTCGAGGCGTTCTTTATTCAAGATGGTCACCCCTTTATGATCCTTGATGGTTTAGCTCACAGGAGGTTTCCCGGAACTGGTCGCGTGGATCAACTTAAATAATCTTCGGGCGTTCCCCGTTTTCTGGGTCTGTTCCATTTTTTTAGCTTTCCTAGACAACCAGACTTCAGGGTCGGCTTCGCACGCTCAATTTCGCTTGACTTCTGATAATTCGTCGGGCCAAATTATGTTCCGGACTTGCGGGGATATTTCTCGGAAATGTAAGCAGTGCCACTGTTCGCTCTGATATCCAGTGCTTGACTGTACGGCAGCGAAACATCGGTGTTGAACACTGATGTCATGCTGTCGATGATGATGGTGATGATGCCAGTGCTTGAGTGAGCCTGGTAGCGCCGTACCACAGGCAAAACTCCCAGCACTGGGCAAAGAGGTGGCGATCTCGTCCCAGTGTGACGTCACATCTGATGGTGGAGCATTTGGAAGAGACCCTAGAAGACGATTCTGGTAAATTCGTCTGACATCCGGACCTGCCAGTCTCTCAGTTACCAGGCGATTTGTCTACACCTTACGCGGTTCTGGAAAACGAAGGGAGAAGCGACTCCGGACGAATTCGTGGTCGGAATCCACGAATGTGTTCCAAAACGAGCGGCAGTAAGTTATTGATCCTTACTATCGGTAACTGATGGCAGTGTGATCGATTTGAGTTCGTAGCCAGCAAGCCGTTGGAGGACACCATGTGGCCAAACGACTTCGGCTATTTCGGGAGTTAGTACTGCATAAAATAATCCTGTGCTGAGCACACAGCTGAAGCAATCGTTCACCATTGTCCGTACGTACCGAGTCCAATCCACGTCAGTTGGCTAATTGAGTCTCAGATGCGCTAAGCCTCCTCACTTGTGCATTCAGATCTCCGACAACCACAACGATATCTGAGCTTTTAGCTTGCCGCAACAGGGCATTCAGGGCGTCATAAAACTTGCCTTTGATGGTGTCAGGGCTACAGTCAGTTGGGGCGTAAGCGGACACGACAAACAGTCATCCATAAACTTCCCGCTTGTGGGACTCCTTCACAGACGTTGGCAGACGAACGGCACAGATGCAACTATCAACGGTCATCCAGTCAAGCAAGTATACTTCCGCCCGGTGACTTAAGGCGACACCTATCCCTGTACACCCTGCTGCAGCAGCCTAGGGATCGCCAGAGGTGCGCAGCCGGAAGCGAGGGGAGAGTGATAGGGCAGTTAGCTCTGCCTCTGTGTTTGCAACCTGAATTCTTGTTTCTGATACACCACACACCAATATCAAGCGAGTCCAGTGTGAGAGCAAGAGCAGCTTGTCGACCTGCTTGCTTCAGAATGCGGACACTGAAGGCGGCCAGATAGACTGGGTGTCGAGGCTCTACTATTGATTTCGAGGTGCCTGAGGACTTCGGCGCTGGATGATGCGCATATGTTGCTAGCAAAATCGTTGTATGACGAACGGAGTCATCAGTCCTAAGTGCTGGGCCTACAAGGAGAGTGTTATTAATGGGGTGGTGAGAGGAAGAACAAAAGATATGTGAAAGAGAAAGAAGGGCGGCGTCAGCAGTGTTTTCGCTTTTTCGCTTACCCGCCTTGCTGTATGCAGCAAGTGAGGCGACCCGGCTGATGGCACCACGCGACGGTCGATGTGTCATGAGTTTATTGTTAGACGTAGGTATCATGGTTGCACATGGGCTGAGCTACTGCCAGGGCGCCCACATCTAGACAGGAGGACGATTAGGGTCCTCAATCAAAGCCCCTGGCTCAAAAGCTTGACCGCAGGGCAGCGGTGTCTGGCTGGAAACGCAAGTACATTATCATTTTTACGGAAGACGTCGCCACACATGTTCCAACCCCCAACCTGGGGGACCAGGATCCTGTTCGTCAGGCCTCTAACCATTGACCAACCTGACATGAGAGAGTGGGACGAGGTTGCCACTTCTTTACATAGTGCTGGGAATTTTGCCTGTGGTACGGCACCACCAGGCTCACTCAAGCACTGGACATCAGACCGAACGGTGGCACTCCTTAAATCTCGGAGAACTATCCCAGCCGGCCCCGAACATAACTTGACACGACGAATTATCAGACGTCAAGTGAAGGCGAGCGTGCAAGCCGACCGTGAAGTGTGGCGGACACAGAAAGCCAAGGAAATGGAAGAGGCCCAGAAAGCCGGTAATGCCCGAAGTTTATTTCAGTTG
>SJOL01007640.1:1497062-1537400 GCA_004794785.1 Opisthorchis felineus
CTGGATATTCATTGACTATCGCACAATTGCAAGCAAAAACTGTAAAGTAGTTCCACAAATTCCGTAATAAATCCCACCTTCCATTAGATCAAGGCGAAGTTACGAGAACACACATACTACTCGCATGCGTCATCAGTAGTACCCACCGTTACAGGTAGGTCAGGCAGCTTGACCTAGCTCAGCAGTTAGCTTGCAAACTTGTCGTCACTGGCGATTTCGCTGCGAACTATGGCGGAAGGTTTGCAAGCCGACTGCCAAGCTCGGTCAACGGGTAAACAACCACCTTATTAAGAACCAGTAGACGCATCCGAGCTACTAGTATTGCGACCAATACGATCCCCCTTTGAAACAGAGATGTTAAATCCAAGTTCCAAATGCAATGAGCGGTAGTCTCAGAGGATTAGGTAGAAGTAAGGCTATGTGGAGTAGGCTGTGTATGAAAATCCCAAAGTAGTTTAGGCTCTACGTTGTTTAATTATAAAAACAATGTTACTCTGAAGTTCTATCGTCAGTTATTTTTCCGAATCGTTATCTCCGCATTCATCGGTTGTTGGACTGCCACTGCTTTGTCATCCGTTCAAGTCGGCGTCCTCTGGGACGATAGTGCGTAACCTAATCCTGAAAGCACTTCTCTGATAGTCTCAACAGTATCCACTTTAATATCGTTTTTAGAACCGAGCAAGCGCAGCATTTCCTCACTGTAATGAGTGCTTGATCGTGCAGGTTATTCTCAGGTGTCAGGCCATTCTACTGTCGATCGAGGTACAACCACTCTAATGTTATGGGATTCGCCTTGATATTTAACCCCATTGTAGGGAGTGATCATTGTGTTTAGCCAAGTGTTTCAGTTTAATGGAATAGAGATCTTCACTTCATGATAGAGGTAAGATGTGGTTGGAACTGAAAAGCAGTCCACTACGACCCTCGTCCCGCCCATGACTCATCGGGAGAGTTAAACAGGGTCGGTCGTGTGTCTTTTACCGTTCTCTGCATCACGCGTCCACTAGCAATTCTCAAGTAGTCGAATCTTTTTTATTGATTTCGTTATATGGGTTAATAATAGTCCTGTTTGATGAGTAGTACTTATTTTACGCCCATCCCGTCTTTGTGTGCTCTATTTTCACTTCAGTGTAGCTTGGATGGTCAACTGAAACAGTGGCGAATGAACCATGATGATATCGCTTCCGCTTGGTCGACACCACTGACTACGGTTCTCCTCAGATGGACTCCACATTGTCTAGATCACCATCCGTGCGCAGATGAACTGCTTGTGGGTGGCACTGAGTCATGCCTTTTATACAATGCAGCTCGCATGGATGTTCCAATTAGGGAGTGGAGCTGGGGTCAAGAGCCTATTCACTGTGCGAAATTCAATCAAGTAGAGTTCAACGTGGCCTGTACTTTGACGAAAGACAATTCCTTGATGCTCATCGACTGCAGGCAAGATCGGCCTATTCGAAAGGTTCGTCCCCTATCGCGTACATGCACTTTTCGGTTGCATTGATGGTAGTTTCTAGGTCATATTTTTGAACTTGGTGCCCATTATGCACCTAAAAGCAGGCAGTATTTTAGTTCTCAATATGAATTTCATCGTTCAGTGAATTCGCTTTGTTCTTGGAAGTAGCAAGCTCCTGTGTACGAATGTCTGGTTTTTGTCAGCAATTTTCAGTTTATCAGGCACAAATCATGTGCTCAGTGATGTTGCCTCCAGCTGCTGTAGTTTCGCTCGCTGGTGATAGGGGTGCGGAGGAAGAAGGGCCACACATTGAAGGCAACATTCTGGCAAGTTCGTTGTCTGACCGTGCCACTTTTCTTACTGAATTGGAATTGTGACGACTACACGTCTAAACTGCTAGGTTTAATGCATGAGCTACATTGGCTGCGTGATTTGGCCACGTCTGTAAGTACTCATAGCTAACTTACCAGCCTCAGAAATAGATAGTCAAACAGTGAATCTCTCAGCATCTGCATATATCAGTCACACTCCTCATTCACAGAATAATGTGGATTGCACTGTACTACCCCTAACAAGTACGCCAATACCACTTTGGCGTCAAGGCTGTCGGAAATAGCAATAGAATTGCCACGCTACCAATATATCATAAGAAGTTAAATGCTTGTTGAAGCATGTCAAGCAGGTCCAACCATTTTTACTACTACTTGCCAATGTGAGTTCACTAAATTTTAGCGGTAATTATCCTCATTGGTCAAAGTGCCTCGAGTACGTTCCATAAGTATTCATTTAACGGTGTCCGGTCATGTTGCCAAGGTTAAAAGGAAATAAAGGTGTGGCAATAGATTGGTCTGCCGTTTTATGTAAATCGAATAGATTCGCCAATGCTGAATGCATGTCAAAGGTCATGCACACTGGAACCGCCGGTCACACTCCACTTCCTGCATCGGTGCCACTGCATCAATAGAACAGTCAGTCGTTCAGGTGTAACATCCTTCCGGTGGCTAGCTGCCATACCACCCGAAGGAAGCACGAGGGCTGAGATACTGCCAGGTTACCCAAGCCTACACAGGGGAAGTCGAGAGGCAGAGGTCCGGTTCGAACCACGGACCTTTCGGTCATTAAATTCGCGCTCTAACCACTGAGCCATCTCGCCCCGTGGTCTGGCGTCCGAGCTCCACCCCTGCATCTGATGGAAGGTGAAGGTTATTGCGGGAACTATGGAATCGCTTTAAACTGTTTGTTTATCATTGTGTAATATTCAGTAAATGTCCAGGAAGTTCAAGAGGACACTTAGGAATGTTCACTTTTCAAAAACTCTGTGCAGATGAGATATCTACTTTCATGTCTAATGGCTTAGCTCGCGTTTGCTAACAAACGACTTCGCAGCAAAGGGCATCCCTCCTTTCGCCAGTAATGAGCACCTTTAGTCGTTCCTTCGATGAAAACTGACTTTTTCTATGCGGACTTCATTCCTTTTGTAACTCACTACATCTGACCCATATGGGCTGAATTTCTCTTGATCACTGAAGATAAGATAATTTCACTGATGACTCCTAGTGTTATGAATCTTCTTTCAAGATAAGCGTCGTGACCCTGGAATGCTTCATAATTGTCCTGGTAAACACGCAGCCACCGAAAATCACTCTCAGTTACGATGCGCTGATAATTTTATTTGTAACTAGACGAACCAATTGTCGTTTGTTGGTAATTTGTTGGAATATTGGTAGCTCGGGTGCATTAGTTGGTAATTGATCAGGTTGCTGTTGATCTGTTCGCCGAGCTTGGCAATTGATTTGCAGATCAATTGCCAAGCTCGGCGAACAGATCAACAGCCACCTGATCAATTACCAGCAATTGTCGTTTGTCCTGCTTCGAAGGGACTACCAGACATCCTTTCCGCTTTCTCAAAATGACAACACTCATTGTTTGGTGATACTGTAATGCAGCGTTTCTGGATCGTTTCAATCATGTTATGTTGTCATGTGTACTTAGGTTTATTTTCTGGAATGCTCATATCTTCTTTTTGTATCAAACATCCGAGGTCTATATAATCCAGGTCAACATGTCGGCTGTGGGGACAGCTCTCTCGGGGAATTGGCATTTTATGTCATCCGTTGCTTTGACTATGTTTGATCGAGGGTTTGTAAATTGTTGCTATTCTGGTCAGTCTAAACGAATATTACATGTTTGCATTTGAATGGCTTGGTAGACTGGGATAATCCCATATTTTTCTCGCGCGCCTACTCATCCTTTAGAAGCCAATATCTTCAGAGTAAGTTTTAATTCATATTTTCCTAGCTTCATGTCGGAAACTGCTTGCAAATGAGACTTACCATGAGGAATTTGGGGTCCCATAGTTTTTCCACGGGGTACAATTTGAAAGCACTCTCCCAGGAAACCAACATGCCTCACAAGAAAGACGGATTCGTTGCTTGAATTGACTCTTCTCATTCTTTGACTCATGGCTTCCTCACTCGTCAAAAGCCCTAACTGCTTATGTCGATTTATGTGGCATTCGAGGTTTCAATATATTTGTTGCGCAAACTGGCGGAATGCGCACAGATCCCAGGAACAGGACAACAAGGGATCTGTATGGATGTGGGGTACTGCAGAAGTGGATAACATTCCGGTTACTCATGTTTACCTCATCATTTCATCTCTTCGACTAAACACAAGAGTTCCGTCATCATAATTCACACATAACGTTTGGAACACCTGGGACTGGTGCTCTTCCGGATGGCATGTGACGCCCTGTTCTCTTCGATTGCACTACACGACTCTGCATTCTCGTGACTTGTTATCCTCTAAATTTGGCAGCAGCTGGAATTTGAACCCTAGAACATCTTGCCAATTCTCACATAGTTCGACCACTCCTATTTTGTCTTTCAAATTTAAAGACTTTCTGGGAATTGTGGTTTGTTGGTCGCCTGTTATGACGACCGTCTGAGGGAAAACAGGCAGAGGACCGTGATCGCTAGGTCTTGAGAAAATATCACTCCTCACTCGAGACTTTGAGTAAGATGACATAATATGACCTGTAGAATCGCAGTGGTCTTACGCTCGAGATAGGTCAGTGGTTAAGGCGCCAACTTATTGGCCGGAAGGTCCAACTTCAGCATCTCGGCTGCTCCTGCCTGGACTCGGGCAACCTAGCAGTGTCCGAGCCCTCGTGCTTCCTTCGGGTGGCACGGCAGTTAGGCACCGAAAGGGTGTTACAGCTGGACGATTGTTTTTGTTTACACCAAGTAATTTTGCTAACCAGATCGCCGGATATTAAGCTCCTTTTTTGGTCTACTGGCTCTGTTGACTGTTCTGCGCGCTTTTGACCCTTATTTCAAGCTCGGTCATATGCAGCATGACGTCGTGATATCACAAGTGCTGCTAGGTCCCGATGTCACCGGGCGTTCATAGGTTTAGTGAGGCTGTGTGATATTTGTCGTAGGATTTTCAATACACCATGTATGTTGCCTCAACTAAGTCACTCCTGCTAACCAAGTTTGTGTCAACTGAACAGAATTTTCACGCCTGATTAACTATGAGTTCAGTGGGACGTCGTATGATGTTTCTTGTTTGGAGCGTAAGTGTTGGCTCTTCGTGCTGCAGGTGAGGCCTTTTCTCGTTCACTGTGATAGTGAACCATTTCAGCACGCGGAAAACTTTTCACTAGCCAATTTTTTCGTATTCGAGCTTTTCTTGTAGTTCCGAATCCCAAGCAGTCTTTTCACGTCCTACATTATCACTGGACCTCAACACGATGCCATTTCAATCGGCTGATACCATGTCGCACTAACTAGCTACCCGTAAAAGTTTATTTCTTTCTGTGTGATCAACTCAGGATATATGATTTTCTCGCGTTAACGCGTACAGGTGAAAATGGATCTGAAGCTGAATTCCTTCTGCTGGAACCCCATGGAACCGTTCATTTTCACCGCGGCATCTGAAGACTATAACGTATACACATATGATACACGCTATTTCAAGTTTCCGCGCCGAGTCTACCGGGGTCACGTTAACGCTGTACTCGATATTGACTATTCCCCAACTGGACGCGAGTTCGTCACCGGGAGTTACGATTCCACGGTATGTATGCATTCTTTCCAACGTCTTCACACATGTTTTACTTCAGATTCGGTTATGGCATGTAAACGACGCTGAATCATTCGATGTCTACCATTCGCGACGCATGAAACGCGTTCTTGGCGTGCGATTCACACTTGATACTAAGTTTGTCCTATCATCCTCATCAGACCAGAATGTTCGAGTTTGGAAGGCTCATGCTAGTGAAAAACTTGGCCCGGTAAGTTGACAACGAACTTTTACATGTTGAGTAACCCATTCTCTCTATTTTTCGGTTTTCAGATGCAACCACGTGAAAAAGCATCGATCAATTTGGCTGAAGCTTTGCGTGAAAAATTCAAAGATCATCCGGAAGTGAGGAAGATTCTCAAAAAGCGACATGTTCCCAAACCAGTTTTGGCGGCTACTCGTGAGCACACCACCATTCGAGCTAAATGGCGCCGAAAGGAACGGAATATGCGCGTCTTCAATAAAAAAGATATCCCATACGTGCCAGAGAAGGACAAGCATACGGTGGCTCAGTATAAATGATGATTCTTTGTTAATACTTCTCTGTATAATACACCTTTTGATTTGATTAATTCTTGTTTTTTCCACTGCAGTTACCGCTATACTGTCACTCCCTCGATATCCATCCATCACCCGAGCCAGGTTCCTTCGGTCGGTAAGATTTATTATACAAGTAACGCCTGCTTTACTGATAGTGTCCTTAAAGTTCATCTGTCTTTGTCGCCTATGTTGTGGCTTAGGCCAACTACCGCAACGGGCGCTGACGTCAGCCGCTCGGTTGACTTACGGACACAAGGCGGACGGGGATTAGGCCATCTCGAAGTCGCTTTACTGTATAACCACTATTAAATGTCAACCGACCACGGTACAGTCTGCCACCACTATACTGCCACTGTAACGTCTCGTTCATCACCTGTCGGTTTGTGCAAGTTTTTTTCAGCAGCCATTATTATGTTGTCGCTCTCTCCGTTATCCACATCAGCTCCATTTCTTTACATCGACCGCATGCGCCACGGCGGTTTTTCGTAACATTGGCTAGCGATCTTATGTGGTTCCTTATTTTGTTTTCTGTCAGTCCCAACGACATAATCTCTGTTGTATCTAGGCTGATGTCCCCAACTTTGTAAGTGCAACTTTTAGCGAATAAGCTTGCAGCAAGACAGTGAAAGTACGCATCGTAAGGATAATAATATGAGCTGCGAAGGAAATAATCCAAAATTTTGGTGCGTAGACAAAACCCATAAAATGAATTGTTTTTGTTTAAGCTTATACAGGTTCGTAAACTAGGTGGTTCAGAACAAAACCTTATTGGTCTTTTCGGGGGAAGGCCGACAGTCTAGAGGTGCTCATCGGTCAGCTGACCAAAGTTGGTGTTTTGAAGCATAGGGTTTCGAGGACGGCTTCCGGCTAGCTACCACACTGCCGAAAAGAGCACACTTTTTCTACATATGGAAGGTCGTAAGGTCATACTGAATTTACAGTTTCTCCCCCAGGATAGACCTGTCAAAGTAGTTTCCTGGGACGGACTGTCTCTACAGAAACAAACAGAAGCGATCGCTTCAGAGAGTCACAAACTATAGTTGGTGTTCACTGTCGATGGGTCCTTTTTTGTCTTTATTCCATGTGAGGCTCCACAAACGTTTTGGCCTGTTAAGGTATCGTCTTCGCTTGCCGTCGCTTTTGCTGAAAGACGAGGATTAATGTGGAATTAAACGTTTATTTTCAAATTAGGATGGTGTTAGCTAGAGGCTTGTTTAAACTCAGGAACTGCACCTGTCTGATGGGCACCAAAAGTGCTGTTGAAAAGTTTTCATTAACTTCATCAGTAGTGTCGTATCAAGGAACACAGTTATGTTATTGCAAATGAATTTTATCTAGTTTTGTGTGTTCACTGGTTTAACTTAATTCGATTTGTACATGCCGTGGAGCTTGACCACGTACGCGCGAAAAAAAAACTGGTTATAGAGTTTCGTACACCGTCCCCTTGTCTTAAGTATACTGACGTCTACTAATGGCTTAAGCGCTGCTTTTCGCGTCGCCACAGTTTCTGGCTACCGACGCTGTAAGATCTAGGGGCGATTACTTGATACTGGAGAGCACGGGAAAGTGAAATTCGCTAGAAACTATTTGGTTAATGAATATGAATAAAAGAGCGGATAGGATAGCACCAATGGTTGTGTGATGTTGACGCTGTGGTGATGGCAATGGGTCAGATAACTCACCACCGTAAAACCGCGGGCTGCACGAACCCGTGTGCTTGATGCCTTTTGTTGTGTTCTTCATTCATAAGTCTCCCACCTTGCGCGATAGTTCGATGCACGGATGTTTCAGTGGTCGATCTCCTGACACGTGAAACACTTCTCTGTATTGAAAGTCATTACTGGCCCGAGTAGCCCAGTGGTCAACATCGCGGGTTTTGACGTTTTGACGACTCGGGCTCGAACCCGACCCCGGCATTTCGACTGCTATAGGCTTGGACAAGCTGGGAGTATTTCAGCCCTCGTGTTTCACTCGGGTGATATGGCAGCTAGGCACCGGGAGAGAGTTACAGTTGAACGATTATTATGTTATACCCGGGTTGGAATCCATGCAGCATTGCTCTCAGCTTAACTGTCTGAACCTGTACCCGTGTTTCATTAAAAAAAGTAGACTTAAGAAGATGCGATAGTAGTTACTGCCACCGCTATCAAAAGCCACACGCGAGCAAGTTATTGTCTATTCAAGCTGCCACAAAAGTCCGAAGAATTGGAGAACCCATAAGTACATTACAGTGGTGCTTTTCTATCAACCATGTTCCGAAAAAAGACTACGCAATTGCTTTAGGTGGTACCCACTGTCGATTGTGTATCACCACCCATAGTACTGTGTGCTCCATTGGTTTTATTCTTTTTCAAGCATTGTACGTATCCTGTATGACCCGTTTGGTTTGTGGACTGTTTACGTATGTTATTCTGAGCAAATCGTGCGAGAGATTTCATATTTGAGGACTCATCTTTGTTGTCTTATCCGTGTGCTCCTGTGGTGGGCCCACTGAAGTTTAGTCAACAGCCCAAACTTCGCTGCGTTCTATCTTACGTTGTAGCTTGGGTCCTCTTTGGTGCTGCCGTGGGTTGGACTTGCCGTGTCGTGAAACGGATGTATCGAGGTAAAAAACTTATGTTCACAAAATAGACGGATGTCCTGCACGTTATAGGTTTTATATGTCCTTCAAGCCTCGATTATCGTTAACCAGGGACCGTCAATGTTTGGAAATAGTGAACCCATCTGTTGCAGAAGGATCACCACGTTTTCCTCTTAGGTTAACGTACACCTCTTTTTCGTTTCAGCCATCTGTTTATTGTGTTCTTTAATGCATAACCTGAATTCATGGCAAATACTTGAAATCGAATTCCTACACCAGGCTTGTCCAAAATTAGACCCTAATTTATGTTTCGAGTTCTCAGAATCTTGCAGAACCGGTTCATTCTGGATCAACATATCGTTGCCCGAATCTGGCATATGGCTATGCGGACCTGCTACCAAAGAACCACCACGGAACGATGTGCTTGTGGAAGAGTCTCCTGAACGTTGCGTCTATCGAATCACGCACATACCTCCCATAATTATGAATTTCTCACTACCTCCTGCTTATCCCGGTCGGGCCACAGCGCCTATCGCCCCATCTCTTTCCCTAGATTCTTGTTGGATGCCACAATCAATGTTATTTCACTTGACCAAATGTTTGAAGCATCTGATCTCTTCCAATCCCGGTGAACTAATTTTATGGTCTTTGGTCGAGTTTCTCAGAAACGAATCTCTTCCTGTTATATTCGACTGTACTAACACAACTAAACGTGGACCTTTACACATCAATCTATTTGACTATTTTGCCAGACACCACAAGGAACTACCGTTTTCCATCGCGCAGTGCACTGCATTTTTTGTCGCGCATAATGATGATTGCTTGGACCTTGAATACGACTCCGCCCGATGGGAATGTCCCGTTTGCTTCACAACCAAACTGGGTACCAAATTCTTTCGATTTCGCACTTGTAAACATCGCACTTGTATGAAATGTGTCCGCCAGGGCTTTATCTGCGCGCTGAAAGACGGCTTGATGGAACAAAAGATGGCCTGTCTCTTGTGTGGTTTGGAAGCCGAACCCAATGAGGTAATCAACTGCAAGATGTTTGGAACTGGTGGAGTGTTAATTGTTTCAGAGAGAGGTTTGGTAAACAGTCGGTGAATTTATTGGCGGGTACGAAGGTTCATATCGGTCAAACAGCCAGGGAGTTGCACACTACAATCGGTGACCATAAGCGGTGCGTCAACATGCCACCAATATCGGGCGATACTTAAAGACTGGGCAATGGCAAGGCGCACAATGGGTTCTGGATACAGTATAGATTTGGATGATGAGGAAGTTTTTGGGCAATGTCTAAAATTCATACCACAGCGGTTGGTGGTCGAAGCGGTGGAAATGGCTGAACAACCCGGCGTGAATAAAACAGAGGGCGTTGAGCTGGTTTGCGTGCGGAGAGTGGTTGCAGATCAGCCAAGGTGACACAAGGCGGTATACAGTTATCGGTGGAACGTTCTTGGTCTAAAGTACAAAATCCGAAGAGAGTAATATGCGAATAATCCCCCAACTCCAATCCAGTTGTCTTAGAACGCCCTAACATACAATGACAAACAAAATCTGTTGGCGATATCCCAGAGGAATGGTCCATTAAGTTGACCTAGACCGGAAAGGAAAGGCTCAAAAATCCGGATTCATCTTGGAGACAATCCTTCCTAAACAGTCTGTCGTAAGTGTCAGTTATCCACACTAACAAACGGGAACTTCTTACTGACATCCAGCGCTGATTAAGTCGGTTGGTCGTAAGAAATCTCACCAATTGGCTCTCTGACTGCCTGGTCAACCTGGTAACTTGGCCTGAGGATGCTTTGATGTCAACAACGAGACGTTGTCCAGCAATAAAGCCACCGATTGTATACCAAACTACTGAAACGAGGTAACATATTTCCATTATCTGTGTATACTGTGCGAAGTGTGGCTTTTTTATGCACCCGCTCAACGTGAAACCTTCAGATTATCTACACTTACCATTTCATGCAGCTTGCCACTAGTTTTATGTTCCCCCTTATTCGGGTGCGTACATGTGTCCGGAAACGTTACATTGTGTGTTGCTTTGTTACTCCTGCTTGTCGAGTCCACGTCAGGACAATTTTCGACTGGGTCAATGAAGAGGCTTTCATATCGTTTCGCATTCCATCAGCACGCAGTGTAGTGCTTTGGAGGTCCCATTTGGAGGAAATAAAATTTATTATGAATATAGGGGACAGCTACCTCGACTGAGATGTCTTGCAGGTTTGAATGTTTTATGTTTAACGACAGCGGGGGGATCAGCAGTGGATGGTCTTAATAGCGTTTCTCCGCTGTGTATGCCGTACGTGCGCCTTATCAATGATGATCGATCGTTCTGAATCAGTCTTAATCAAATGGACTACAGACAACCGGACGTCAATTTTGTACCTCTTGGAAAGTAGATGGTGATGCCTTAAAGTAATTAATAGGGAAAAAATGACTGGATGTTGGTGACTGCCATTACACTTTTCTCAGATGAAAGTACCTCTTCTCGCAAGGGCCACATCAAGTAGTGCACTCAGTTTCGTCATCAGGCGATTAGTTGTGCTTGGAAGTTCCCATTTTGGGCCTGGTCACGCCCTTGTCAGCCAATCTGAAGCCTCCAGCTGCACGAGGTGGTTCTTAGAGTATCTGTTGCTGAAGGTGACGATCCGACCACCCAACGAGGGGTCGTCTAACAGCTCCCAACCGTGCATAGCGATCCGTTGGTAACAATTTGCTCTCTCGGAACCCTACTGCATTTAACTCTTAACTTGATAGGGATCTCCAGGTAGTCGAAGATTGATGACTGTTAATCACCGGTTGTCTGGCTACCCATCAACGACGAACCCTAGGCTCACATTAATGTTGAAATAGCTGAAACCGGAGACTCGATGCAGTCCCTCCTGTTCAATATTATGTTGACATTCCTTGGCACAATTTGTAGCACACGGGCTGACTCGATATTCTGTAGCGGAAAAAACTAAGTGAAGTGCAGCCGGGATATTCATCTGAGTTTCCGTTGAATCTGCCGTCAATACCAAAGTAATCTTCAGTTGCGTACAGTTCGGTCAAGTGAAACATAAGGTTGACAGAAACTCGGATACTGCGCCTACATGATGAGTCCAAAGAGAGGCGAAGTCGGCAGTCGGTCGCGCACAACCATCCCATACCCCTCATGTTCAACGATAACTGCCTAACGAACTTGTCGGTTGGTCAGATAGAGTAGTATCTCCCCACAAAGTATTTCGTAATCACAAAACACTGATTTGCTTGACTTACTGTGGCTTCAAGGAAGTTGTGCTTGATTAATTTTGATGCTTTTAAGATGTTTGCAGAATTACATGTAAAGACTGCTGTTTTCAGAGGTTGAAGCTAGATTCTAGGGCTCTCGACAGTTTACCCAAGCAAGCAAAAATACACTATGTAGTCAGCTCAAAAACGTTTTCAGCTTTCCTAATCCTACTGTCCAATTCTTCTCTGCGCTTAGGCCCGTCGGGTGCTTCCGTCAACTGAGTACGATCGGTATGAGAGTTTGCTCCTAAACCGAGCACTTAATCGAATGCCAGACATTGCATTCTGTCCGCGCCCCGGGTGCAACAACAATCCGGTGATTCTTGATTACAAAGACTTGGGACGATGTACGATATGCGAAATGGCGTTTTGTCCACGGTGCAACTGTGTCTCTCATGGAATGCAGAAGTGTCCGAAGAGGAGTTCAGAATCGGACGACGGTACGCCAAATCTTCATTTTCCAGTGTTTTACAGGCTGTTCAAAATTACTTTTTCATACTTTTTGCATCATGTGGGGCAGAAGGGAAGTGGACTAATCCTGCTAACATATCAATAACATATAGTTGCAAAGCTTAACTAGAACTGGTTGCAGCGTATTGGGTGCCAGTGGCAAAATGTTCCTAGTCGACCGGCGGAATGCACCGTAATTTTTAGTTTGTCACGTGTCACATGTAATCAATGAGCTGCTTAGGTTGTAATGGCGGTTTTTTATTTGCTCGTGTGACAGTCAGCAGAAGTCGACAGCGATTTCCGGACGGATTATACACAGACTTATGTAGTACACTATTTATATACGCTAAAGTCCGAGCACAGAATGCACTATCTTCAACAATTATTCTCTGTTTGCATTGTGTCAGTGTGATCGCTGTATGAAAAACAGTAGAGGTGACAATAGAAAGCATAGGATTTTACGGTTTTCAGCGGCATCTGATCACAATTCATGCAGTTGCCACCGCTATGTGGGTTCTATCTACACTCGTCGAGCTGAGTATTTTGGTTGTGATTGTTACATCACCAGTGCATTGTGAGTGCCTATGCACCCAAAAGTTGCATCCTTCCGCACCGTCGTATGTACTTTCGCCCATATACCTTTAACGATGTCTCAGTATGAGAAGCGAAAATTCCGACTGCTGCTGAAACGTTCGCGAGTTAATTGATGAGCTCTATGGACAAATCAACGGCCATACCGTACTGCACTTCAGAGCACATTTGGATTTGACGGCATGAACTTAGTGAAAAATATCGGCCTAGTCACTAATAAAAATGCCCACTGAGTCAGGTCATTCACGTTGCATATTGCTTGTTTTTATTTATTTTTCAACATATGGGCTAAGGTTTGACGACAGAGTCTAGAACTCTGTTAGGAACTTTGAAGTTACTTCTGTTCGCCTCTGTCCGATGCGCAACTTAGCGAGACTCACTCCTACCCATCTATCACGCAGAGTTCCCACTGCTGCTGTCTTTTTGGGCAAGAGATGTTGTCTTTATGTGTATTTTCCACCAGCTCTATTGTCACCCCACATTCGTACGACAATCCCCTCACTCAGTTATACATAGTTTTGTATGGAATTCTTAGTTCTTTTCTAATCGAATCTACTGATTCGATATGTCACTGATAACAGAATCCGGACATACTTGTAACATTGAGTACCACTAGTGGATAGACTGGAGCAATCGCACATGTGCACACAGGCAGGATCTAACGAATTGAAGCATCGTGCACCTCTACTAGTCATATCAGCAGTTTAGTCGGTTGGCAAATGTAGGTCAATGACAAATCCACTGCTTTTGTGGCGTATCTTGTCGGTGGATTAAAAGCCGTTTCAAGGACTAGGAAGTGTTTCATCTTCGGTTCTCCGAGGTTTTTTACTTCAAGGGGGACAGTGCAGTGGAAGAAACCCCGTCTCACACGACCTGTCTCATCGGATGGAACCAGTACCGTTCACAAAACGGTTGACTTGGTTGATATTAATAGTGATAACGTTGATAGGCTGAGTGGCTCCTTATGAACTCCGGACAGTGCTGAGCTACAGTTGCAAATGCGTTTGATAAGTCATCATACCAAAACAACCTATTTGAACTAACCATTCATTTGTAAATTAAAATGATTTTAAAGGGATACTCATCCGAATCTCTCGTTTATAGAATTCGTCAACTGAATGTGTTAAACAGAACCCAGCTCATGTTGCAGTTGGAACGATATTCAAGATCTCGACATATTTTCCTTGATATGACTACTTAAAAGGTCGATGATAGCCTACTAGCGGTATTAAAGAAATACTTCGATGTCGTTTCAACTGAAAAATGAGGTAGCTTTTTTGCAGCACATGATTGGAGCATATTATTAACCAGGGCTTCAGCTGGAGCTGCCGTTAGCACTAAGTATGGTTGATGGAAATTCAAGAAATAGATCTCTCTGGTGAGTTTCCAAAATGAGCGTAACCGATAGTGGGCTGCCCAAGAGTTTTCATTAACCTTATAGATGGTGTCATAACTAGGTTGCAAGGCTTATTTGGAAGGAAATATGGTTCTATCAAGCCTTTTGCACGTTTCATATTGTGAATTCCACCCAATTTTGATGAGCAGTTAATTTCACCTGGTCCGAACTTTCCGCAGGTCACTATCCATAGAAATCTCTTTGACACAAGCGATGGGTTGCATATTTCCCCCCTCAGTAACCCAGTAGAATAAGATCGTACACTTCCAACTAAAGTTGATTCCCGTCGCCGTGGTGTGCCAACGAGGCCATGACTCGAGGGATAATTTTATGCAATATACTGCTTACCGAACAAGCCTCAGCGCCGATCAATGTTCTCCCGGGCGCTTGTGTGCGACTCTTCAATGGTCTAAACTGCTCAACAATCTCAATGGAACTATGCGGCCTGTAGTTTTCTACAACTTGCAGTAAAGGCTTCCAATGCGGAGCGTTTACATGCGACGAGATTCGTAAACCTCTCCATGGGTCTTGCCGTCGAAATTTGAGTGTCTTGTAAGCTCGTAATATCAATACCCCGTCATTTGGAGTCGGAACGCGCCATTCCACAGCAGTTTCATAGAGTGAGGTTTACTTTGACTTCCACTCACATTGTAAACCAATGAACCTTTTCAGTTAGTCAAGTGAAAACTGAAATTCAGGGCAGGCGACGTGATGTTTGATGGACGATAAGGTTTTCCTGTCTATCAGGGTAACCGAATCCATTCTATTCCCTTATGTATTAGCTATCAACCCCCGGTTCGACCGCAGATGGACGTTCGCCTGGAGACAATATTACTCCCTCGCAAGAGCTACTTCCTGGCGGTCACCTGAAGAAAATGAAACCCTCGCGAATAGAGCATGTTGTTTACCATTACTGGCCGTTAGATGATGGCTTTCTCATATATCCTTCGTAATCGTAGACGCAAATTATTGTCGATACGAATAAGTTACAGTTACTGGAGTAATATCGACTCACAGGATACCGCAGCAGACATGAATCAGTCAACCTCCACTGGGGAAATTATGTCGGTCTCACTGCTGAATCCCGTCTTCCCAACGTTGCGCTCAAGTTAGGTTCAAGAGGCCCCAAACCCCAGACAGTTACAGTCTACTCAATGAAAAGCAGCGATGGCTTCCAATACAGGAAGTACGGTTAGTCCATTTGAAGTTAAAATCGATCGTCCATCAGATTCCCGGAACGCTGCGCGATCTGAATAGTGTATTCGATTAGCACAGGTTATCTTCTTGCAAAGTTGAGAACATCCTATGCTACCAAGTCATATGAAGACAATGTCTAGGCTTGAGCAACCTGACAGTATCTCAGCCCTCGTACTTCCTTCAGGTGGCCTGGCAGCTAGGCACTGAAAGGTTTTTACAGCTGTATGATTATTATTATAAAGCAGCAAGTCGTGATGTTGTTGTTTCTGTCGGAAGCGGCCGTTTGCGTGGTCAAATAAATAAGGTGCTGTTTCGCGCATGGTTTGGTCCCTCATCATTGTTCCTGCCAACTTCATTACGTCGTGTTATTATGCTAGCGGTATGTACTCGTAAGCTGTTCGACACATGGTAGTTTTCAAGTAAACAAGCTCCAACATGCATGTCACAGCTGAACGATTATTTTTATCAGTGTAGATTGGCTCCTGGAGAGGGAATAACTGAAGCGAATCTATAAGTGTCCATTGTGAAATGCAACCAACAAGTAAAATGTCCCAGAACGCCTGTAGGCAGTATTTATCCCCTCCCCGAAATGAAATGCCCTCTGATGTCCAAAATAATCCCACCTTTTGATCACAATTTAGCATAAATCAAACTAACACTTACTTCACCCAGCCACAACTACTCGAGTAAAACTGTAAGAATGGAAGTGCGAAGCGGAACGTGGTGCTGCTGGTATCACACTGAGCTAATCCAAGCATAGTGATTCATGAAACCAATTTACTATGGTAAGCCCATCACTATCGCTTGTAAATCTAGGGAACATTTTATGGATAGCAAAAGCTTACTCAGCTCACTCAACCCCGCACTGACGATGTCACCTCGATTGGTGATGAAACGTTTGCAATCCAACTGCCAAGCTCGGCGAACAGACCAACAACCAAGCAGCGCACCCGAGCTACCTATATTCCACAACATTGCCAAAGCTCACTCAGTTTGACGAGTGAAAATCTCAGGGTCTTATTAATTGAGCAGTCGCTTCGCGTTCAGTGTAGCGATTAAGTTCAACCTGTCACTTGGATGTTTTGAAAATTCGTCCCATGATTCCTGTAACATGTACATCCCGGATATTTTTAGCTCTCAGGACACCGGTTGACTGCGTTTGTGAGCCGGATTCCACCTGGTAACTTTGTTTTACGTCCTGGAAAGTAAATTCCCTGTCCGGCTCTTGGAACGCGCTCGTGATTCTGCACTGTTACTGCAGAATCCACAAGTCCTCATGTGGTTCATGCAAGGCTATTTCTATCCTTCGAATCGTAGGCAGAACGATTTAACCAAAAGAAGCCGGTAGATCCAATCAATTACTTGGTGTTCTTTTAGGTTATACGGCACAAACTGGTTATGATGTTTTCAATCAGTGGAAAAATGTTTGCGACCGATGGAGAATTCATCGTTTCAGAAGACTTTGGTATAGGGATTGTTTACTAAACATTTCTTAAACGATGGTTAGGAGGCTCTTCAATGTGAATAGTTTCCGTGCACTCCGGAAGAGAAGGTTCAGTGAGTAGGTCGGCTACGAACCAAGTTTGGAGATGCAAGCGTTTTGGTCCTGTCGGTTGTCGATTCAATTTAAAAATTGGTGATTGTACAGTGAACTTAACATATGAAATTTCTCAACGTTTCGAGTGCCGAGATTTGGACTTTGTCCAAGACTAGAACGTTTTGTTTTCGGCTATTTGTTTCGTGACCAAATCCACTTCCGGAGGTCAAGGCACCGGTTGAGACAGCTGGTGTTGGTGTTTTATGATGCAATATTGAAAATGCTGCGTTGGTTTTGTATTGAAGCCCATTTCGCCCAACCCAAAGCGCTGTTGCGTATTAAGTTGAGCCAGCTGTCTGTCGCACTGTAGGTATCACCAATCGGCACGGTTATTTTGGGTCACCGCGCCCCAGATTACTTTCGGTTAATCCCGCAGTAAATTAATATACATTGTCTCTTTCTTACTGTTCTGCATGTCTCTTTTTAGCTGTCACCTCAGTCCCATTCACCCCATTTTGCCTGACTGTGTTACTCCAACTGACCTAAAGCGAGTGAATAACAACCAACCCTTTGCAAACTTTTAAATAAATATAAAACTGAATCATTCAGCTGTAGCACCCTTTCGGTGCCTAGCTGCCATGCCAATGGAAGTAGGCACGAGGGTTGGATACTTCCAGGTTGCCCAAGCCTAAACAGGAGCAGTTGAGATGCTGAGGTTGGGTTCGAACCACGGACCTTCCGGTCCGTAAGCCGGGGCCTTAACCACTGAGCTATCTCGAGCCCCAAACTCCTAAACGGTCGCTTTAAATCATTAGTGATTCCATTTTCAGAACTGGTCGGGACAATGATGCAGAAATGCTGTGCGCCTTATAGTTACCTGGAAATAAACGGGTTCTTTTCGGTTTGACTATGAAGGTTTCCGTGATAGGCTCGCTCTCCAAGGACTCGAATCGAGATCGTGCACTGAAATGCGGTCGATGGGCTCATTAATAAAAGAACTCCAGGAAAAAAGTATACCGAGCATTCGATCAATGCATACATTTGCATATCACTTTGGTTTTCAAGGTAGACTTACCTGAATCTCTCGTTTATAGTGCTCTGCAACTGAATGTCTCGAAGTTTCCAGCAAACTTATTATTAGTAGCGCGCTACGTCCTTACCGAGTATTCCTATCTAGTATATTTGACCGGATTAAGCGTAGCCCCTGAATACAGCAACATATCCATATCAGACTGATTCTGAAGACGCGTGAAGAGCCCAAACGGAATATGTTCGTATGCCGTTCAAATTCTTGAAACTACTGAGACCCGGGCTCGAACCCAGCAACCTAAACGTCAAAGAAGTTTTTTGGCATACCTTCTGGAATGATGAGAGAAAGAACAGAAAGTGTATCATCTGGTAGAACTTTTGTTCCCCTGTGTATTCTACTGGTTTATTCGATATAGGAGTGATGCACCGAAGGCCCAACTTCAGCAGCATGAGTTGCTCGTCAACAGTCAAGCAGAAGCCAGCAGTTAGCTGTATAAGTTTGGATGTCGCACAAGTTGGGGAAAATGGATTTCACTAATTTTTTTAACTAAATGTGTACACTTATCATCGAACAGAAACCGTTGCCTGATCAGAAAAAACGATCTTTTGGCATCAGTCTGCGAGACGTTTGTACCGAAAAACCGCCACTCTACAAAAAATGAACAATGATGCTTCCTGTAAGGCAGACGTGCTTAACGTAATCCTATGACGACCACTGCTAGTATTATACTGCAACACTGTGCGAAAAATAATTTCATCGACTGGCAGTTTCAGTACGTGCAACGAAGTGTATATTCCAATAGCATGTTTCTTTTCGACCCGCAAATAATTCGAAAGCGTTCTCGGATATCCGACTGACCGTTTGGTATAGACTTCCGTCACTCAAGCGCATCCACCAAGACGGTTGTTTCAGAGCTCCCGGTTTGGTGATGGTACGCGCCGATCCGCTGAATCCCGAGGTTCATCGGGGTATCCAAGCGACTAGTTCAGGGGTTATGTCTCAACATAAGCCATGTGCACGTGCAAGTGCCCTCGGATCCAGCTTAATCGTTGCGCTCGATCTCACAAGCCGACTATCGATGACTCACGGTAGTAGGCCATGCCAGCAGGTGGGCAAACCGCTGTGTCGGTTGGTCAATACGTTCACCTCTGCAGGTCGAACGTAAGCCGGAGCTCTTCATGCAAAGGCAGGGCCTTTGTGAACACGCTGCAGTCAGGCTTTGACAAATTAGTCAATCGTCCCTAGGGTGTTTTGGTGGCTTTTACATACCCACAGCCCATTGAGGAATTTCGTAGTATAACGATGAAGCTACTTCACGCAGCACAAACTGTTCAGCCGATTGAGATAAAACTTGGAGTACTTGTGTAAAACTACATTTTGTAAAAAGCCATGGAAACCCAAGCACCGAACCTGAGATAGAAGAAATTTGCAACGGTTTAACCGAGAACACTAAGATCTCTGGGGCTAAACCGATGACCCGTGAATTGCTCGGTCTACTAAATGTTTGTACTTTACTTTTTGTACGTTACTTTTTTCATGGAACAAGGCGCTGACTCCGAATTTTTTGTCCGCTCTTTGCCTGCTCACTGACTGTTTTAGAAGAGAAACGAATCGACGCTGAAGAAAGCGCAACTCAGAAATATTTAAAGGAGAATTCCAAACGTTGTCCGGGGTGCGGTGCTCATGTTTTGGTAAGTCATATTTTACGGACCTAGGTGACTTGATAGCTGTTGTTCTTTTGTTCGGTTTGCGAATCGTTTCCTATGAAGCCAACGCAAAGCAGTGGTGGCCGTAATCCTTCACAGGGCACTAGTTTCGATGTCCACTACGCAGCAGACTCATTTTTCTACTTGCACAGGTTGATGGGCTTCAGTGATATCAGTTAGACCGATTTTTCCGGACTTTTCCGAAAACCTGACCCCCTTGACTTTTAGACAGCTGAACCACGTATTTCTTGGAACACGTTCTTCAGTTACTCAGCTGAATACCGGGCCACCTAATCTGTAGTCTCAATTCTTGTTTGGCATATAGAAATACACCCAATCTACATACCGCTACAAGCAGAGGGTCGGAAACCACAAAGGGAAAAGACGGATCAAGTGACGGGTTAAAGGCCACATGGAGTGAGTCAGATAGGTCAGACTCAAAGGTCACCCGGACGCCGATCTCTCAGGGAACTAGGCAACCATCCACCAAACGGAATCGACTACTCAAACAGTCAATCATAAGCAATCATATAATATATATATATATATATATATATATATATAATCAATACCCATACGACGGCACACTGAAGAGGGGTTTCTCGAGAGGAGTGTTGCATAGAGCTGGTTTATTTCTAGATTTCCCAGTTTGCTTTTCCAACGTGAGTTAAAATTAATAGTGCCAGCAACGAGACCATTTGAATTTCTGGCGACATTGAATGCTGAACTTGAAACCACGCCTGATGTTCCAAGTTAGTGCGGCATGCGGACGTGTAGTCACCTTCGTGTGTAGATCACTTCATCAACCTACTTCTAGCCCAGTTACAAGATTCCCATGAAGTGTTCACCATTCTCAGTGTATTCTATCTCCTCGCTTTCAGCCCATTGCTGGTTTAGTTTACAAGTTATATGCTTTCCTAGCCAATGGCTGCGAATTTTGTTAAAGCAGTCTTTTGTACACGACACGTACGTATGCGCCTAACACATTTCTCTCTTAACTTCAGAAAAACGAGGGATGCAACAAAATGACTTGTTCAAACTGCAGCTCCTTCTTTTGTTGGCTCTGTGGGAAATCCATTTTGGACCGTAGGAATCCTTATTCACACTTTGGCCCAGGGACCCCTTGCGCAGGACAATTATTTCGCGTAACCTAATGTCACGTTGTTTAGCTGACTACGCTCCGTCAGTCTGCAACGTGATTTTGTAATAACTTTTACTGATATCGTGTGCAGTTTGCACAGTAACTTGTTTCAGCCTTCATTCCAGATTCACACTTCATCTTGTATTTTGGATACATTTCATTCATATAGAAATTTTCACGATAGGGCGTTTTCAAAACGCTATGGGACATCCAAAGAAATGAGGATTTCGTACGTTTTTGGTGCGCATTTACTTAGTACACTGAAGAACGTACAACACCCCGATACATTTCACTTCTCAGTGCCATACATCGACCAGCCTTGTGTCTGATGGATACGACTCCGAGGCGGTTTGTCGATGACTTGGCAACGAGTCACCTGAGTCGCGTTAGTAACTGCCGTCTCCCCGGATTGGGAGACAAGACAAAGCAACGGTTAGTGACCCTGACAGATATGGCTATGTCACGCAACCAATGGCGGTGTTGCATCGAAGCTATCGCCTTCACTGCGTAGCTCTCACTGCCTGTCACACCGGAAAAACAGAACCATTTGACGTCAGTGAACTGATTACGCCATCTTCTCCAACGCGTGGCTTTCATTCGCTTATTCTCCTTAGCCTCGGTGAATGAACATGAAGCAGCTGGAACCACTGCACTTCGGCGCACGGTTTGTGGGCTGAAAAACTGAACCGACACATCGATCCATCTCCAGAGCTCGCCTACAGAAGCGAGTCGCCCAGATAAATGGACGGGATGCTGAGATCCAATCTCTTTACTGCAGTACGGAGAAACCGTAACTTTGCATCTCGATGAGCGAACGTCTTCGAGAGGTAAGTGGTTTTGCTGGATCCAGATAACATCCGATTGAGGGAGGAACTACTGTAGAGTAGCATGTTTGACCACAAATTTTTACCAGCATGTATTTCGCATCAAAGTTGTTAACACTCAAAGGGATCACGGTTCGACAAACGTGGGGTTCGATGTTCTTTTCAAGTCATTCAGTGATGAAGGCTAATACAATTATTTGTATGACGTTCAGAGTTGAAAAAATTAGTAACGCTATTGACCGACCAAACGCTGGACAGCTCGGTTGAGCGGAGTGACCTTGAGCCGTTAGGAAAGGAGGGACTGGGGTCTGTGCCTTGGGTTCGGATGTCTCTACGTTTGCTGTGGTGTTTGGACCTAGAGAATCCACACTTGAGAGCAGTGTTTTCGTCGATAAAGAGGTTACGCAGTCTGACGGCGATTGCTTCGGTTACAGATGGGTGCGCGATCATATGGATTGGACTCAGTTGACGACAGTCTCAATTCACTTCAATTTATCAGCTATAAACCGTGCACCATAGGCACATTGGTTCCAGCTGCTACAGTTTCGATCACCGGAAAACGGGAGTGTAGGCTATACAGCCAAGCGTTGGAGGCGATGACATGTTCAGTTTGTTCGGAAACTGGGTAGCTACGCATTGAAGGCGATAGCTTTGATGCACGAGCGCCATTGACTGCGCGATTGGGCCATTCCTGCCAGTGTCATTAGCCATTGGTGAGTTGAGTCCCGGGGTCTCCATCCGGGGAGGCGGCAGCCGTCGAGCCGACTAAGTTTACTGGTTAGTGTTTTCATACTTCGTTGCCAGGTCATACATTGTCCACCTCTCAGTCGCTTCCACTTCACTCACCGGCCTTCTCCCTGACGACACTCTGCAAACGAACTGAGGTTAAAGTCAAGGGGGTTATCAACAACTTTGGGCCCGGATAAACAACCGGCATTTCTAGTCAAACGGCGAAGGTTTTCCATTCGCAAGCCGGGAACGAAGCGTGGCACAAAGAAATGAATTAGTGGCTTCGTAACGTCTGCGATCCAGCCAATCCGTCTGAATGTCATTTCTGAATTGTAGCTTAAGACATGAAGACTTATTTACTGGGGTGACGTCAGGTTTTGTTGGTGACATTCAACCCGCTGGTCCACTCGTTATGATACATCAAACATGTCTATCCATAGTCCCCTTCGGACTCTAGCGTCTACCGATATCGGAAATAACATCCGATTACTCCATTATGAGTACACCCATTCGTTGTCTTGACGAAAGGGCTTTCAGTTCAATCGTGATACAGCCCTGTTTCGGCTGTAGGAACAAAAGGCACGACCGGACGTGCTTAGACTTTCTTATGTGGTAGTTCGAACCCAACCTCAGCATCTCGACTGCTCCTGTCTGGGCTTGGGCAACCTGGCCCTTGTGCCTCCCTCCGTTGACTAGGAAACTAGGTACAATCCCAACAGATATCGGTCAACGGGTGCCGACACCTGATCCAGAAGTCGAACGACGTTTCTTACTTAATAAGATGTGTTGTTGAGGATGGTATTTTAGCGTGCATGATTTGTGTGGATACGTATAGACGTTATTCAATGTTGCGCGTAGTGCAGTCTCCTGCCTGCATTGTAAGACTCGAATTTAGACTTAAGGTCCACACAGATTGGAAGCATAGCATATACAACGGTAAACAATGGGTAAAGTAACCACATTGGTTCTACTTGGTTTTCATCTGGGGGGTAGCTGATATAAGTCTGTAGTTTTCTAAACCTGGATGATTGAATTCGGTGTGCTTCTCTGTCTAACCAGCCGCCAACTCATTCAGACAATTTGATCACCAGTGATAAGTTCCAGTAAGGATAAAGGGGATCGTGCTATCATCATCATTGACAGCAACGTCAGAGGAGAACATTGGTGCTTCACTTCCACACAGTCATGCCAATTTATTTGAATAAACTCTTATATGGAGGGTAGAAAAAATGGGACAACGAAGGGAACCTAGGGCTAGCCTATCACAAACACCCGAGGTGCCTACATCTCCAACACTGTCAGACAACATTTTGAGATCCAGTTACATATTTACGGTTGATGTATGAACTTTCTTGCGTTAGCCATGCATGTATGATGGACCATTTGCCTAAGCGGTCGCGTATTGACGAAGGGCAGGATTTGTCGTCAGACTTACAGTACTTTGAGCCCGGTTCCGACTAAGTTAATTGACCAGCAAACATCGATTAATCTATGACCGTGTTCTCTTTGATGAACATCATTTAACTGTCATAACTTTACCCCATCTGATAGGTTTACAGAATTTGTGCGAAGGCTTCCTTCGGTTTTCGCATCCAGTAGTCATACGCATGCTGTCGGATTTCGGTCCGATTTTCGCCCCTGAATTTCACTTTGGTCCGTCGCTTTGTGAATGGTAACATGAAAGACTGGATTCAGTCTTATGTTGCTGTGCCACATCCACTCACTTTGCCTTGTTTGGAACCAGAGAACAGGTGCATTGTTAATACAATAAAGCCGTCATCTAGACACCATCAATAGGACTACCACTTCAACAATAATGTTTTGTGGTCCAATTAATGTTTTGCGGATGTATCCGAAAAGTACTGGCTAAACTCCATTAGTTGACGAATTCTCAAAGACAGTCCCCTGGCAAACATAACAAAGGTTCGCAACCCTACTATGGGCAGCATATTCACAAGAATCAGCATATCCGTGCCCAATTCAGAGTGGTGCAAGCAGAGAGATGTTTAACTGTTGACTTTCCAGAGGGATATGAAGATGATTACGGAAAGTCTGGGTACTGTCGGTGCGACTGGTCTTTCAGGATTGGGTCCACGTGACCCTTCTGGGCATGGTTGGAGACGCTGCAAGATATGACTGCTAATCGATGTCGGTTTCCATCTAGAGTGTCTGGAGATGTAGGCACCTCGGAATGATTGTAGTAAGCTAGCACTATGTCCCTTCTTCATTCACTTTTATTCCTTTCTTCACAATAAGGCTTTCAAATAAATTATGGTTGTATGGCAACGAGGCATCAGTGTTGAACACAGATGCTGTGCTGTCGATGACGATGCCTTTGAGGCTCAGTCTCACACGGTGTTGGGAAGAGCATTTGTTTCTTTTAAATCTGGGAGCCTTTACTGCCGATGGCACAACCAGTCCCCTTTAAGTAGGACACACGTGGAGCAATACGGGAAACTCTTTCCGGAGGGCTTGATCACCCTGAGTAATTCGAATACTCACCCAATGTGCCTCGGGTTGTTTTCTTCGTTATTCGGTCATTAACAAAATTCACCCATATTGCAATTGTTTCACGATAAGTTGATTCGGTAAAACGGATTTACTGTTAATATTCACACAAATGAATGACACTAATCACTGTTGCAATTGCAAAGTTCCAACAGGGTCGATTAAATCTATTTTCGCATTATTTTTATCCCCATAATACGCCAGAAGGCTTGACTGGTGGGCTCGTATGGCCCTGCGGCAATCAATGGATTTTCTCAGCGATGTTGTGGTCGCGCTATGCAAACGGTAGTCAAAAGAGACATGCATTTGGTATTCCACCATCTGTCTGCTATTGGTGCTAAGTGCCAGATACTCAGTGAACGCCAATTGTGTAGGTGGACACCGCCCATTAAAATGGAACAAGTTCTAAGCCGTAGTTATTCGCTTGGTACTGACGTCTCAGTGACCTGAAATGGACGTTTAAAATGACCCTCCCCTTTCTTTCAAAGAAATAGAAGTGTTTTAAACAGCGCACCTTGAACTCACCGTTGATCGACACTAGAATGTTGCAAACCGGTAAGAGGGAGTCTCTGTTCCTTCAGTGCTTTTTTCTGAGGGAAACTCGTCACGTCTAGGAAACAAGCGCTCCAAATCGCTGGAAATCAGCTTGAATGGGTTAGGGAATCATATATATGAACGGTTCACTTAGACTGAAGCGACCTGAGAAACAAGAGGATTGAAAACTTATCCAGGTTCAAAAATCATTGGTCATTGTGGTTACTATATTGAGATAAAAAGCCCGGGTGACAAATACATGCGTATGAATACATAAAGGAAGAGGAATATTCGAAGTTGGAGATCGCTCTGTTGAGTGTCTTCCGTGTATGTACAGCTAGTCAATCGACAATGTTATCTGAATTATACATCTGTCAGTGATTCTAAAAGATTCGACAATTTCAACCGGTTGCAGATGAACAACAGCTGATTGCGAGTTTCAGTAGAGGCATCATTGAGTACACAATTCACAAACGCTCCTCTGAGGTCTACCTTAGTATTACTATCCAGTGAAGTTATCCATCTCAGATCTTCACTGTACCAGGAACCCAGGGTAACCAGATCCTCCGATGAGGAAGTTGAATTCTGCAGAGGAGAAGCGAGAAAGCAAATAAATGTTTAAAGAAAACCGGTTCCATGAAAATTCGCTTTGAAACCGTGCTGTTTCACCCTCTATCTCATAGTTAGCAAAAAACAGGATACACATATTGAAATACAACACCGTTCCCCTCTTGATGGAGAACCCTGAGGAGAAACCAATCCTCAGAAGGGACCACCTCTAGTTGATCTTATGAAGCGCTTTTTTTAGAGGAGACTATTTTTACCTGATCTGTTGAGGTAGCTTCTCCAGATGCGGAGGGCTATATAGTGACTACCCCTATAGCTTTAGCTGAGATTTTTGTGAGTGCTAATTCTAAAAAGCCTACGAGTGACCAAAAATTAGCCAGCGGGCTTCACGCGCCCGTGGCGTTACCTAAGTGGGAAGTCCTGATATGCGGTGAATCAACTGACACAATCATAACAGTTACTGGGAAGTTGTTAGAGGCTTTGAACAGATCAATCACATCGCCCAAGCGTAAACATGTTAGTCTGTTAAGGCGTGATAAACCAGGCATTCGCTATTGAGAGCCTCGCTCTGCATGTCAGATGTATGTAAGGCTAAAACTCTGATAAAAGCGCAACTTCGGTCCGTTACACGAGAACAGGTCGAGCGTTTCTTATAACTGGATGAATTGTGGTCAGTGAGTAATACGACTAAAAAATTCGCAAAGGAGACTATTTTGACAACGAACTGTATCAACCGGTTTCTTCACATCAGACCCATGCAGCGCAGGAAGAGAAAATGTCACTTAAATTCATTGAAACTGGAGTATCTCGATTGCCATAGATCAAGGCAAATCAGAGGCTTCCGGAACCGGAGAGAATGAACTAGAAAGGATAAAGCCAAAGATGTTAAAATGGGTCACAGAAAACTTACCCGAAGAACAGACTCAATGGTTCGAATCACGTCTTTGTACAAGATGTTCAGATCTGCCAAGATACCACGCACTATGGGTAAATCATTAAGTTGTGACTGACAACCCAAGGTAACATGCAGCAAACACGACAGGACAGTACGGTCTGGCAGCAGGGGGTGAGAAAAAAGAAAAACGGATAACGCCTCAGCAACGTATCAGAGTCAAGTGCACTGGTTGAATCTTTGAGGACTTTAATCGAACAATGGGTGGTTTGGGGAGTGAACAACGTAAGATTTTCCGAAAAAATCAGCCAAGTATTATTATCCGATAACGGTAATTAAATTCCATATTTAGCGACAGTTGATGGCATTGTACCAAAAGTCCTCTCTCTGTCCTGAAGAGAATCTGTTTGGTTTGTGCCAAAATTGGAACTCACTATCAGTTGATAGCTACGGCGCATTTCTAACTGGCCAAAACCGTTCTACGTAAGGAAAATTCTCCGCAGAGAGATTTGGACTCAGTAAACGTGAATAATTCTGAAGGAGTAGATCATATGCAATCCTGACCCGGTGAGATGGTCTCCCCTAGACTATATTTTCGTAGTTTTTTGAAGCCACACAACAAACGCCCCGTCAAATGTTCAAATGATATAGCGGCAGTGGCTTGTTGCATACCTTGCGGGAAATCGCTATGCTCGGTCCTATCGTGAACCGTATTTGCACCTGTCTATTGAAGGTTATCTGATGTTAAGGTGATAAGACATCAGTATACAGCACTGACCAGTGTAACAGGGGCGCAAAAAACGCTAGGTTAGTAAGTTGCTTGGGTTTGGAACCAGAGCACTCAGGCAATAAAGTGCCGCTCACCTACAAGTTTCATCCTGCACAGTTAGTAAGTGGGCATAAAAGCATAAGTAGAGGATTACAACACACTCTGGGAGCGGAAGAAATAAGGCGTTTGTGACATGTTCGCACGGAACACTGAGAACAGAAACGGCAATCAGGACAACATGCACATCGAAAAAACAAACCAGATGAGAAGCAGGATGCAGCCTCCGGAAGTGGCATACTGGCCACAACGGCGTCCATTACTGGTATTATTGCACGAAGACTGTTGTAATAGGCTGAGAACGGAATCAGATGCGGCTCATCCTCACAGACCTTGTGCAGGTAGATGCCAAACGTGGGAAGCACTCTGTCAAACGACCGAACTGTTAAGTAAAAAAGGCATACGTGAAGACTCTAGTAAGCAAACCGTGTAGAAGAGGAATACTCAAGTTTAAGCATGAGACAGACGAGAGGTGTGGAGAAACAGAACATTAAAACCACTGGCCGGTACACACTGAATTGTACAGTCTAATTTTCAAGCCCAACACAGGCATCGTGAATTAAATTCTTTGAGTACGTAGTGTTCTGTGAGAATATACAAACATATCAAGTCCAACATCGTAGAACAGGGCTGCCCTTCCACACCAATCTTCAACTTTGTCACCAATACACCGTTTGAAACTTCTACGCTTCCCCACGCAAACCCGAGGGTAGAAATGTCCCCGGGTGGTTCGCTCACAGATATTGAGTACGTGGACGAAATTGCTCCACCTAGCTCACATTTTTCAGGCGTACAAGCCATTTTGAATAACGCGTCATTCTGCGGAACAGTATGGCATGCCTGTTACACCTATAGGGTAAAAGGCTGCATGCAGTCGACGTGGTAGATAAATTTATTTACCTTGCTGATTAAAAGTCTCCGGTGGACTAGCTGAAAGCGAGACCACATCGCGAATCGGAGATCCCAGAGCAACCTCTGCCAACTATTCACATCCATTGCGACAACGTGACATCAGTTTATCTGCCATGAAAATAGTCTTTACTTCCACAGAGAGATCCACACTGCTTGTTGCATCGGAGAAGTGGCCTCTACGCGCGGAAGATATACGATTTACGATTTTTTCGCCGTCGACGGGACACTTCCCGGATGCGATGGAAATAGCGAATTAGCAACGCTGGAATACGCTGGCTACTTTTAAGAAATCCTCCGCGATGAAAGAGCCAGTAACATTCCGTAGGCTACGCGGGTTAAGCAGCATGCTTCAGGCGGCAATGTACTAAGTGAAAATGATCAAAAAGTAGGCATTCCGTGACTTGGGAACGGAATACGAAAGTCCTTCATGGTGTGCCGTCTCTCTGGACGAGGGATCCTGAAGAAATCGACACAAAAGGCAGCGGCAGTCAGTGGCGCTTCTATACTAAAGCTATCGCTCTGATACGTAACTGTCCAATTTCCCAACTAGGGCGATTCAACGGCAATTAACCGACTAGACCATCGCCTCCAATACCGGACTGCGTCCCTTGGTATCTCATCTGTCGGTGAACGGAATAGTAGCGGACGGAACCAGTACATGTTTTATAGCTGAATAAATGAACTGGACAGAGAACTGAAAAGTCGTTGTAACTATAGGAGTGGAGGGAGAACCACTATGGCAGATTAATATATTTATGGACCAAGGACAAGTTTCGTCATTCTGTAAAAACGCCGCAAACAATATCAAGTTAATCCTTAGAAGCACCCAGTTTTTGGTTCAATGTGGTTTTCAACCTTGATTGCTTGCACAAAAACATACACAACAGCTGTGCGTAAAAATAACTATCGTGGGTTGTTTTGTTCTCATATTTTTTCAGCTGAGTAGTCCCGACCCTAGCTCTGGATAGTTCACGAATGGGCCACGAATTGATGCATTCAGGTTCTTCGTGTGGTTGGTGTTAGCTTCGAACCCGTTTGTCCTAATGCTGCCCGTACAAGTGTCGTCGTAAACATCCGTCACGATGTAACAAACGGACAAACTGTCGAGCAATCGGATCAGGAAGAAGTTATGGTTCTTGTGAAGAAAAGTGCCCTCATAAATCTGCGACCATTTGCTCACTGTGAGAAGGCGTGAGACGAACTCTCAACATGGCAAGTTATCTATTTGCAAGGTTACATGGAGAGTTTTATCATTAGATGGGTGATCACCATAAACCGGTCACTCTATGAAGGCGCTGTATTTGCATCTTCGTGAAGAAGCACCTAGTACAAACGTTGATGTTGTCAACTAAATCACTCAGAGCAGCGGGTTAAAGGTTAACCCAGTGCGTATCTACCCCAGCAGTCTTGTTGGCACAGTGACTGATCTCATTTCGTGTGTTTGAAATAATTATTTTGAGTTATTCTCAGTTGGGCAAAAGAGTAGGCGACAGAAGTATCGTGTCACCTGACGAAAAATATACTGCTGTAAAACGGGATTCAAGACGTGCTGTGACAGAGTTGGTGGGAAATGGATACCACTGGTCGTCGGAATAAACGAAATATGGAAAGTATGGAAGGTATGAAGCAAGTTAAATGGCTTCAGTGCTAAAATACTCTGCGAATGTCGGTTCAGACGTTTGAATAGTTCCAAGCGACTCAAGCCCATTGCGGTAATATATTCATACCCCTAAAGATGTCTCCTCATCTGTGAGGTACGGTAGATTGGAGACTATTAGAAATGCTGAAATAACCAACAAACCTACAACATCTCAGGCACGTCCGATGAAAAGTTCGGACTTCCCAGTATTTTCAAAGTAGTATAGCCCAGAAAGTACTAATGCGTGCTGCCTCAAGTCTTATGGTAGTTTTTCGGATAAGACACCTTATCAGTCTGGAAGGAAAGCACTAGCTGCATGAAATAAGCACTTTGAGTGATCCTAGAAGGATACACCGTTTTGAAAACCAATCACCTGTTTAATAATAGGGCAATCATCGGAATAACTGTATTCGTACAGTCAACGGATTGCAGACTTGTACCGAGTTGGCCACCAAGACAACGAACAAACAAACAAGGTCAAAAAGCGAGCGGAAATGATCAACACAAGCCAGGAAAAACTGTCGCCTCCAACAACTACAGGTTAGACAGCAGTAGATTCACCATCATCACCATCATCATCAGAGACGGAAACATCAGTACAATTACAAAGTTTGTCTCATTATTTTCAAGCCTTGGAATGGAAAGAAGAGAGAAGAATGGATGAGGGAGAGGACCTGGTGATGGTCTACGCCAAGCAGTCTGAGGTGCCTACACCTCCAAGCGCTCAGTCAGACAATCTGGAAAGAAACTGACAACACAAACGCCATTGACACCGATCAGCCGCCATCTTTTGCAATGTCCCCAGCCAAATGCAGGAGGGGTCACGGAGACCCCATCCTGGAAGGCGCACCGTACTAAAAAAAATCCAAACTCTTCGTAAGCTCTTTCACACCCTTCTGCCCAATCATGTGTTGTTCATCTCGCGGTTTCCGGCATTTTGAAGGAGACACAGAGAACAAAACTCGTCTCGGTAGACGGTGTTTTGGCATGCATAGCACATGGCTGAGCCACCGTAGTTGATGTTGCTGGATGTTTTCCATGAGTGAAGTACTTGATGTAGAACCAAATGCCCGTTTTCTAATTTCCTCGTTATGTATTCGTCATCCGACACCGGCAATGCTTCTGAGGCATCCGTGATAAAAAAAACTGGAGACGCCCCACATAATCTGTTCACATAGGCCTTGTTTCGCAACCATGCAGCAATACAGCCCTCACTCTAACCTGGTACACGCGTAGTGGTCGCTTTCTAAACAAAGTTATTATGAGGTGTGGAAGCTGAAATTCTCGAAATTCACCATTCAAATGACCACGCTGTGAACCGCTTCAGCTTAACCTCAGCTGGATCTCTACATACTGATGCAGCGTGCACCAAAACAACTTGTGTATTTAAATAAGAACGTCAGAAGACCATCATACCCAAAGATTTCCTGGCGATACATACGCCCTCCAGAATTAATGACGAGAGAGGTACCTAACAATACAACCTAACCGTACAACACTAAAACGCATACGAGAAGACAGGTCCGAGTACTGGAATTTTTGTGCCTTTATCATCGCTGTCAGATGTAACGCCTTCGGCCCTCAATTAGTATAGAGCTTCCACCAGTGGCCCTAAGTAGGTGGTCTCATGAGAAAGCGGTAATACTTGGGCACAGTGCTTCAGTAAGCAGGTTAGACGGTATTAGGATAGCCGAGGATCTCGACTGGATGGAGAACACATTACAAAGGATGCGGTTAATAGGGCGGAGGAAATCGGTGGGTATGACTGTGATTCTGAACAATAGCTCTCCTTAGCCCTCCTGCTGCATCGTAGATTGCACTTGGCTGGGAAAGAAGAGCACTTTGGCGCACCACCCTTAGGTTATATCTTGCTGAGTCGCCAATCTGTTGTATCTGGCTGCTGTCCCCTCTCCAGTGCCTAGTGATAGAAAAAGACCCACCGATAAGGAACACAACAGCTTTATTCCGAACAAGCGAGTGCGAGAGCGTGAGTGCGAAAATACAACGGCCTCAAGCTATTTTATCGGAGGGACACTGTCTGACCTTGGTCCAATGCTGACCCGCGCTGCCTGGCTTTGATACAAGGCTGTCACGCGCTGCATATTGAGGGGGCGTTGTCTATCTGGTCAGCACGTAGCGGAGTTGAGGGTTTAAGTAGATTTCGGGCATTCAGTGGTTACTTCCAGGAATCTGACCTTCCTGATACCTTAGTGTTCCTATGGGACCCCACGGCTATAGTTTGTGAAGTCCCATCCCCATAGCGGATAGGTACAGCCATTTAGCACGAAAAAAATAGGTTCCCAGAAGCTAACCAGTCTATTTCTCAGCCAGAACGAAAAAATGCCACAAATCACGGCGAGCTACATGACTCACTTAGTGCACTGATTCCAGTGATGTTCGAAGAGAATGTGTAGAACAATCTATTGATAATTTCTACCTCGTCTCCATGTAACCATCTGTAACTAGAAGGGTTATAAAAGGAAGAACGCACCTCATCTGGTGTTGCGCAACTAGAATTGCATCCATCAGGTCTAATCCACACCAAACTTCGGCTAAGCTATCATCGCCTCGGGTAATAGCATCCAACAGGCGAATGGTAGCGATGAGCAAATGACCTATCTTTGCAGGCTTACATATGTCAAGCCATAAGACATACCGTTGGTGGAGTTTTGCAGAATGAACAAAAGATGTTCGATAAACTCGGCTTGGAAACGGATAGCGTTTAGCCATGTCACACTTGATTCCTCAGACGCCAGGACGGTTTGCACCAACCTGGCAGAGGGAACACTGATAGAAATCGGACGTGTGGGACAAACCTGCAAACTGCGGTCAAAGTGGGTGGATCACGCGAATAGAAAAGACCTAACGCACGGTTTCTGTAAAGAGTAAGGATGTTGAGTGAATCCTCTGGAAGCTTACATCAATAGTTCGTTGTCGGACATTTGCTGGCACACAGATGAGTTGCAGGCCATGTTTGTTAAAATACCCACACCAATTTCCTTCCAATAAGTGAGGACAAGACACGACTTACCAGAAGACGAGGATACCGCTGACACAAGAGAACATCTGTCAGAATAGCAATCACACCGAACTCCTCAAGATAGGGGACAACATCACGGTTGACTGTCAAGTCCCAAAGACAGCATAACTCTTCCTCGATTCTGGGATCCAGTTCTTCTACGACGTCATCGCTACCGGGGGGCTCGTCCCTGACAAGCTTGAGAAGGTCCATTAGAAGTGAGAACAGCCATCGCTTGCTGTATGCTGTGTCACCAATGTTATCTATATTCTGTAGTTCTTCGGAGAAGTTCGGAGGAGGAGATGGGTTGCGAGCCGACATCGAGCGGCACCTCAATGCGCGATTCGCAAGAATCTGTCGGCCTGGAACACAAGAGGCTCACGAAAATAGAGAAGCGTCGCAAACTTCAGTGGGCAGGTAGAGAGCCCAGTATGACATACATGAACTCGCTTGAGAAAATACATTGAGGAGGCACCAACCACTATCAGTATTGACGGACCAGATAAGAACATTAGCACTTCACGGCAGTACAGCCTTATAATGGAAAGAAAAATAGGGGGGGGGAGAAAAGCCCCCGGGCCAGCCTACACCTCCAACACCCAAACAATCAGGATGGAAACTAGTAGCATGGACTCCACTGACATCGGTAGGCCGCCATGTCGTTCAATGTCTCCAGCCTGAAAGGTGAGGAGCATCAACAACACCTAGACCTTTCATAACATCCTTCATTCCCTTCTGTCATGTCAAATTCTGTTCACCTCTAGGTTTCCGCCGCTCTGAATTAGGCACGGAAAACAGCGCATCTTGGCAGGTGATAAAGCGGCATGCATAACGCATGGCCAGCCAACCTAGCTAGCATTATTTGAGCGAAGTACCTGGTCGCCTCATTCCAAATTCGCTGGTTCTATCCGGTTTCAGCTATTGCTCTGAGGCATCGGTGGACAAAGGACCTGAAAGTGTCTCAGTTCCTCCACCGGAAGGGACCAAGTCTCGCAGCCGTAAAACAATACAGGCCGCACTGTAGACTGATATACGCGTCCTTTGGGACCCAGCGACATGTCTTTCGATACCACAAGTGGCGCAAATTGACAAAAGCAATTCTAATCTTTGAGATTAGTGAGTTGCCTTCGTCGCACTAGCGTCAGAGATAATGCAACTTTCGAGATACGTATGGCGTTCCATAACTTTCAGTGCCACTCCCTGAATTCTTATAGGCATGTTCCCCAACCGAAAACTGCACTTGACGTGGTGGTCGGGCTCCTTTGGTGCAATGATCCTGCGGGCTATACTGGCTGGAACACAGTTCCTCAAGGCTCAATTACGCCAGAAAGGCCGACGGAGATCAATCCAAAGAAAGAACAGCGAGTCTCCGAACTGCGAGGAATCATACTACGAGGCGGTTTGGTGATAAAGTCGTACTGTTCTCTGTAATGGGAATGTGAAGGCAGCAAGGCGTTCCCTTCAGGTGACCAGAGTGCCTTCCTAAGAGGAAGGACGGGTTAGGAACAGTCGATTCTAAAAACCGCATACTCCGATCACCCAATGAATGACCGCGACCGGAGGCGCATTATTCAATACGGTCAAAATGCTCTTGAAACCGAAGTCTGGAGCTGTTCAAAAGGCACCTGCTGTGCGCAGCCACATCGGGAGTCAGACAGTTATGCCTTACTCCCCGCGCCTTCGGGGTGGGCCAGCCCCCTGCATCCAAATGGGTCAGATTATTGAGTCGAAGATTAGAGGAAGGGTAGCATCCTCCCACTGTCTTGTGGGTCGGACTTTTGACTTAAAGGCTCAGGGTGGGGTACCTAAATCAAACCCCTTCTTCGGCCTGGGTAACCGGGAACTATCGTTCACCGACTCCTCTCCACACGTCCCTCACTCAAGCCCTTCTGATTCATTTAGTTGTCAATGACCTAACCGTTGCCCCGTGTCTAAGCTTCTGCCCAGTAAAATAAATATAAGCCCTCATAAATTCAAGGGGTCTGTTCCACATTGCTGCTTTCAACATCTGTACTCTGTGTCGAATTGGGCAACAGACAGCTCTCGCTCAGACCTTGTTCTCTTTCGATACATGTACTTTGTGTCTCCAAAACACGCACACAAGACCCCAGTTTGGTCACACATGTCAAANCAACTGAAATAAACTTCGGGCATTACCGGCTTTCTGGGCCTCTTCCATTTCCTTGGCTTTCTGTGTCCGCCACACTTCACGGTCGGCTTGCACGCTCGCCTTCACTTGACGTCTGATAATTCGTCGTGTCAAGTTATGTTCGGGGCCGGCTGGGATAGTTCTCCGAGATTTAAGGAGTGCCACCGTTCGGTCTGATGTCCAGTGCTTGAGTGAGCCTGGTGGTGCCGTACCACAGGCAAAATTCCCAGCACTATGTAAAGAAGTGGCAACCTCGTCCCACTCTCTCATGTCAGGTTGGTCAATGGTTAGAGGCCTGACGAACAGGATCCTGGTCCCCCAGGTTGGGGGTTGGAACATGTGTGGCGACGTCTTCCGTAAAAATGATAATGTACTTGCGTTTCCAGCCAGACACCGCTGCCCTGCGGTCAAGCTTTTGAGCCAGGGGCTTTGATTGAGGACCCTAATCGTCCTCCTGTCTAGATGTGGGCGCCCTGGCAGTAGCTCAGCCCATGTGCAACCATGATACCTACGTCTAACAATAAACTCATGACACATCGACCGTCGCGTGGTGCCATCAGCCGGGTCGCCTCACTTGCTGCATACAGCAAGGCGGGTAAGCGAAAAAGCGAAAACACTGCTGACGCCGCCCTTCTTTCTCTTTCACATATCTTTTGTTCTTCCTCTCACCACCCCATTAATAACACTCTCCTTGTAGGCCCAGCACTTAGGACTGATGACTCCGTTCGTCATACAACGATTTTGCTAGCAACATATGCGCATCATCCAGCGCCGAAGTCCTCAGGCACCTCGAAATCAATAGTAGAGCCTCGACACCCAGTCTATCTGGCCGCCTTCAGTGTCCGCATTCTGAAGCAAGCAGGTCGACAAGCTGCTCTTGCTCTCACACTGGACTCGCTTGATATTGGTGTGTGGTGTATCAGAAACAAGAATTCAGGTTGCAAACACAGAGGCAGAGCTAACTGCCCTATCACTCTCCCCTCGCTTCCGGCTGCGCACCTCTGGCGATCCCTAGGCTGCTGCAGCAGGGTGTACAGGGATAGGTGTCGCCTTAAGTCACCGGGCGGAAGTATACTTGCTTGACTGGATGACCGTTGATAGTTGCATCTGTGCCGTTCGTCTGCCAACGTCTGTGAAGGAGTCCCACAAGCGGGAAGTTTATGGATGACTGTTTGTCGTGTCCGCTTACGCCCCAACTGACTGTAGCCCTGACACCATCAAAGGCAAGTTTTATGACGCCCTGAATGCCCTGTTGCGGCAAGCTAAAAGCTCAGATATCGTTGTGGTTGTCGGAGATCTGAATGCACAAGTGAAGAGGCTTAGCGCATCTGAGACTCAATTAGCCAACTGACGTGGATTGGACTCGGTACGTACGGACAATGGTGAACGATTGCTTCAGCTGTGTGCTCAGCACAGGATTATTTTATGCAGTACTAACTCCCGAAATAGCCGAAGTCGTTTGGCCACATGGTGTCCTCCAACGGCTTGCTGGCTACGAACTCAAATCGATCACACTGCCATCAGTTACCGATAGTACGGATCAATAACTTACTGCCGCTCGTTTTGGAACACATTCGTGGATTCCGACCACGAATTCGTCCGGAGTCGCTTCTCCCTTCGTTTTCCAGAACCGCGTAAGGTGTAGACAAATCGCCTGGTAACTGAGAGACTGGCAGGTCCGGATGTCAGACGAATTTACCAGAATCGTCTTCTAGGGTCTCTTCCAAATGCTCCACCATCAGATGTGACGTCACACTGGGACTAGATCGCCACCTCTTTGCCCAGTGCTGGGAGTTTTGCCTGTGGTACGGCGCTACCAGGCTCACTCAAGCACTGGCATCATCACCATCATCATCGACAGCATGACATCAGTGTTCAACACCGATGTTTCGCTGCCGTACAGTCAAGCACTGGATATCAGAGCGAACAGTAACACTGCTTAAATCTAGGGAAAATATCCCAGCCCGTCCCGAACATAACTTGACACGACGAATTATCAGACGTCAAGTGAAGGCGAGCGTGCAAGCCGACCATGAAGTCTGGTGGGCACGGAAAGCCAAGGAAATGGAAGAGGGCCAGAAAGCCGGTAACGCACGAAGATAATTTCAGTTGATCCACGCGACCGGTTCCGGGAAACCTCCTGTGAGCTAAACCATCAAGGATCATAATGGTGTGACCATCTTGAATAAAGAACGCCTCGACTGATGGGCCGAAAACTTCGAACAACGGCTATTGTGGCCACCAGCTGCCACTCATCTGGAGCCCACGGCTGACGTAGAACCCTGGACGGTGAACGTGGAGCCCCCTACGGCCTCGGAGGCTCATGAGTACATGTGGTCTCTCAAGCGCCACCGAGCTTCTGGTCCGGATGACACCTCATCTGCACTGTTCAAGAATGCGGATGAAGAACTCAGTCAGCGCTCGTCCGATCTGGTCGCTTGCATTCGGGAGAACGAGACTGTCCCAGACAAGTGTGGAGAATCTGTGACAATACCCGTTTTCAAAAAAGGGACTTGTAGTGTGTGGTAACCGCAGTAAGACCGATTTAACCCCGTTTGTAACCCGACTGCTGGCATCACTTGTGCTTTGTCGCCTTATGGTGGCTCGTGAAACACTGACCCGAGAGCAGCAAGCAGGATTCCGGCCTGGTAGGTGTTGCGTTGACCAAATCTTCACACTTCGTCAGGTCCTAGAACAATGCCATAAGTATAAGCGACCCACGACTCTAGTATTCCTGGATTTCCAAGGCGCATTCGACTCGGTTGACCGATCTGATCTCCTTGACACGCTTGCTCACCAAGAAATGCCCCGTAAGTTTGTCAACATGATAAGTTCTTTGTATTCTCGGACTTTCGGACGTGAGAGTATACGGAGAGCTCTCCAAAAGCTTCTGTACACAAAGCGGTGTCCGTCAGGGATGCCCACTCTCTCCATTCCTACTTAATTTCGTGATCCATGAGATAATGAGACAAACGCTGGAAGGTCTTCAAAACCTGGGTGTTCAATAGCCCGACGAAAACCCTGGGATATAGAGACAATACCGTTCTCGTCTGCGGAAAGGAGAAGGCGCAGGTGTTTTTGAATGAACTGACCAGAGTCCTTTGGCATGCACTTTGCACCCACAAAGTGTAAGGTCATGCCCCTGGACATGCAGTCACTGAACACGCCACTTACAATCCAGGGAGACGCACTCGAAGTTGTGGAGCACTTTACTTATCATGGAAGTTATCATGGAAGTATTAGTTCTGATTGTAGTGTGACAGATGGCCCGGGTGGCGTGTGCTAATTTGAGACACCTATGGCCTCAAAGCGATATATCCATGAATCTCAAGGGACATGCGTATCAGGCGATAGAACGGGCTGTTTTGTTGTATGGCTGAGACTTGGCCTGTTCGAGCAGCGGAACTGAAACGCCTTCAGGTGTTTGACAATTGTCGTCTCGGGACCACAGATCGTGTGGGTTGGTGTCAGAGAATCCGCAACAAGGCAGTTAGAAAGCGAGTTTTCGGTTGTGCAACGGGGACTTCCATTGAAGATTTGTCCAGCACCAGAAGCTGCGTTGGGTAGGCCATGTATTGCACATGCCGAACCATCGTTTGCCGAAGAGCGTGCGGTTTTCTGTGCCTAATTCAAAGTGGCTGAAGCAGAGAGAAGGCCAACCCTTGACCTGGCAGATGGGTATGAAAGAGATTACGAAAAGTTTTGGCTCTGTCGGTGCTACTCGTCTTCCACGAGATCCCCACTGCGCCTGGTTGGAGACGCTGCAAGATATGGTTGCAAATCGATGTCAATGGCGTTCTTGTTGTCAGTTTCTGTCCAGGTTGCCTGAATGAGTATCTCGAGGTGTAAGTAGCCCGGAATGATTGCAGTAAGCTAGCACTCAGTCCCTTCCCCATTCACTTTTTTTTCTCAATAAGGCTTTCAAACAAAGCATGGTTGTGTGGCAGTGAAGCGTCAGTGTTGAACATTGATGATGGTGATGCCGACAGACAGCAGCTTTGATGTTGGGAAATAAAGCTCCCATCGTGATTCTGGTGGATGATACGAATACTCAGGTTGGCCGACGAAGACCTGCCGATTGGGGGTTGGCGCCCAACGTACAAACAAAGGGAGCGCTTTCAATTGTGTGCTGAACATCATTTAAAAATATGAGCTTTAGTTGCCAACTCGAGCATACCAATTGAGGCACGATCTGTCCAGCAGACGCGCTCACACCGTGCCTAGGAGGTCACCAACTTCAAACCATTCGTGGACTCAGTTGAACCTCGTGGAAATCAGGTACCGATGGAGATCTTCCCTACAAGGTTGTCGTTCATTTTGGAGTAAATCTCTGGACTTCGACCACGAGATTTACTTGCACGCGTATCCATTCGCTTTCCCTCCGAGAAACGCCGGTTTACGGATTCACGGATTGATACACAGGATCTAGGCTTTTGCCCATGTTTCCCGGGTCGGTTTTGTTCTTGTCGTTCAGCTACTGTCGTACACCTAGAAGGCACAAGCGAAAAAAGGGTGTAGCACTGCTTTTTAAGTTCTCAGCGCGGGGCAGTATGTTTGCCAGCACAAGGACTCACATAAGAAAGTGTCTAATAGTGCTTTGAACTGGGTTCTAGAAGGAGCATGGACAACTGTCGGAGGAAGGTTATTCCACGCAGCTACTGCACGAAATGAGAAAAAATTTTACCTAATAAAAGTGTTCGCTCTGAGCTTGAAAACCTTCTTACCATGTCCCCGCCGTGTGTTTGCTGG
>SJOL01007640.1:1543814-1557921 GCA_004794785.1 Opisthorchis felineus
TCAATTTGTGATATCAAGCAGGAGTTTAGCACCAATTGATATTTTAGGCTTTCTGGCAGTGGCCGTCGTGAATCCTAAAATATTTCAGGTCCTACTTGTCCGTTTTTCCGAATTCTGGTTCCTTGGCATATATATCTGTATGCCAATGCGCGAGTAAAACTATTCTTTAGTGTTACTGACTATCGCTGCCATCACACAAGCGCACCGGGCGACTAAAATGTACAATATCATAGTGTTTGGTACGTATATGTAAAGTTGAAAAACTTCGGACTTCGAAAGAATTAGACTTAGCTAGGCGAATAGCTATCGATTCAAACATAGGCCTATCCCAGGCAAATTATTTCATGCTGGAGAGCATCACCTGACCACCGGTATCCCAGGTGTAAAAATTAACCGCTCGTCGCCCGTCGTTGTTTTGTCCAGTGAGATTGCTGCATCTGAGGCAGCGGTTGGAATCCCAGTCCAATCGTCTGTTCATTTTTCAACCTTTAACTCCTCACGGATAAATGACTATATTCATGTTTGTAACTTTGGTTCTTCATCTTTGTGACGCCTTTCGCTACAGAAGGACTTGGGTCTGGTCACATATAGCACCCAAAATTACACTAAGAGCTACCGCGGCAAGTGCTAGCAGTCGTCCGCGGCACAAAAATATTATTTCCTTAGATGAAACTAATTGAAGGCTTTACTTTACCTCTGAGTTCTTAGGTTGCACACACCCCGTAAGTGTTATATTGAGATTTCCAAGAATACGTCCCCCCAGATTATGGCGGATGCTTTTTCTCATGTTTTAAGCAACAATTTTTCCTTGTAGTGTGTGCAATGTGCGTCCAAAACGTTCGTGACTTAGCCCATTCCTCGCCGAGCACGTGCAATTTTCTCCAAAACGGTTGTGTCGAAGGAACGTTGTTCGCTGAAATGTGGCTTTTGTTGCACGTATACTCAGACCAAAGCCCATCATAGTCTTCCTTACTTTTGTTTGAATTTGTTTGAATTTTTCTTTAGCACGCATTTAATTTTACACTTGCACTGCTGCGAGACAGCTAGCTGCGGGTTTGACTTCAGTTATAGTTTTTGAGAAACTGGAGGCTCACAGATTTCCATCCTTCACGGCACTTTGGGAGGCGTTAAATGAAAAAGTGAGAGAACTGTTCAGTACTTGTGCACGCAGGAGGCAAAAAGTGTACTAAAGCTGTTTTGTGTCACGAGTTGGTGTACTACAAATGCAATAGACGACTCCTGCAACCAAGCCAAATTTCAGGAATCGGAAGCCAGGACGCTGAGTGCATTTAGTAATGGTAAGCCGTAGGCTCAGCACCGGTTGCCCGATCCGGCTATGTCCAAGGAGGCACGAAAACCATCTATTAGTCACCTCATATCATTTTGAACATAATCATAAGGTGGCTTAGTTCTTGTAACGCCGACTTCCTGTAAACTGACAGGTAGCCGAAAAGGTGTTTGGCACCTGCAGGTCTCTGCTGAAGCATAGAGCGCCGTCGTGTGAAACGCAGCAGTTTGTAACCGATGGATTCAGCAACGTCCCTACTAGTCACGACATCCACAACAACAACCATTAGTGCCGAATTTCTTAACATTTTCATCCACTTTGAGGTTCGACATCTTTCGGCATGTTAGGATATTATATTCCACTAAGCACTGTTTTCCGGGTAGCTCCTTTGCCGGCAGATTCACTTTTCTCCAAAACATTTGTGTGATGAATGACATTTTTTGCGTAAAAATGTTGCAACTTGCTGCATGCATGCTCACACCAGAAAACACCATAATCTGCCTTACTTCTTTTGGAATTTAATTTAATTTACTCTCCACTGGTAATTTTTGGCGCGTCCTCAAATTTACAATTGTAGTGCTATGGCCTCAGTTATGCCATCAGGTATGTTTGTTGGGAAGTTGACGGCTGTCCGGTTTCCATCCTTCATGGCATTAAATGGGGCGTTCAAGAAATACATGAGGGATAATTATGTGGTATTTGTGCGTGCAGTGGGTGATGAAAGCACCAACGCTGTTTTGCATTTCGAGTGGGTGTACTGCATACGCAACGTGCGGTCAGCAAAACCAACAGATAGTCGAGAAATCCAAAATATCACTCAGCCCCCCCTTATTATCTTGAACACAGTCATTAGGTTTCCAATTTTTTTGTACCATCGACTTTCAGCAAATCGACGGCTAAGCGAGTAGGAGTTTGGCACCTGAGGATAATTTCTGAAGTATTAAAGGCTGTGTGGCAGTTTTTGGCCGATGAATTTGGCAAAGGCCTTTCCACCCGGGACATACACAACTAAAACCGGTACTGACGGCAAGCCCTGTTGAGTAAGTGGCGGACATTTGTGTTTTCTTACGGCAAATGATATGCTTTCCTTCCTGGTTAATCTTCACAAGTCCGGAAGGGTGCTTCTGTTGCAGTTGGAGGAAGGTCACTACAGCCGTATATGCATTGCCAGATGACAGCAATATTGCTGCTCAGACGCTTTCCAGATTTAGTAAATATCGATGGTACACACGCTACCAACAAATTTTGGTGCCTCTTTTCAAAGCAATTGATGTATGGCCTGTCGATTGCAGCTATACATGTCCCTGATCACAGGTAGCATGGGTAGCGAGCGTCCGGTTATGTATGTCTGTGTGGAAAGCGAACAGCTTTCTCCTTTGTGTAAACTTTGCGGCTTATCCAGAGACATGGTGTGTGATCAATACCAAGTGAAGACGTCTGTCATAGGCAAATGGTGACACAAATGCTAACGGATACAGTTGTGTTCGTCTGCGATGTCACGATGTCTGCGATGTCTTTCAATATCCGCAAAACAATAGGGAGGCACGCAGGAATCATATAACATCCATGCATTCCGATCATACACACTGCGAACAGCCGACGCATATTCAACCGTATGACTCGCTTAAACAATGCCGTGCAGTAAGTTTTTGTTTAGCACAGTACAAGCACACTGATTCTGACAAAACCTGCAATCAATGCGCCGCACGGACCCACAATTCCTGTTTGGCCTCACTGCCCTCCGGTTGTACATCACACGCAAATGAGCTATGCGTGCACAATCAGGGGTGGTGCATTTGGGCACTGTGACCAAAACCGTCTGGAGAACGCCAACGGTTGCCTAAAAAAGCGGGTGCACCAATCAGGCATACTCAAACATTCCGTACAGAAGGTTTTCCGGCAGTATGAGCGGCTCATACGGGAATATGGAATGCATACGTCGTACTACCGTGCCCGTTGTCGAGGCATCTTGCGTTTTATGTTAACGTCGTATTTCTTGAGGCCAAATATTCAGTAAGCACCAGCTACTGGAAATGGCGTAATACTAATCAGCCATAGCAGACAGCTATCGGCAAAATCTTGTAAAGTTTCAGTCTGCTTTAAATGATGTTTTGGATTTGTGAGCGGATCTCCACAGATATGTGTTGCATGCAAAACAAGCTTGAAACAGCGGCACAAGCGTCCGACAAAAGCTGGCTTTTTTAATTTTCCGCAAATATTGTTGATATTAGCGATAGATTCAATGGCGAGCAGATAGTTCTGATTAGGAAGTTGATAACACTGCCCTTGCTGCAAGGAGAATCGGGAAAGAGCAGCGGTGGCACATGAAATAGAGTTAACTGGGTGTGTTCATGGTCGACCGTGGGATACATAACACAATCGGTAGAGGACTGAATGGGGGAGAAATATGTCTGAACCCGTGGCAAAACTTGGAGTGTGGGGCTCGGCATGGGATTCGGAAGCTCTTTCGTAGGAAAACATGCTGTTGCAGAGAGACTCGTTGACCATGCGGTTTTTTGTGTCGTCGAAACCAGAGGTCCGTGGGTGTTTGGGGCTGGGTGGCGGCCGGAACTACCGACCAGGTAGGACAAAGGTGAATACGCAGGCAAGATTTGTTGAGGAGAAGGATGGTAGATAGTTGGGATTCGTTGACCTCTGAGAGGACAGATACGGGAGAGGTGGCATTGCAGCGATGTAATTTACTAGGATATGGGTCGAAGGATATTTGCCCCCAGGGAAATGAGACGGAGTAAACTTGGCGGTCCTTAGTAGGATCATCATTAGAGACAGCGGGATTGTATCGGGAGCTGACTGTCTTTGTAGCTTATTTATTCGTAAACTTCAAGAGGGTTGGCAATACGTTGGCATGAAAGATGTGTTGTATGTAGCCCAAACACCTACGACAGACAGAAAAGAACCTCGGGCTGGCCTGAGATATACAGTGGCTTTCAAAGTGCTAGGTGTGCCTGAGATGTGGAACCGTTTTATAGCTATAACAGGATACAGAAGATCACAAGAGTCGGTTCACAGATGCAACCAGGGGAGCTGATAATCCATGTTTAATAACAAAGCCTCTACGTAGTGAGCGAGTTACTACGGTTGAGTATGTGATGGTCCAAAGCGGCAACGGGGCGATGTAGATTTTGTTTCCAATGAGCTACAAGGTATCAGTATCGAGGATCGGAAGTGGAGTGAAGTTAGCATTTATTGCTTTAAAGGAGCAAATTTGACACCAGTCACCCATCAACTCACCCGGTGGTTGCTACGATCGCATCCATCTGTAAATCAGGAAATCCATAAAAGGGCACTCTTTTTGTCTGACTGTAACTGCTGGTTTGAACCTTCCCCGTTTGTTATTTTTCTTGCATGCGTATGAAAAACAGGCGAAGTATACCTGTCCTTTTGCCTGATTTTTTAATGCACGGGATAGCCTGAAAATAGTTTGCGACGCTCACGGTTAACGTCGACGTGCAAAGCTGTTGCCGCCTTCGCCTTAGTTGTGGCTGCAAAACACCCAATTTACTTCGTCTATCAGACATAACACACACGCTTATCCCTTCTGTTCCAGGAAGTGGCCCCTGGATTCCAGCAATCAGGGCTAGCAACTGCTGGATATTTTGCCATGCAAGAGTGGTTGCTTGAAGCTGACAGCAGTGACCAAGTGACTGGTGAATTATACTCTTCGCTTTCTGTTCAGTTCATTTGATAAGCTCCAGTTAAACTACGGTCCTTGTCCATCATATTGGGAGCTTTTTCTCAACCACTCATCATCTGTCTGCCGTCCCTCTTCACATTAATCTCCGCTTTGCACATCAAATTCCTTCGGATGAGATTCTGTAAGTGACCTAAAAACTACTGCAGCTCCCTGTATAACTCACCCCGTAATCTCTCGTACCAACTGATATCAATGCTAGCCTACCTGCACGCTACCTTGTTGGTTAAGTCCTTACCTTCCCAAAATTAAGTAACTAATCTCTACCTGACCTTACGCCTACCATCCGCCTGACGCTCAGTGGAAACCACGACGCACAAGTCTCCCAACCGATCTTGGACTCTTGCATCGCTCATTGAAAGTGCGCCATACTCACCGAGCTGGAGCACACCAACTGCAATTTGTTGTCCTTGTACTAAATCGGGAGCCTCAACCAGATCTTAGTTTCCGGGTCAGACAAAAATACACAGATTTGTAGGCTCGTTTAGCCTGATGTCATCGCATTCTATATTTTTCTATTATTAGAAACCAGTTTATCTGAAAATCCACAAAACTCACCAGACTCTGCTGATCTCGACCCGTTCCTTCTACGCCCCAAGATGCAACCTACGGGACAAGCTGCTCCGGACGCCCCGTATAGCCGTTATTCACTCAATCTGGCTGGTCCCTGGTTTACACCTACAAGACCCTCAAACTGAATCAAAGTTACCTGTGACTCCACATTGGCTTAAATTTAACTGTTCCAATCCCCCCGTCCAACCCAGATCAAGCGGCCGCAGTATCGCACATCACCTGTCTGATTGCCGCAACCTCGACTTCCGTTACGGAGCCATCCAGAAACCGAAGTTTGTCAGTACAGAGATGGCATGGAACTGTCACACCCATTCTAATAACACTCCCGTAGTTATTTACTTCCGACTCTTGACTGTCTTCTCTCTCTCAATTGGACCCTTACTTGCATCTACAAACAAGTTATCTACCCGGTGCCAACCGCCTCTGGGACAAGCTTGTTCCAACCCGCTGAGCCCTTCTATTTGGACTTAACCACCCTTGTTTTGCGCTGCGATTTCAATTTGCCCCACCCCACCAGTTCAACGATTTTGCTTACGATGCTCGTTTTGCCCTAGGCATTAGCACCGTCGCCCCATCACAAATATCCTTTACTTCCCTCCGACAGCCACACTAGTGAGTCTGCTCAGTTTTAATGTAAACGATATTTTTGACACGTAACTTGCCATTTGTCTGCACTTCGTCTTTCTCCATCTCCAGCTCCATTTTTGCTTTTTGGGACCCTTAACATTCACTCAACAGCCCAAGGTCACTCACGACTAGCTACGGTTTTCAGTTTTAGTTCAAGTCAGCCGGCTTCATCATTGAACTAGTCGTACCTCATGCCCAATTGCCCTAGCCCTACTGCCTTGAGCTCCACGATTACTTATCACTTGGTAAGCATGCCTCATTGGTTTCTTCTAATTCCCCGTTGTGTTCTTGTCCGCCAAGTTTGAGTAGTGACGAACCGGCCAGTTCTCAGTTGATATGGTCCTTACCAGTTAGAAAATAAACATTTCACTAGTTTTATTACGATAAATGAGGCCCTTGGACCCTGGTGATCAAATCTATACCACGTAATCTTATGACTGCCTTGTATACACTCCTGATAAATCCAAATGGTATCTTCTGATGACATGTAATGCTAAGGCCTCCAAGAAAGCAAACCAATGTTGAAGTCGGGTATCTACACGGTACTATTAATATAGAACATAAATTTATAGAGCGTACAAACATCGTCGGCACATACTCGTCCACAAATATGGTTAGCTTCCGCTACAGAGGTACAAACCAAATGAGCAAAGCAAGCTGACGCGTAAGGCAGCCGCGCATGCATAAGGTCGGCCATGAAATGGCTGGATGGCCTCAATATCAAGCGAGTGCATTAGCTGGAACAAACAAACACCAAATCGTGTGAAGGCAATGAACTGAGAGGTAAAAAGGTGGTTACAAATAGGGACGGAAAAACTTGGGGACTTCAAGATATGCCAAATCAATACAACCCCTTTCTTAAACTAACTTCTTTGCGTCCAAACATGCTTGTGATGGCTGAATTTCTACATCACAACATTAGGGCATACATGGTCCCTCTATTATCGACCGTGTGGCCAGTTAGAAGAGTGGTTTGTCTGTACAACAGTAAGACGTCTAAATACGTTTACCGAATATATAAACTATATTAAATCGAGCATAATTTTTTCTTTTTATGTCCCTCCTCTAGTGAAAGTGGTGACATACAAATTGCGGCGTTTGGTTGCCTTGAAAGTTCGCTCAAACAGCTATGAGATACATAGCACTGAAACGTGCAATCAGAGTAGGCGACCTCCCCATAAAATTCTCGGCTTCAAAAACCCCATAGTTTGGGTGGAATTAATTTCGGTTCTCTTCTGGAAATGGGCCAACATGGGCTACTTTCGACCCTAAATTAGATCCGCGTGCGTCCCGTTTGGTACATCTTGAAAATTAAGACGGCGTTTTTCATGGACCAAATAGAAAAATCACAACAAACATGCCCAAATATTGTGGTGTGTTTTAGTGACTCCGTGTTATCTATACTTGCCGCAGTCTCCTCAGCATTGTAGGATCCCCAATGCGTTTGAGTGGCCCGCGACAAACTACAGTGATTAAACAGCTCAGCGAGTTGAATGAACACCTACCACGCTGTGCTCGACAAGCTGCGTTGCTTTAACTAAACAACTAACAAATGGCGCACCCACCCTGCTGTTAAATATGCGTGTTTTGACCCAAATAAGAAGCCATTGTGCTTAAAGTCCACCTGTGTATACTGGGCTGTCTTATTTTCTACTTACTTGCTTGCGGCTGATACCCGAAGAAAGGCATTGTTTACTGCTAGACAGACTATGAAATACGAAACCCGCTGAAGAGCGCATCGTATCACTCTGGCACACCCTGGACCAACCTCCTTACTTTTTTGAAAAGGGTACCTATTGGACCACATCCATCGAAGTAGCCGCACCTCATGCGCGATTGTTCTAATTTTTTGATTTCCCCAATTCCATTAATTTCAAGTGATGAGCGTGTCTCGTTCGTTGTGTTTTTGTTCCCCGCGTTCAGACTGTAACAGCCCGATCTTTGAAACGTAAACCTATTATTATTCAACATTTCAGTGACAATAGAAATTAAGTAGTGACCAGCTAGCAACCAAAATTTGGTGGATGGTTATGGACTAAACTGGAGGATGCCGGCACGGATAGCGCCCCTGGAGGCACTAGGCATGACAGGATGAGTTACAGATTACCGGAATTGCAAAACTGGCGCCTTGGAGCAGTGTAGGTATTGTAGACAGTGGAGCTGATGTCCAAAGGCATGGGATTTTATCCCAAAGCCACGACACAAGTCGCATTGCGTAGCTCAACAAGGCCAAATCATGGTGGGGTTTTGTGGGTAAAAGGGGGGATAGGCAAGCATTCAGGGTGAACGAAAAAACATTTCACGAGAGAAATTGCAGCCAGTGAAGGTGATTGTAGAGGAGCCCGTAGCCGCCAAATGTTGGGCAATGTCAAACATTGCGGGACCAAATAGGTGGATAGCGGCCAAGGCAGGGCAGCACAAGTATTTGGCGCGCTTCTTGAGCACATTCACGGAGGGAGGTCGGAATGCGGTAAGATTTCTGGTTATTATTATAAAGTATGCTCTATAGGACTAGTTCAAAAGATGAATCCGGATTCCATGGTCCCGGCAACACTTTCAATGCCATGAACACGCTTTGGAAGTAAAGGAAGCCAGGCGGATCTGTGGGATCTGTGGCGAGGACAAACCGTCTCAATATCTGCAGAAATCTCAGAGGTCAAAAGGGCCGTTTTTTAAGGTGAGTAGTTCTCCTAATTCAACACGCAGCAGCGGCGGATGTGAGTGTCGTAAGTACCCTACAGCAGAATTAAAATTATGGGGTCTGCACGTGGTTGTATCCAGGTTACGATGATAAAACATGCGGGTGGCTTGGCACGAGTTCATATCAAGAATCTGCGCTTGTCCAGAAGGTGAGTATGGATTTCTTGTCAAAGTCAAAATTTATGCAGAGAATTTGGGTGGAATATGATTTGTTTTGACGGCATAGGTGCAGATTCCCCGGCGAATTTCGCATATGGAAGCTGAATGTGGGACTTCCAAATTCCGTCCCTTTTGTGCTTATCCTGCTCGCGCGAGCATATAATAGGTTACCTTCAGGGCTCCTACATCAAATTAGCAGACTTGGTCAGTGTATTAAGGGTGTGAAATTTGTCTTACGAACAGCAACAGTAGGGGCTCTGGGTTAGGACACGAGTTCCCGGTTATTACTCAGCCTATGCATGTGAGTGCATTGTGTTTCGATCCTAACTTTCTGAAGGTAATAGGTAGAAAAGCGGGGGATTTCGGTTCTAGCAGTCCCTAGGCGCCACCTGCTCTCGCATCACTGATCTCTGCAGAGCTATCAAGGGGCGCAAATGGATTTCAGAATTCAGCATGTTAAAATGACTGCCTCACAAGCCCAAGCAGGACCGGGTCAGATAAACTGCGAAAACAATTCCGTGTTGAAATTATGGTGACCGATTCCCCTCTAGAGCGGAGAATTGACACGGGCTCACATTTTTTCCAGATTCATTGGTTCCAGACATGTCGCAATGAGATTTTAAGGGAGTGCGAAGAGGGCGACCAGCATGTGAGGGCAGGTTTGCCGTCTTATTCAGGTACATGGAATTTAATGTTTGTGAAATATTGGATCTGGGAATGCCATGTATAATTAATGCTGCGAGTACTAAAGCAAGCACCGGCGATTGCGCAAAGTTCCGTCAGTCGTACCAAGCGTTTGAAGATTGGCGCGAACACCCACCAAGACTAGCAAGTGGGTTAGTAACTGAGTCCCCCGGCTAGGTAGTTTTCGGGGAAGAATGGGTATGGTTAGAATGGATTAGGTGTTCTTGAACAAAAGACAGGAGAATCTGCACGGTCAAGCTGGCGGCGAAAGATCCAAAGCCATAAACCGTAAGTTCTGATAAAGGAAGGTGTGAATAGTAATGTTTGGCTGAAATTGACCTACGGAGCTTAATTTTGAGCCGCAAGACTGAGTAGTTGGCTGGCCTTAGCAGAAGAATACAATCAAAAAGTCTATTTAAAAACTAAGAAGCTACTCAACTCGGCCTCGTGTTAGAAACATTACAGTAAAGCACACAACTGAATTCTTTTAACGATTTTAGCCGCAGCTCACTGCCGCACGCTTCATTCAAATCTACGTCACCGGCACACCAGTCCCTTCAGCAATTCTATTCCCCTCCGTCTGCCTGATTTGCACGGCAGCAGAGAATGGTTTTCCCACTGATGTGGCTTGTATGGCTTCAAATCACGGGCCAAAGTGGATACAGAAGAGCCAGGCAAACAAGAGGGCAATATTCGTTACCTGTTCCGTTTAAGCAATCTACCTGAGTCGCATGAATTCCTTGGTGGTTAATCCCATCGAGGGGCTAAGATCACGCTGTCTTGATCCTTGGCATCAAAAAAAGCATAGTTGTGCAACGGAAGAATCTTGGCCAAGAAGCAGCCACTTAGTGAGGGGCAAGGCGATACTATATTTGCACATGCAAGCTAAGCAGATCTCTTCACGATGTTCGCACGTAACACTGTGTTTACGAGCAACCGACTGAGAGGTTTTAAAGCAGATGCTTAAGGTGGACATTCATCACATTAGAGCTGTCTTGTGGAAACTGCTTGGTGTCGTCACAACTAGTGTTTTCTCCGCATCCGTAAATACTGGAACGTGAAAAATTGAACCAACCCCTCTGTATAAGGCAGGTGTGGTCGCTGAGGAGGCTGCACTAGACCCAATAGTGGTGCTTTTACCTCTCAAACAGAAGCCTGCAAGTGCCCAACAGTAGGTGTGTTGAAGCCAGACACTCAGAATTAACCTAAATTGACTGGTACTGAAAGTGACTGTGGACATTTTTCGTAAAGCTTGCCTGGGTTTAGGTGGCAGCAATAAGCAAAGTTGTGTAGTACTACAGCTTTGGAGGACCAGCCCAAATGCATTTCAAGTCATAGAGTTAAAGTATCAGGTGGTCATTCTTGACCCGAATCATAAGTGGCGTTTCCCACCAATAATCTCAGGAAATCCAAAAAAGGCTCGAGAAGAGTTTGTTGTCATGATGCAAAGCTTTTCTCAAAAATACATCCAGACGTGCCATACCAAGTTGACTTTGCTCTTCGGTAGATGCAACAAAGTGATGCTATCCTTAAAATCCCGCAGTCATTTCACTTGTTTAAGGTTCTAATCTGGTCACTTAGGTTTTACCCGGGGCCAGATGAGAGCCAGACTACAAGACCTTTTGCTGGAGTGAACACGGCGGATCATGAACGGCTGTCGTAGCTTTGAATCGACCATCTATCAGGAGCTTGTTCAAACCTTTTCCGAATCTGACCTTGTGAATGGGACCGGCCGGTTTTTGACTGTCACGAAATTTTCCGTTTCCTCTACGTTTTTGGATAGTTTCTAACGATGAGTGGGAGATCTCTGAGATGCGTCCTCGTCGTAATTTTTTGTGGGCATGAGCTGTTAAACTTCTAACAGTTGCAATTACTCTGATGCACTTTTAACTGCCTGAGTTTGGCCACATGGTAGAAGTCTATATTTGCCGTTTAAATAGCTGGTTGTCCTCAAATAAGAAAACATTATCCACATTCTCCGACTAAAGCTTGATGGAACTCAGGATGGAATCGAGAAACTCAGTTTTGTTGCCTTTTCGTCAGTACGTTTGCCACATATCATGACAACACACACGGCTCACTAGAAGCAAACAAAAATTAATTTTGCAGAAACCATGGGATTTTTCAGGCTGCGAATTTAAAGGGGAGTTAATTTAATCCGGTTACATATTTCAGTGAAGTGTTGCTCATAGCCTTTTGTTTAGGTGGGCGAAATTTCATCGCTGCCGTTGATTTGCATGTGATCATCAAGTTACGGGAAAAAACACGAAATAAAATCTTAGTCCATTTTAACGTCCAGAGTTTTTCTGATGAAAGGTAACATCTACAGAGCATTTAGTGTAAATTCCACCAAGGTAGATGGTTGAACTACCTTTGTATGCGTTATACTCGTCAGGCGTAACAAATCAAATGAGTTTGCTCACCGGAATTTGCAACAAAAGTGTTTGGCCAAAGACGGTCCTTCATACCCATACACTCGTCCGTCTGCCAAGCCTAGGCCTAAAAAATACACAATCACCCTTGGTGAATTATGCTTCTATTTATTGGTTGCACGGGCACAAACTTAATGTGTAGTCAATCCGGTTCTGGTTTTCTGGAAGCGCTTTCAATCGACACGACTTCTGGAAGGAAGAATGCATAAAATGTTAAAAAATGTTAAAGTTCGTGTACATCTTTGGAAATATCATTGAAAACACAATTAAACAAGGATGCTAACTCACCAAGTGCTAAATAAATCCCGTTGTCAACAATTCCCTGTCGGTATCTACGCTGAAGCTGGAGTCTTGCTGTTATAATGGTAAACTTACTACTGGCTCCCTTAGCCCCATTGTCGACACTGAGGGATCCGATAGCGGAATTCATTGGTTATACGCACTATTGGACGTTAATGCTCAAGAGGGATGTATACAAGTCAGTCGTAAGATCAAGTGGTGTAGACTTCAGCCAGGATTCGAGGATCTCATGCGTCTTCAAGTGTGAATTTGATCGTTGCGACGATTAAGTGAGTGGGCTGGTAATCGGTGTCAAATCCACTCATTCACTCCACTACTTCTTCCAGATACTGGGACGCTGTAGTTAAACAGAAACATCAGCTCCGTTGTCCTCACCGTAACTTGTAAACACTCCATACCCAACCGAGGGCTCTCTTCTGAGAAACCGATTACCAGCTCCCGCGCTTGCGTTGGTAAAGTGATTCTTTTGTGACCTCCAGCATCCTTTTATATATAAATACACCTCCATATCACAGACACAAATTACACGTATAAAGTCGCTCGCTATTTCGGGATACTGTTGGGCTCTTTTCCATGCCTGTCACTTCGGTTTGAGCCTCATCCAACTCACTATTCATACCAAAGTATTGCCACTTATCTCTATTTTATATAATATGCATATATATTATATTTTCGATATCCGATTACATGAGCTGCTAGAACAACCACTCCGGATGTGATCCAACTGCCTTCGATAGTGATGATGGTCTAGCTGGGGACTGCAAGTTTTGGTAAACCTCATTGTCCAGGAATAAATAGCCTTCAACCCACATCAAGGTAACCTACCTCGCCACCTATCCCTCCTTTATTCTCCAAGTGGTCGATGGACACTGACTACCCATAATCCATCCCCTCAATGCACCTTGCCTACCCACCTGATCGGCCTTTTCGGTCACCACCCAGCCTCAAAAGTTCACCAGATCTTTTCGTACCATGTTCAACCATCCTGCACCTCCTCTCCTTGACGATGCGAAGGACTGCACGGTTAACAACCCTCACTTCAACTGTATGCCCTCCCCACAAAGAAATTCTCTATCCTATGCTGAGCCAAACAATCCGCTCTCCGAAATAGAGGAAGGAGACTTCTACAATGGAAGCAACTTTTATCGAACGCCTACGCGGCTGGCTTAAGCTCTCTCTGGTTGTAGCATTTATCCCGGGCAACCCTCCAATGAACTCGAAACATCATTTATATCAAAGTAGAAATTGATAACAGAGACTCACCAGATACACGTGGTATGACGCTTTCGACGCAACTCGTCTTGCAAAGCCTGCACGCCTTTCTTTAGGCTGTGACTGCGCCATTTTGCGGTCACCCATCTTCCAAACACGCAACACCACAAGGCACCTTACGTTTTTCTCAACCTTGTTGTCCCTGCACGCTCTCAGCCACACTAGTGGCGCACATTTTAGCTTGTGTACATCCCTCATATTCACATATATCCATGCTCGTTCGCATCGACCGCATACCTATCTGCACCTGACTATTGATTAACATTTTTGAAATCGGACAACGTTGCCCCACTGCAGTAGTTAGAAATTGCGATCACTCTAGGCCGCCTGCTACTTCAAGCAGCTGTCTAACTCATACCA
>SJOL01007647.1:17352-57293 GCA_004794785.1 Opisthorchis felineus
CATTTCGTGTAGTAGCTGCGTGGAATAACCTTCCTCCGACAGTTGTCCACGCTCCTTCTGGAACCCAGTTCAACGCACTACTAGACACTTTTCTATGCGAGTCCTCGTGCTGGCAAAATCACTGCCCTCCGCTGAGCACTTAAAGAGGAGTGCTACACCCTTTTTTCGCTTGTGCCTTTCAGGTGAACAACAATCGCAGAACGACAAGAACACAACCGACCCGGGAAACTTGGGCAAAAGCCTCGATCCTGTGTATCAATCCGTGAATCCGTGAATCCGTGAATCCGTAGGCTAAAAGCTCTCAATCATGATTGGTTCATATTCCGACCACTCAGAGTGCACCCACACTTTTTCCATTGCTGCTTCGCGACTTTGTCACGCTCGACATGCTCTTTGGCTATTTCGAATGACCTGACTCCAGGCACCATGCTTTGCTGGTTGTATTGGGATTAAATTCTGGAAATGCGGTGTCCTTCGTCGCTAGCATGGACATCCCGTAAACTGGTTGATGTTGATAGATGCAGACGCTCAAGAATCAGACTTCGAACGAAGCTCTGTGTGCACAGCACAACCGTCTGATCCACACAAGCATACACTCTTGATACGCGGCCTCTCCTGCCTTTTGGACATCACAGGCAAAAGGTACTTAACTACTGATCCTAGGCGCAAGTGCTCGAAGTGGGTTGGAACGACGTTGTCCAAAGGTATTGTGAGGGACCGGTGTTATTTTACGGGTTCAGATTGATCCAAGGATGCGAGCAATGCGAACTTTGTGAACCAGATCCAAATCCTCGAAACTCCTCTGGGTAAAAGTGACCTTGCTGCGGTAGAGTGATCACTGTACATCTCGAGATGTGAAACCTGGGGGTCTTTTACCCCCTGCGAAATACGGAAGTTTGCGCAGTCTACCAAACCCTGATATTATATAATAATATAATCGTTCAGCTGTAACACCCCTTCGGTGCACAGCAGTCGTGCCACCCGAAAGGGACATGTGGGCTAAGATACTGCCAATTTTCCAAAGCCTAGACAGGAGCAGTCGAGCTGCAGAGGTTAGGTTCGAACCATAAACCTTACGATAAGTGAGTTCGCGCCTCAGCCACAACTATCTCGAAATCATAACAGCATTAACATAAACATGAAGACTACGCCAACCTCATGAACCCCATGCTAGCTGAAGTCGGTAGTAGGTAAGCTTAAGCTCTACTTTCTTCATGAGTGCCCGCGTAGCGTAACCTATCGACCGCCAATACACCATCCATAAGCTTTGATAATAGCTAGACAGAATGGTCGACGGATGGTCAGACTCATGATTACAGACCCTCACAACCGCATTAGAAAATACGAGACGGTTGTGAACGAGCATAGGGAAGCCTGTTCTAGGACAGGCCTCATGGAGCAACTAAGCATCGCTATATAACGAAGTGTTACATCCACTGCTAAAAACAAAAAAAACCATATTGAAATCAAATCACCAGGCTGATTGGGAACCAGGAGAACAAAAGTAAACAACGTAGGCTGGATAAGGAATCTATCCCAAAGGCAACTGACAAGCTGGAGAAAACGTTCCCATCAAAGGGCTTTACTTCAAATCCAAGGACGCGACAAACCTAGAGTATTTAGCCCCTTCATCATTCGTTCCAGCAAATTCTGGCAGCTTAGCTAACCAAGCTGAATACCTCACAACCACTTTGTACATCGCTCCCTGTAGACCCTCAGGGGTCCTGAGGGAAGATCTTATGCCAGCGCAGCCAGAACCGGTATAATTCCGCTCAACCCGGGCCTTGTCTTCCCTGTACTTCATTCTAACAAGCTAAACGCCCTGCAAACTAACACACTGAACTAACTCTCAAGAGGAACAATTTTCGGTCGTATGGTCGACGTGGGATAGAGGTTTTGCTCTTCACCTCGGATTGGATCCGATCTAACGAGCCCAATCACCCCTCGTCCCACGGTGCTACTGATACGATCTGGGTACTTAATCTTCTGAGTTGTAGACTATCGGTTGTGTTCACAGACCTCCAGATTGCCTAAAAAGGTCTCTTGATTTAGACCCAAGGGGCAGCTGGAGCCCCAAGCACAGATATTTTGATTGAAGGGGACTAATTTTCTTAGTCTCTGAAATTAAGCACGACTGTGGATAGTATTTTTCCTTTCTTTGGACAATCTGTCCAGGATGTGGGACGGAGGGACTTTAGTAAACAACGACCAGAAACTAGTACCCTCGCCTGGATCATATTCTCTTTGATGACTGTCTGGTCACTACTGGCCGAAGGGTCATCCTCCCTCGAGGGCTGTTTCCATATGGTTATTCTTTCGTAGGCGACCTCACCGCACATTCAAAACTGTTTGGTCGTAGTCCCCGACCTGAAGCCACCATCTTTTCGTGGTGGTCGGTCTTCTGTGCTGCACTGATTCTCCGAATTATACTGTCTGGAACTCAGTTCCTAAAGGTTCAACCATGCCAAGAACGCCAAAGGGGAGCAGCCCGACGAAGAACAACGAGTCCCCGTACTGCGAGTAATCGTATTACAAGGTGGTCTGGAGGTAAAGCCGTACTGTCCTCTGCGATGGGAGTATGAAGGCAGTGAGGTGTTTCCCCCAGGTAACCAGCATGTCTATATTTATGGAAGCACCAATGCTGCTTTCCCGCGAGGAAGGGCGGGTTTGAAAAGGCCAGCCCTAGATCCGCACACTCCGATCGCCCAACGATCGTGCTTGCAGGTATGATAATGTATAATGATCTGCTTATGAGCTTAAAATCCCGAAATTACTTTCCCACTAATCTACCCATTGAAGGGCTAGGTGCCACTCAGGTGTCCAAATCCATTTCAGAAGATTTTGCTTTTGCGGAGCTTACTACCCCAACATTAAATCCTTTCCATTTGACGATTCTGAAGGAAGAGACGAAGATTTTTACTAGGTTTGGTAGATTCACTGCGCTTGCATACGGGTAAAAAGCCAAGAGCTCGCAGACTCTGTTCGATAATTAATCACTTTCGGTCACACTCGGTTCTCGTGTGTGAGGATGAAGGGAAAGGGTCGGGGCTCAACTCCATGTGATTGGCCTTAACGGGGTTAGGAGTACTTAAGCTTGTGGGATCAGTTAAAATCCAAGGTGGTCTGTGGAAAACACCTAGGTATTGAAAAATCGTTTAGCTATAGCACCCTTCCGGTGCCTCACTGCCATGCCACCCGAAGGAAGCACGAGGGCTGGGATACTACCAGGTTGCCCAAGCCTAGACAGGAGAAGTTGATAGGCAGAGGTGGGGTTCGAACCCGACAAGCTTCTTGGGAGGTGGGGCCTGGATGAGGTACAATACGGAAAATTCGGTGTAATTATAACAAATTATCGGGGCTATTCTTGATTGTAAGTGGTATAGAGGAGAAACAGGTAATGTAGAAAGGTGAGTGGTGAAGCCTGACTAAAGGATTCACTGACACGTTTTGAGGGACGGTGGTCGGTATCACGCTTAAAGGTAGCGAGGGTTGTTCACAAATAGTTTATTCATTCCAGAGCAAGACAACCATGGTGGAAATGTTTTTATGGGCTGGTTTACGTGCGTTGAAAAGTTTCAGGCTGTGATATGGGGGGTTAGTATTGTGGGAAAGGGTGAGAATTTGGTCATGGGTCCCAGTGTGAAAGAGGCGTGTGTGGGACATCCTGGAACCTTGTGGTATTTCAAGGACAACAGATTTATCCACAGGAGTCGTTCGGGGTGGTGGGATCTTCCGATGTATTGACATTTTTTGCGGCTTTGCGCTGCACATATTCGAGCATATTAACATCACGTTTCAGCCCGAGGAGTCATAAGAGAACGGACAAATGCGTAATACGGCAGGACAAAGTTGAACTGATCCAGGTTGGAAAAAGGCTTGTGAAAGAGGCTGATCAATCTGGTCGCTTTTCTGGAGGAATGAATCGCTATAGAAGAGGGAAAATCGGTAGTAAGTGCATGGCTCGAGATGGCTCAGTGGTTGGGGCGCGAATTTACTGACTGAGAAGTCCGTGTTTCGAACCCAACATCTGCATCTTGACTGCTCCTGTCCAGGCTTGGGCAACCTAGCAGTCTCTCCTTCATCGGGTGGCATGGCAGCTAGACACCGGAAGGGTGTTACAGCTGGGCAGTTCAACTCGAATTAATGAAGAGTAGAAGTGGCGTTGGTCCCAGTTCCAGTTATTGCGAGACTCCGCTGGAGACAAGAAAATGGGCCTGACTTAAAGCTGTCATAATGTCGTGTTGGTCGGGATTCTGTACTGCAACGATCCTGCGGGCTATACTGGCTGGAACTCAGTTCCTAAAGGTTGAACCACGAAAGGAATGCCAACGGGAAGCACTCCGACGAAGAACAGATAGTCCCCGTACTGTGAGTAATCGTATTACGAGGTGGTCTGGAGGTAAGGTCGTACTGTTTTCTGCGATAGCATTGTGAAGCCTGCAAGACGTTTCCTCCAGACGACCAGCATATCCATATATATGGAAGCAGAGATGCTGCCTTCCCACGACGAAGAACGGGTCAGAAAAGATCGGCCCTAAAAACCGCACACTCAGATTTCCCAACGGGTGACCGTGACAGCCGGTGCATTCTTCAATGCTGTCGAAATACTTTTAAAGCGCTGCTCAAAAGGCACTTGCTGTGTGCAGCTGCATTAGGGTCGAGACAGTAACGCCTTACGCCCTGCGTCCTCGGACCAGGCCGGCCCCCTACAACCAAGTGGGTCAGACTATTGAGTCATTGGCCCCGTGAAGGGTCCCGCAAGAAAACCTTAACAACCGCTGTCTGGCGGTTCAGACTCTTGAATCAGAGGCTAGGGGTAGGGTCCCCGAACAAAACCCTACACCCTCCCACTGCCTTGTGGGTCAGACTTTTGGGTCAAAGGCTCAAGGTGTGGTACCTCAACTGAACACCCTTCTTCGGCCTGGGCAACCGGGAAGTATTGTTTGCCCTTGCAGCTCTTCGCTCACCGGCCTTCTCGCACACTCCCTCTCCATCCATCGTACCCTGCAGTGCAATCTACTCATCTGCCTAGTCCCTAACCACTATTCCGTGTCTAATCCTTCGCCCAGAGAAATAAACCAAAATGATCACCTACTAACCTCAAAGATCTGATCCACGTTGTAGCCTTTAATGTTCGTACTCTATATCAAATATGGCTAACAGGCATCCCTTGCTTTCCCTCTCTATCGTTGTATGTCGTGTCTCCGAAACACGCACACAAGACCCCACTTCGGTCGTGCACCTCAAGCCGCGTAGGACGGTTTCAGATGTTCATATTCACACCACTCTCGTTTGAACGGTCGTCCTCCTGTTCTGACGTAATTATTTTGGTGAGTCCACACCAAAGGGAAGCACTGGACTCGAGCTTTGCTCTTATTAGACCTAATCAGCAGTGCATATCCAATGGCCGTGCCGGGATTTGAACTCCGGACATCTGACATGCGAAGCGAGCGTGTTACCACTACTCCACCAACGCACGTTGGACGTATCTGAATTTCCACGTCTGAACAGGCGAACGTGTTCACGCTTGAGCGATGTGATTGGTGTGCCCGACTCATCAGATGTTCCACATTTCACTCTTTGGGTATCCGGTGATCCTGACGCAATGGTTCATGGTATCCACGGCGAGGTAGTTGCACTTAGCCCCAAGACTGAATGCGTCTTACTGGATTGGATCCCAGTTGTCTGGCTCAATTAAGCTCAATGCAGGTCGATGCGGTCAGTGGTGTTTGTTTGTCATGTCAGCATACGCCCCAATAGACTACAGTTCTGAGACTGAGAAGGACGAGTTTTATCAAGATTTGTCCTGACTGCTTTGGTCAGCAAGAATGACGGATATGGTAATCCTGGCGGGTGATATGAATACCCAAGTTGGACGGCCAAGTCCGAAAGAAGTGCAATTGGGTGATAGATTTGGACCCGATGCTCAGCGTACGGATAACGGGGAGCGACTGATTCAGTTGTGTGCAGATCATCGTCTATTCCTGGCCAGTACAAACTTCCCACACAAACGTTCACATCGAGTTACTTGGAGGCCACCAACCGCAAGACAATCATGGACTCTGTTGGACCATGTGGCTATCAGTTACCGATGGATAACCTCAGTTAAGGATTGTCGTTCCTTCTGGGGTACGCAACTTGACTCTGATCACGCCAACGTGCAGGTCCGATGAGCACTTCGCTTTCCACCTAGATTACGCATGCGAAAGCAGAGCAGCTCCGCTCATCAACGTTGACAGGTTTCGGTAGCTGAAGACTATCGAGCTGATTTGGCTAGAAAACCACTGGAAACTCAAAGTCATTCGGATGACGACTATTGCTTGGACGTTGAATAGAAGCGGGCTAAACGAGCTATGCTCTCAGCCTTCAGAACGACAAAGCACTCGGTGCGGATGGTCATTACCCCGCACTCTTCAAATAAGGTGGAGAGGACCTGGTGAACAGTCTGATAACCATAATGCAGAAGATTTGGAACGAAAACAATGCCAGTCGAATGGATCCCTTCGACCGTCATCCCAAGAAGGTTATGCGAAAACCATCGTGGCATCAGTCTGGTGTCCGTTGCACCTAAGGTGCTCTCTATTATTATTCCGCTTATGTTGATCGATCATGGGAAGAGAGATTCGCGAATATGAAGCTGGGTTTCGCCCTGGCCGAGAATGCATCGACCATATCCATACCTTGAGACAAATTCTTGAACAGCCTCACTCCTTGAATCGTCCCACGTTGGTCGATTCTCTTGATCAGAAAGCTGCTTCTGACTGTCGATCGTTGGGAGCTTTGGCGGTGTCTGCCGATCAAAGGTGTCACTTCGAAATTTAGGTCCCTGATGAGGACACTATGCGAACTGTGGGTGGGTGCGAGTGTACGGCAAACTTTCGCCTGAGTTCACCACGTCCATTGGTGTAAGACAAGGCTTTCCTCTCTCACCTTTCCTCTCCAACTTTTTGTTGATATGCTGCTTGAAACTTCTCTGCCAGCCTCCGAAACCTTGGGAGTCGAAATGCTCCCTTGACATTCCCTCAGACGCTCCGCACAATATTGCTCTCCTGGGTTCAGATCCTTCAAAAATGCAAACCAGTTCAAATGACCAGAATAACTCTGCCGCACAGTTTGGCGTGCGCTTCACACCTGCAAGGTGTAGATTTGTGCTACAAGACTGGCTGGGATCAAGCCCAAATCTCATGCTTGCTGACGGGCCAATCGACGTGGTAGACAAATTTGTTTACCTGGGTAGTTGTATAAGTTCCGGTGGACTGGATGTAGATGAGATGATTTCTCGAATTGGGAAAGCCTGGGCAACTTTTGCCAGCCTTGACGGTAGTCAGACTCGATTTTTTTCGAAACCACTTTCCTGAATCCCTACCATACATTCGGATACATTAGGATGGAAACTCACTCGAATGCGGTGTCCCTCTGGCTAACCATATTGCAGTCAATGCAATTATCCTTTACACCTCTGTTCTTTATATATTTGGTGGCATGAAGAGATTAAGTGAAAATAAGAAGGAAGCTTGGAGTACTTTACGACTTTTGCAGACAACGTTATCATGTACAGCATGCGTCAAAATAGGGAATCCGGTCACCAGTCAAGTACAATAATATAAGCTCCAATTGCAAATAATTGTGGTCGAATAGGCGAACGGGAACCCGAAACACTTCGAATACCTTAGTAGGTTTTCCAAAATCAAGCAGCACATCCCAGGTCTCTCGGTCAGTAGCCAAATACCGCCTTTCCTAGGGAATCCACTAACGCCTCCCCAGTTGTCAAATACACTGACGCGCCGTTCATCTTTTCAACTAGTCCGGTGACCTGTAACCCGGTTAGTTTATTATACCCGGTTGAATTCCCACGGAAACCATGCAAAAGCGTCAGCAGTTTCCGACGGTATCTTGGAACAGTTTAGACGAACCTCCCCGATGTTCTAGGCGGTCACTCCACATGCATATTCAAGAACAGGTGCTCCCCTGAAGAATGGAAATGCTATCGCATCTCCCTACGTTTAAAAGGTGGGAACAGATCATCCCTGCGTGTTGCAGGTACGCTACTAAGTTGGTCTGAGAGTTGCCTTTCTTTCAGGTTTTCCATTTTTGGAATAAGTAATGCTAATTCTGCAAAACGGCGTGCTCCAATAATTGGTCCCAGGGTCCGAACCACTTACTATTTTCGTCAGTGACATTCTCGCACTCAACGAACCCTCTTGGTAGTTCACACGGAGAACATGGTCTCCTCCAGGGAAATAATATATCCCGCAGTGTGAACTCTATGCGCTTTATAACTTATCACCTACTAATGATCTCTCATTTAATCCCCTAACTGTATGGTCACTAGGCATCGCGCATAACTGTAGTTATCTCCTCCAGTATGTTCCAAGGAACCCAGTCATAGAGTATTGCTCGGTAAGCTTTGGTAATTTAGTTTAACTTGTGGATAAAAAAACTTTCCTACTGTCGACTGATGAGCTCTTTTCTTAGGTTTACGAAGGAAATTTAATAAAACCGCGGAAAGCGTGATCTGAAACATGTGTATTCCAGGATGATCGGCAGCCAAGAATTGAACTTAACTATCGTAGTTGATGGCGGTGATCAGTTGGGCTCCATATTTTCTCATCCCTATCAGGCACTCTGTATTCCTTACAGCGTGAGCATCACGTCACGGTTTTCAGCAGTGGGGCTCTTGTTGCTAGAACGTGCAGCACCTGCAGCCTTCATCCGCTGCATGGTTGATCTAGTATATGTCATGCTCTTTAAACGACTGGTCATCCAGCTGGTCCCGAAACTTTAGTATGCGTTAACTACTCTACCTAACCCTTGGGCTTCCGAGGAGATTGAGAAAACGTGTGCATTATTTTTCGCCTCGGGGCGGTATTGTTATCTATGCCTTTTGTTCGTTGTGTTAGATCCCGCTTCCCAGGATTGAGTCCGCGCGACCCTGTGTTTGGCTGAAAACGGTGCAGTATTTGGCTGTGAATCATACCAGTGGTATTCTTGCTGGTACTCTCCATCCAGCTTATCTGAATAAGGGTCTAGAGGTTGAGGGGCTTCGAGTACTTACATTAAGTAGGTAAGAGGCTTCAAAATGAAATATTGCTTTATGACAATGATGCATCAATCTTCAGCACTAACGTGCTGTTGATGATGAAGGAGGTGGTTCTGCAGTTACACGGGGACGCACCAACTGTCCCTTCGCGTTTATCCATTTTCCACGCCGTATTATCGGTCTGGAATTACTTACCACTTTATGTTGCGCAGTCCAACTCTATACTGTCGTTCATTTAAGATGTGGTTCACCCTTGCAGTTCATGCGCGAGCGAATGTTGCGCCGAACCGTCTCATTGAATGATAGCTCTCGTCAGACATCCTCTGGAAGAACTTAAGTTGGTAGTGTCCAACACGGCTCTGTTTATTCTTAGATGTATGTTTGTTTGTTGACGAAAACTTGTTGAAAAACATGCACTTGCGCTCCACTATAACTGATTTAAGAAGTAAATGTGTGTATGTTTGCGCCTTAACTACTGAGGTCTCTCGGGATCATAAAATGGATTCACCAGTTGGTACACACTTCTTCGAATCGGACAGTGATGTGACGTCCGTCAAACTAGCAGCAGGTCTAAATATTTTAGCCGATTTCGCTATTAAACATCAGATGGAGATTTCAACGCGAAATCAGTTCGCTACGATCGGTTTCCCTTGTTTTCTTCAGACAGCCTAAAACACCTAGGGCATTTTGACTCTGAAACCCGTCTTTCCGCTACTCTTGTCAATGAGACGGTTGAGTTCGGTTTCCGGTAAAGAAGTTAATATCATGGTTCAGACACCCACATAACTTACAAAGATGGAAGACTGCATCGCCAATTCCGGGATGGAGAGCTGGAGTGGATTACTCAAACATAGTTATAATATTACCTCAACGCGCCACCATTACGCCTTAGATGTGGCTTACCCGAACCAGATACTCCCACCAGTAAAGATAGAAAAATGGGTTCGATTTCAGCTGGACACCTTTAGTGCTTTTGTTTATCATGCTCACCTTCCCACTTTCCGTCATTCTGCCGACCCATCTTTACCCTCATTGCAGTTCTCCCTCTATAATAACTGAAATGTCACGACCCATACTTTTTCACTCGAGATCTCCGTGAGTCACATTAAAACATCCAGAAAGTAACTTCAACGTATCAGTCATTTTTAAGGTGTCCCTGTTTCGTCGTCTGTCGATGTGAAATTAAGGTGTTCTAAGGAATGGAAACTCCATGTGTGCGTAGAACATGATGGACCTGTCTTCGGTATCCGAGCGGCTCGTGCGGTTATTGGACATCCAATGGGTGCGTTGCATAAGCATACACTTATGCACACACGCACTTCTAGAAGAATGGATGCTTAAATGATTCCACTCGTTATCTCCAAGCTATCTGGTATGTTCGTGTGAGAGTTACGTGGACTAGCCGGAAGCAAGAGCCTATAGCAATTGTTACCCTGGTGTGATGGGATAACTGGTGCGGTCAGGGTAAACAACCAAGACACCATATCAAAAAGGGCAAGCTCAAAGTCCATGTAACTTGAGTAGGTTAATTATGCAGTTTTCGACTGGCTAGACGAAAAAATCTACCTCCCGTTTGGACAACCACCGGCTGACAGTAACTGCCGGAACGAAAACTGTGTACTTTGCTGATGGGGAATTTCAGAAGTTTGTATACGGCTGAAAATAAATGAACCCAAAACAACTGCACAGGCTGTTGGTTATAGATTGCGCGGTTGGACGTCAACAGTAGAGCCGTGTGGTGTACAATCTGTACGAGTCTGCGATGAGAATGGATATTTTATGGCTTTGATTCAAGCAGCATGGCTGCACTATGGTAAAGGCAATCCCTCAGACTGGGCTGAGTTTGTGTAATTACCCTTGCCACCGATTGTGTGCGAGCTTCATCCTAGTGAATCCATAGCGTGTCCATCGATTTTTTCCAGTTTTCTTAAAGCAGCGTAGCTTACTGAGGTTAGGTATTTCTACTTTCTGCACTTCAATCAAAGTTTCATTGTTGCTGAAGAAAACGAAAGAGCGGTTCGTATTCCTGGCCGTCTGGATAGTTGTTGAACGTCGTGCCTTCCGGTCCGGAGTAGTTTGACTAATTGGCACTTGGACAGGATAGGGTGCCGCTATCCGCATCATCCGTATTTGTACGTTTACTTGTGAAACGAGCAAAAGTTTTACGATTTGGAAATTAGGCAAACTGGGATGTGCAGTGTCAGCAGTGGAGGAAATTGGTATATATGTATGTTTTACCGATTTACCAGTTTTGGCAGTAACTGGCGGTAACTGGGGCGATAGCTCTTCTGTGCATGCTCCATTCTACAAGACGACTCCGCGAAGATTCATCAGTGGTACCATGGCTGTCACTTTCTACCAGACGATCTGACTGAGCAACGAAAAGATGTGCACAATTATTCTACCAAACTCCGGTACACATGGAACGCTTCGTATGCGGATATTTCGGATCCACCACCGGTTTCTAATAAGTTTGGTAACTGCCATCCGTGGGAGCACTTGTGTGAGGGGTCCCCTCACAGTCAGTGGCGGATTTCGAAATTGCAGCAAACAACTTTAAAAATATCCAGGTGTGATCTGGTGTTAGATAGCCTACTCACTTCTACCTAATATGAGGAACAAGTTGCAGGACTAGTGGTCGGCAAACCACCGGCCGCAGTTCTCATCAGCTGTCATCCATTATTGTGGTTTCACTTATACTTTTTATGATTTTCCACGGTTCGTTTTATCGTCCATCTGGGTTTTCCAGATGAATAAAGCTTAACGTACAGTCACTCGGTTTTCTCTATCTATGGTCCGTTAGTTATCGATTCATTATACCAGTCAATAATAGAAATCGAGGTTCATCCCATGCTTTCTTTCTTGGGATCTGGATATCGCAGAAGGACTTATTTTGGGAAGAGAAATGCAATGGGGAGACAAAGGTCGTTGGGCTTTAGTGTTTTACACAAATGCTAGCAGTCTGGGAAGCGAACGCAAGAAGCTTGGGATGGCTGCAAAGTCAAGAGATACTTTGGGTGTCACCGAGACATGTCCGAGTGTGGGTTTACGTCCTCGGCCTTTTTGGAATATCGGGCCGATAGGATTGATCAGAACGAGAGCTGGGGCCAGCTTACTGGTACCACATCTCATTCATTGGAGAGCACTGATTTTGACAGCAGTGTATATGCCGGAGAATATCGTGCTTTATCGTTCGAGAGTAATATCCTCTATTTGAATTTACCGTAAACGAAACCGTCCCACACCCGAGGATGTCGCTCTGCTACAAGCTCTACAAGGTATCCGTTTTTTCGCAGGGTCCCTTTCGATCCTTGAGGACTTTGATGTTACCGAGGTATGCTGCCAAGATGAGGCCGCACCTGAACGTAATTTTAATTGGCACTCATTAGACTCCACTCAAGACGTGGATTTGATTCACTTGGTTGCGAAGCTCACCACATTCCGTCGAGGGTACCGTGCTCCCATATTGGACCTACCTTTAGCTTTGCAAGTCGGTAGGTTGAATTGATCACGATATCGTCATTCGCCTTGTTGCGCCACCACCAATTAGATGAATTACAAGGAGTTGCAAGATAAACGGGGTATTTCTATTGAAAGGAGCTATGGAAATCAGCTAGCTACCGGAATTACCCATTTCGGTTCAAGCCTTAGTAAAGTGTGATCCGTTCATATCAACTGATTGTTTCACTGACGAACCTGTTGCGGCAGATGCAACGACCGGGACCATGGTCGCAGTGAATTGTTTGTTACACCTAATCTGTGTGGGGTTTCTATGGATGGTTATGCTTAGCATACTCAGTGAGTTCACAGTCTGCTTGTAATCGAGGAAACTAATGCTTCTGTTTTGTCCCCTTTCCTCTTTGATGATAAGAAAATGCTCCGTACATAATGAGCTCGTAACAATCCTCTCAGTGTGCTTAAAATCGCGAAGGATCGTCCACACAACCGAGCCATAATTTGGGTGGATCTAAAAATTCACAGAACTGTCCTTCATTCGAACAGCGACAAACACCAGCAGCAAAAGGCGGTACTGGTTGTCGCGCTGTCACACCATCTATTTTTTGTGCAATTTAAAGCCAGTTAGTATCACCAGTCGAAAGCGAAATTTTACTATTAAGTGCAGCGTTAGGTAGCATGATAGTGTGCGTGAACATTCATGTGTCAGTTTTTATGGCACACAGCGATACTTCAAGGGTCATTACCACTTAGTAAAATCACAGACGATATTTTTGGTCGTCATTCATGAGCACCTACCATTCCGGCTAGTCCTGGAGCTAACTCGTCCCTCCAAGGAAAAGATTCGGTATACTAGGGAAGCTGATGAGTTCTTGAAAACTAACTAACAAGTGGCCCTAATGCTAAGGATTTTGAGAGCACACTCGTTGGGTGTGGGTTTTCCCGTATTTTTTCCTGTGCTGATGCCTGTCCCTCTTCTTCGCTTTCAGCTTTTACTACCATCTCTCCAAGACTGTCCTACAAGTGGGTAATTCTCTTGTTCATCGCCTTATCCTGATGAGTGGTCACCAGCTGTTTAAAAATTACGTCTCAAAAATTTTTGACGCATGGACGGTCGCACGACTTTGCCGTGAGCAGTGTCCAGCCGGAAGGTTAACCGATCAGAAACTCGACATGCTGATTGAGCGCATGCCGGATGTTGTGAGAAGAGTAAAGGATGAGTACCTACTCGAAGAATTCATTGAGGACTATTTTGATGATGAACTAAACACAATATGTGAAGATGAATCCATCCAACAAGTGGCAAAACTTCTATTCCATGGAATGTCCCTTTTGAAAGCCAACAATTTGATTGAACTCCAAAAGAAACTTGAGTCGCTTCCAACTGGCTGTGATATGAGCAAGTGTCAGCAGCAGGTGGTTTGCCAAGCTTCCGAAAGTGAGGAAGAGCAGAGCGAAAGCTCCTATGCAAGCCAGGAGGAAGAGGATGTTGAAATGGAATAAATGAATTCTTAGTGTTTGCTCTTCTTGTACGGCCTTTCTGAGTCGAATTTGTGTGTAACAATTCACACGTTGCATTCCTCGCCAGAATACCTAATGGTTTCGGTAACCAGAAATAAAACCTATTTCTAGGTAGCATCCACACCTCGCATGCGCTGCACCGGTTTTTAGAGGCTCCATTAATAAGAGCGGTGCATAGCTAATACACCCCGATGCACCACCCAACAGGAAGCTCGGGTACGAGAAACAGCAGTCATTTGGGTGGCACATATATACAGACATTATGCCGATGCACAATCTCAAGCAATTACCACTGCTACCACGCGAGGTTAGCTGGGCCTGAGTTGCGGTGAGGTTTAAGACCGATACTCGGGAGCTGGAGCTCACCCGGCCTGAAGGGTTGATTCAGAAGACCGACACCATCGGCATCTGTGAGGCACAGAAATGGAGCCCAGCATTGTTCCCCACGTGGAAACCCATAAGCAATCTTTACACCAGTAGTCAATTTTCAGCAAGTGTGTTTTGGAAGTTATTTGGCAGATCACTAATTCATCCTCAGTGGACTACTGTTTGACGACTGTCACATTGGCTGTTATGTAATGCGTCATAACCGCTCTGACCGTATTTAAACGTGCCGTGTAATGTTCATTGGACTTTTTAGGTTTACAGATATAGTGACCATGAAGTTGAAAATTCGGGGAGTGCGCCTACCTGATGAGTCCCTAAGAAGGGCTGAACCTGTTGTGGGTTGTGGAACCTTTTTCATCAAGGTTATCAGTAGTGTTCTGCCAAGGGGAAAACCGTGTATTTTTGTCTAGTGCACCCAGCTCCAAACTTTTAAGGATACCTCTAAATAGGACTGAACATAGTTCATGTAATAAGCCACCGCCTGTATTCAGCGAGGGTGGATGAGTCGTCGCAAGCACAAGAACCAAACGGTTGGGTCCACTTTGTATTTGACATTGCCGTCCAAGGAAAGCTGCTTTTCTGGCTTGGAGCCTTTCAGTTTTACCCTACTTATCACTCGACCTCTCAGGAGTGGACCCCATAATAGTCGGCCATTACTTCCAAAGAAGTGATTTTCCAACTCGTAATATGCTGTTCTTGAGTGATGCGCAACACCTGTCTCCAAGGTTTTGGGGTCTTGCTCTTTAGGTTTTGGGCACCTTAGTGGAATATCCTCTTTGGATATCCTTCACAGATTTTGTTTCTCTGAGTTAGGGATCGCTAGGAAAACTGGTTTGTGATTGGGGGTGGTTAAGTGGATTTTCCTCTGCTCCTTTTCCTACTTTAGACCCGGACTATCACTGTTAAACGCCCGCCCGCCTGGGGTCAACTTGGCTAATCTAAGACTGCCTTCCACACACTTTCCAATTATCTACCTTTTATTTTATTCAGGCTGGGATGCTTGGTGATTTCCACTGTCTCGGATACCAGTCGCTGCGGTCAAATCCTATCAATCGCGAGACAATCCTTCATTTGAGCCAACATTAAGTGTAGGGTTTCTTTATTCTGAAGTGCCATTGTAAATTTGGCCGTCCTTAACACCTTTAATAATGGCTTCAGGCGTTCCTGTTTTATATGAGATGGCTGCCTTTCCGACCCACCCTTTTTCGTGTTCTTGTTTTGGTGCCAGTATCCCTCTTAGTTGCCGCTAGGGACTTGATATAAGAAATTCTAACAAATGCACGAAGGCTTACATGGGTCAAACATCCCGGGGGTTTCACCAAAAGAACCAGTGAACACAAGTCACCACTTAGAAAGGCGATGGTTAAAAACTCGGTAATGGTGGGGCAAGCATTGGACCCTGAATAGATTTGAAAAATGAGGATGAGGACTAAGGTTCGTACCACAGCGGCTGGTGGCTGAGACGGTAGGAATCATCAAGCAGCCTGAATCGAATAGCAGGTGTATAACTGGCAAAGGTGCAGAAAGCAGTTTTGGATCAGTCAAGTTGTTCTGAGGTGGTATGCGGTTTACTGTGCGATAATCTGAATGTAAAGTACAAAAAAAGCAGAGTAAGGTCTACTTAGTCCCCAACACCAGTTTGATTGCTCTAGCACCCCATAACTCGCAGAACAGAAAATCGTGAACAACAAGGGAAGTATGTCACTAAATTGCCCTAAACCGGAAGAGGAAGGCCACAAAACCCGGTTCAGCTTGACATCCTCCGAACCCATCTGTCGTCAATGTTGGCCATTCACATTAACAAAAGAACAAGGGACTACAGCTATCTGGGGAATCATAAACAGGATGAAAGTGATTATGGGCAATTGATGAAGTTGCATCACTCCTACCATACTAAGTACAAAAGACTCCACTTCTTCTCCAGGACTTTTGAAAGAACATGACTCTTCTGAGAACTCACATAAAAACAACCATGAGTGATCTTGTCTGAAAAGCGCGACTTACAGTCGAGGAAATTGTGGCAATTGTGTGAAATCACCAATCACTTAAGAAGATAAATTATGTATTCGTGCCATTGATGAGAGACCTAATTGGTACCAAAATACCCAGGTCTTAATAATATTTTTTGCATCTTGTTTGTTAGGTGGTATTTTGCCTCGCTGAAGGTGGTCCTTCCTGGGCAGTAGCCTTTCGAAATGTATCAGTCCCAAAGTTAATCTCACGATATCGGAGTGAATTAGGCATTTCTACCTCTCCTAAACAACCAGTATGAAATGTGCGTTTGTTGGATAATATTTTAGAACGGTGTATTGCGATTCCCGAGAGATCAATCTTTTGCACGAGGGGTTGCAAACTAAATTGCACTTTCACAGATGAATGTTATTTGTTCTCCGGGGAGTGACTTCCGGAGCGATCTTTCTTGAGAGTAATAATGTGTGACCACTTACATCATTGTTTTTTATGATCCCGGTTCTAGTGTCCACGTGTTGTATGCAAGGTAAAGGGCGATGGTGTCGTATATTGTGCTGGATGAGACAATGATCTGGCAATTTCCATTACCACTGGACTAAGCGGAAATTCAGAAATTTCCGTATGAATGGAACGCATGGGTTATGATTTCGGTGTCTGCGGCATTCCTCACGTTTGGTTCCACTTTTCGTTGGTATGTACATAGGTGCCTTTTTCCATCTACTTAATCATCAATGACGAGGTATGCTGTTGTGCTCTTTTCAGGGCGGTAACATCTCTTTGGAATCACTGTACTGTGAAGGCCCTTGTAGCTGAAAATCGTGTTTGGAAGCCTCAGTTACGTTGGGAAAAGACTCATGTAGTGCGGACAGTCGTATGCGCACTTGATTTCCTAATGTGGAGAAACCCAAAACATGAATTTCCAATCCTGGTTTTTGTTGGGAGAGAAAACTGTCCCTTGAGATCACCTAGAATAGTCTCTTGAAAATTGCGGATTAAGCTCCCATAAGGCATCACTTTCAAGCCGGATCTGACGGGACTGGAGTGTAGTGGTTCCAATCAGATGGTGTTCTCCCTTGGAGGGAGGGGACCATTGCTTATTATCTGGCAGTCGGAAGCGATTTCGGCATCGTAGCCCACTCGAAAGCCTCGGAATAGCACGCCTTGGAGTCAGCAGAAAAGAACGAGTTCTCGAATATCATGTACATATTGAACCAATGACCGTTGACGCTATTTCAGTGATTCCATGGAAGATTTCAAGTGCACTCAATGCGGCCACAACAATTGGGTTGTTATTTTCCATTGGTAGACTACTTAACTTCTTTCACATAACTTAACTCATTTCACATAATGCAGTTGTTAATCCGGCTGTTACATCCCACAACAACAGGGGACCACACACTTCTATGTACAATGTATACATTATATATATACACATTATATATATATATATATATATATATATATATATCACAGTAGGTACTTGAGAACGAACTAGTGATGTATAACGTATATCTCTTTCAGTAAAGTACCATCTAAAGCTGGACACACCATACTTGAGCACACTTCTAAGGGATACGTCAAGTTGCTAGGGTTTTAAACAACATATGTACTGTGTCGGCACACAACCCAGGAGCGCAACGACGGTAACCGGCTGGCCTCCGGACACGGTGCTAGCCGGCACATCTTGTTGTCTGTCGCCTTTGATCTGCTCAGTTAATTCCGGATGCAGCTGCATCGCGCTGCTTTAGAAAAAGCCTTCTTTTTAGAATGGTCAAACTTTCTGTTGGGTGGTGCAAGCTTCACGTGAACAGTCCTCGTAAACGCCGGTTTCGGATGTTTGAAGAAAGCCTCGATGGTACTGACAACGATGAACGCAGATGCTCTACTGTTGTTCATTTTACCGCCAAAAGTGTCCACTGCTATAATTAGACATACGAATACGATTATCGTTAGTTATTGGATTACTTTGAATCACTCAGCATTAGCTTCCGATATAATTTACTGCACTCCTCGGTGCTTACCGTTGCATTGATGTATGGCAAGGTAGGTCAACTTCGGGCCTGCTGTCCCCAAATGGAGACCTTTCTTCGAGTCAGTGAGCGCGAAGCCTGCTCAGCATACTTACTGATTTCTGTTAAGCTGTGGCCCGCCAAGGTTAGCTCGATTGGGTATCTCCGATGTACATTCCTAGTACTTAGCTGCACAAAGGAATGGTTGCTTCGACTGTAAGTATTGCAGTGCGTCATGCAATTTACTTTGGAACGTGGGATCAACTGTGTGTGGTCTACGTGTTCTAGCTAACCCACAGTAAGCAGTGACTAAAATGCGCACATAGCTGCGATCGCTTCAAATACGTTTCAAGGAGCATAAATTGCGACAGAATTATAGCATAATCCGTAAAGAGCATCCATGGCGGACGATCATAGAGAAAGGACACGGGTTTTTGGTTCATTGGCCTCAAAGACCATTGCTGCTAGACATTCCTGGACAGATGGACACTGTTTCAAGGGGTCGTCCCAAGGCCATTTGCCCCTCGTCGGGGAAAAAGACTATTGATGTGGCTCGAAAAGGTGGAATTCACTGTACAATGTTACCCCCATTTAGATTAAGTCAATTCATCCCTAAACCTCATCCGTGAACGTAGGAAGGATGTTTATACATCCAAATACCGTTAAAAGTTGAATGATGTCACGAACAGTCCATTGCCACAAGATTCCGTTTGACCATACCGCGGCGCAAGTTAATGACCCAATTTTCAGATCGGTGGTCACATGTATTCCGCTCTATGATAGGTATAACTCGCTTATTCCGATAATCCAAAATTTGAAAAATGGTAAGATTTTGACAAATGTGGCTGACTACATCCACTCCCAATCCAGCTCACACCTGCGCACAAACACGACAGGAAAGTTGACCGATATGTCGTGGAACCACGTCCAAATGAGGGATGGGGACGACCGTCCACGAATATGCCAAAGTGTATGTCAGTGGATTTGCGTTAAACATTGTCCCGCGGATTTCGTCCCTTATGAGGTGGGAAAATCTAAGGGCGGTCAATCAAACTGTTCCTAGAAAGGTGATGCAACGGATGATAAAGAACAGTAAATAGGTTTGAAGAATACGAAAGTCGCACCGTGTCTGTCTATGTTAACTGGCCCCCGAGGAGAACTGGGCGCTTTAGGTTCCAATTCGCACCTCAATATTTTAAAGGGAGCATGTTTTATGCAGCTTCATCTTGAATTCCGTGTATGCCTCACGTTTTTCCTTAAAAATCACTAACTGACTCAGGAGTCATTCAGCTGCCATGTTAAACCATGGATTTCATTGAGCCTGTAATAAGAGCCAGCCCAAAGGATCATTTTGACCAATTTCGGCGGACGAGACGGCTCAGTGGTTAGAGCGCGAATTTACTGACCGGAAGGTCCGTGGTTCGAACCTGGCAGTGTCCCATCTTTCGTCCTTCCTTCGGGTGGCATGGCAGCTAGGCACCGAAAAGGTGGTACAGCTGATTTGTATTATTATTCCGGTGGACCGTACTCATCTGGGACGATCGATGCCCACGGTTTACACGCTGTACAGGTGGATGATTTGACACTAGCTGCATGTTACTTGGTAAGCCTAATTTTATGTCCAAGAGTGCTGATTTTCGGACAAGACTTATGAGGATATTTTGAAGAGATGAAAATGGCACTGAATGATGATGGTAATGAATAGCAACAGTTGGACACCGTCTGAATGATGTGCTGCAGAGGTATTTTTATGATTCCTTACACTAAGAGAGAACGCACGACCGGAACAACCTTTCAGCGGCTTTGGAAAGTAGCAAACTGCGCACAAAATCACATTTATATGTTTAGCTAACTCAGAGAACGAGAAGTCACATATAACACAGAGTCTGGAAAAACCTGATATAGTGATGACACGAGGGCCTGTGCTAAAGCCGGAAACAGCCCAGCAGGGATTCGAACCCAACTCGACCAAGCGGAACTCCGTGATTTTAAGCACTGAAGTGACAACAGGTCACAAGAAGTTCCTAATACCGAGAGAGGAAGATTAATGTCGAAAAACTGGTAGCTTCGGTGCATTCACTAGTTGCTGGTCTGTTCGAGCATCGGTAGTCGGCTTGCGAACGTTTTGTCACCCATCAAGGAAAAGTCCTCAAGCGCGTTCACTGGTGATACTTCCTTGCTTGGTGATGAAACGCTTGCAAGTCAATCGGTAAGCTCCACGAACAAACTAATAGCTGTCCGATCAAAAGAAAGAAGGGGAGTGTTCCCGTTTTGTGGTAAAGGATAGTTCCATGTTGCATTGCAGTTTTTCTCTTCGTAGGGGTTGACAAAAGCAAGGTGGCGAGTTGTGTTTTATGTACGACATGTACGGCTCACAGTGATGTACTACTGTTCATTCTCATGTTTGTGTCGCCGGATGATCGGAGGCGAGCTGATTCCAATTAGATTCCGCGGATAGGGAAATTACGAACGATTTCACTCAATAATAAATTGAAACTGGTCATTATTGCGTCCCAGGTGCGGTCAGAATCAGTTGTGTAAGTACTATTTATTTTCAGTGTGCTTCGGCGTCTGCAGACCACAGTGTATGAGTATCAAAACTTGTTTTAGTGCTACAGATGCTTTAGAACGAAAATTCACTCAATGTTTTCACTCCATCTGCCTGCGACCAAAGCCCTTTACCCGCTGTAAACTTGGCTGGATTCAAAGCCCACTGTCAAACTCGCCGTAGAGATAGATGATGGTTAGCTGTTATAATTAGTCATGTTCTGTCGTGGTTGCACGTCAGACTGACAAAATTCCGGTTTCTTCTGAGCTGGATTTTGATCAGGATTCACTGAGAAATTTGGTTCAAGGTCCGAGTTGATAGTTCCTCTTTTCAGGTTCCTGAAGTACAAGAGAAGCCTCAAGAGACCAGAAGAAAGTCGGCATTTTGAGGAGCGGCCTGTTCAGAAAGATCAAGTGTGGCTTATCTTCCATGTCTGATTTCGTGCAGATTTCCAGCAGTAACCTCATGGGCTGGATCAAACTATGAGAGATATGATGTGAGAAAATTTATGACTTAGTGTTAGCATCGACCTTACGTCCCATACGGTTACGTGGGTGCCCCGATATTACCGGAGTTAAACAAAGTGCGCCCATGGGTATGCACGTGTAAGTCCACTTCAAGCCCACTGTAAGATATTTTGGACGAAGTTTTCGCCACAGCTTATTTTGACGGTTACTTGGATTTCGAAAGGACAAGCTTCAAAATCGTAACGCACTTGACCGGTCACTGGTTCGTTCGCCAGAGAACGATTGTGAAGTAAATCGCTTTGCATTAGCTGCACCGCCCCAGTTGACTCCAGGTGAGGCTAACTCCGCGTACCGATTGGGATATGTTTCGACTACAAATAGAGTGCGTCATGCACCCGCAGCCTGAAACAAACTGAGTCAGCGACTTGTCGACATCAGCCCGGACAGCATACCAATTCGGTGGGCCGAACGTGTAAAGCGACTCCGGGTGAGTCACCCAACTGCCGCACCCCACCTGAGATTGACTTACTCACCGAGTGATTCGTTTTGCTTAGTATAGCGGAAGAAGAGTGAGAGGACATCCATCCCAACAAGTTCACGAGATTGCTAAAGGCCGGTAGAACACACTGCGGTGCGTGATCCAACTAATCGGTGTCGATTTTACGATCTTTAGATGGGAGTTCGACTCCACAAGCCTTCCTCCTGTGGAAGGATTACAGTAATTATCGCCCATTCTCATATCCTGACCGAAAAAGGGACATATCAAAGTGGTCGCTGGTCTTTGGAATGTTCTTTTGAGCAATCCACAGGCTCTGGCTCCTAGCTATCAACGTTTCCATCAAACACGGATTTTCACATCAAAACATGTCTAGTGTGAATGAATGAAAAGTCTAATAAACTGTTCTTTTGTCATTGAATGTATTCCGTTTAAGTGCACCTTGTTATAACTTGCGGGGTTATAACAAGGTAGAAATACTTCATATTATCACGCTGATACAGGTACTAACTAGTCACATCACCAAGAACCTGTCTGACTTAGGCTATCACTATACTGCTAAAAACGGTCGGTGTCATTCAAACGGAAGTTCTTGTGGAGTACGACCAGACGACAATAATAACCGCTGTGGCGCGCTGCGAATCCAGATACGGTACTACTTTCACACAATACCACCAGTTTGTGTTGCTGTTACATCGTCCAAACTACTGGATGCACTAAATAGGGCGTGCGATATGTGGACCAGAATGGTCCGTGGGTAAGATTGCTGACCGAGAACAGGATAAGCCGAGACCGACGCCACAATCTGACAACTGATATGTGTCGGGATATTCTGTGCACATGTTGCTTCAGGGACAAATTCGTAAGCTATTCTACTTGATTCTCGAAGGCACGGAAGACAGCAGATGCACCCTGTCAGTCATCAGTTTGAGCATTAACATCGTTGAGTGGTAGCTTACTTCTGACCATTACAAGGTGTTTGAATACGAGACACTAATGACCTGTCCATATGAGCACGTCTGCATAGTTATTTTCTTCAGGCTCACAAACCAACCAATTGGACTACCCTGTTCCGTCATGTAAGGAAACATACGTCTTCAGTTGGTGCGCGAACGCACCGTATTCATCAGGACGTGGTAGGATAGTGTTTATTATTGTTGTTATTTGGGGGAGCATCAACTATCCGCACAAAACAACTGCTTAGGAAAGCATCCCATGGTAAAATACTGTTTATTCCTTGTGATTAGTTGTGGAATTGGTACTCACATCACTCGCTCCTGTCCAAGCGCGATTATTCGGGTTGGTCTATACCTAAGGGGAAGCACCAGTATCACCCTTATTGAAAATCATCCATAACGCGAATGCTCAGTCGCACAGAGATTTGAACACCGATTACCTGACTAAATGAATGCAGAAAGCGAGCAGTTAGAGAGCTAGTACACCAACCAACACTGAGATTCAGGAACCATACTGACAGCTTCGAAAGCTTTATTTATACACGAGAGACAGGAGATTTCAGTATGCCAAATTACACTGGGGCTGTTGTATCAACAGGTTGAGATAAGTACTGACCGAAACGTTCCGTTTAGCTAGCTGATTCGAATCGAACGATGGTGCTGGACCAGACAACGGCAAAGGAGGTCGATCATCCGACAGGCCAACCATATTTCTGATGGCTTGGCGGGCAGCTTCTTGCTCCGCGATCTCCGGGGTTTCACCAGGCGCTAAAGATGGGAGAGGATGAGAGGATTGTTGGTATTTAGGATAACTGATTTAGCAGTAGGCAAAATGGGGAAGATCAAAGCCCGATGGCTGAAACAAACAAAAGCCTATCACTTGTAACAGCTAGTTACTCCAGAGTTGAAACGGAAGTAAAAGTAGTTATGTTGTTGGGTTAGGGTACAAAAAGGTGATACGAAATCAGGAGAGTATTATATACATTGATATATATATATATATATATATATATATATATATTAGCCTGCTAAATGAATGGCGATACTAGATCATCATCCGGAAAACCGGATAGGCTGAGCTTTGGGAAGGGACGTGACGCAACCATCAACGAAACCAGTAGAGGTGGTGTCGAACCTGGAGCCAAAGCTTGACAGTCTGATTTCTAAAAAAAACCGTCGCGACGCACGTACCTTCTCCCACCAGTGTTTCACCACTGTATATCCCGACTTGATAGCAGGCCACAAGGGTGTTCATGCCGGTTTGATATTGTAACCTGGAGGAAAAAATTTTAGTGAGAACAGCGTATCGTAAGCCCTCATCATGGTAGCAATCGAACAGCTAAAAAAGGAAGACAGGATAACAGGAAGGTTTAATATTGGTCCTTCATTGACACAAAGCCATATCCATTTGCTCCAGCAAGTTTTGTGATCAAAAGTACAGAACAGCACAGCCGTTACAGGGTCAAAAGTGTAGGCATGCTGTGTATCAGTGAAGCAGACCAATATCCTCTCATCCTGGAGAAGTGGTGAGACTCAAGTTGTGAACACCGAAGGTGACTATACTGACCAGCTGATTTCCGAGAGTAATGGATACTGCAAAGTTACGGCTGTTCACAGACTAATCACATAAGCATGACCAGGAGTACCACAAATAATATTAGGTATGCACGGAGAACCTTATGCCCGTATGCTAAGAAAGATGTTGGTTAGGCAAAGTCATGTAATGTCAAAAGGTGACTAGGCCAGATGCAAATATAAGACCAGCAAATCCGAAGTAAAATTTTCAATGTCAGACACCCCTGTTTCCGAATCCGAAAAGAGAGTCAGCCTTCGTCGTTTAGACGTAACATACTAATCATAAGGTTGCTGAAGGCCCTTCGACAGCTCACGGCCATTTTTGCTCTTCTTGGGGTATCGTAGACGAGGGATTCAGCTGGATTCAGTTGAGTCTCCTGTCAAAACCAAATTCGTGGGCAAATGAGACTATTTGTCGACAGACAGCCTTTCTTCACTCGTCGAATTTTCCCGAAAAAAGGGTCCCTGTAGACTACCCAATCTAATTAGGAACCGTCGGCTAGTTGACGTGCCACGACACTGACAGTGGAAAAATTTGCACAACAAATGGGTAGCGAAAATGTAGTGTAAACTTCACACATATTTTCTACGGGCATCGGAATGCACATTCGAGCTAAAACTAAACCAAGGAAATGTAAATTAACGCTCCATAAGAGGCAGCAGAAACAAGGCAGGGCTTCGTCAGTGTGATCGGCACCGAACAATGTGGTTCCTAGTGTCTTCGGTCCTAAGCAGTCTTTGCTGTTATTGATCACTAGGACGCTGTTCGCTCTATCTAAGCCCGTGACCACCTGGCACTGCCTTTCGCTAGCAGCAGTCAGGAAGCATCTGAGACAGTGTTTCCACAGTTGTGGGTTGCATTGAACAATATGATGGCCAAAAAATTGGCGACGGTGACCGAGTGCGATCAAGGGGGGAACATAATCGACGCGCCGCAAACTCCGGCTCCGGTAAACTAGCAAGTGAATTGTCTCAGTACATGTTACTAGTACTTTAACTGTGATGTGTAATGAACTGATTATAAACGGTCACAATAATTCAACGTGGAGGAGCCAGCCATCAATACCAACACTACCAAACTCAAGCGAACAAGTGAAAATCCCGAGAAATCAGTAGGCAACGTGGGATCGACGTAAATGAAAGCAAGGCTGTGCTCGCACACTTCAAGTGAACCTCATCTGCGTAATACTTGAATAGTTTCGCATTGCTGACATATTTTTCTGAAGCTGATCACCAAAACTGCATTGGCCATGTTCGCGAAAATCTCAGCAAATCGTCACCTAAAGTGCGCACCGCCTGATTTTGTCAATGGACCGTAATATCAGGCTTCCCAAAAGCTCCAGGTCCGTTTGTGTCGAAAGTGTGGTACAGTGGGAGTAGTTTCCTCGTCATATCTATATCCAAAACACAGCGAAAGCAGTGGTGTTTAATTCCATCTCCTTCATGACCCTATTTGTACAGCACGATACACTATCAGTAGTCAGATGAGCTACGCGTTGGTGAGTAGGGATTATAGGCTTTTGCAGTGGTCGGGAAAACTACTCTGCCTCCACCACGAGTTCCGTGTGTTGAAAGAGCCTTCTTGAACTATTTTTACGGATTCAGTTGGCAGAACATCCTAATATTCTCAGTGCGATTGCGGTATGCGTTATTACCACATAACGGGGGACAACAGCCAGTGTTTTACAGTAGGTCAAATGTATTGAAACATAATCATATAGGAATATTGTCTCCAGTTCGGCCGTATGACATACTTGGTAACAGTAACCCGGCAAGCTGATCCTGCTGTTGGCAATTCAACATCGAAAAAATGTAGGCTCATATCGACCTAGTTACGCTCACTTAACATTTGTGGTTTCCGAACGTCAGGTCGGTAGCAAAGACTGCCTCTGACAAGCCACAGTGAACTCATCACAACATCTTACATTACCGCATCTATTAGAGACGATAAAGTCAGCGTTGAACCACAGCACTCCATGGTGCCCAGTGATGCGATGCTCCTTCCATCTCATTCTGTCGAAAAATCTCACCTCCTTCAGTACTTTTGTATCCTAATTGTGTAGGAGGATGAAGCACTGAATTTAGTCTACTTAAGCATATTTCGAGACAAGTGAGAAATGAAGCCTATACACACCTCTTACTCGGTTAGATGCTACATGGATCAGTCACTTTACTCTTTTCATCTACTCTCCTACTATGAACTGAACCTATGGTTGAAGCACCCTGAGATGTTGGCCGATAAGTCGGATACAACGATCACCGGGCGGTCCAAGTGATTTGCCGTTCGAAGCAATACGTTTCCCAGAATAATCTGTACAACACAACGAGAACAACAGTGCTACGAAAAGAAATTATTTTGTACAATCTTTTCTACCATAGCACGTATGGAACGGAATAAAATGAAACGAATTATAGGACTAGTTGCATCGCTTTCTAAGAGGACAATAAAGGATCGAATCGGGTACCAGTCAATATTTCTTCAAGTCTGTCCGGACAGCTGCTACGTGCTACTACCGAGAACGAAGCGTAAGGTTCAACTTGATATCCTGTCCGACTAGATGCCTCGTGGTCGGTGAGTCGACCTCTGATTCGATTCAGGATCAACCAGAAGTGTACGAAGTCGTCTGGACAGGTGGTCTTTTGACCGCATTTCTCGCCTCCGGGCGGTTCTACCTATTTATGTATCCCCGCAGCTGCAAATACATTAGTAAATGCAGAGACTAGACACTCACTCCCAACCATTTATGAGTTGATCTCAGTCCTGAGTAAAGCGCAGCGAAACTGGTGGTACCATCCAGCGAAATCAGCCGAGTCGACTGCCTGCCTGTTTCAGGTAAAGTCCACTTGGTGAACAAAATGTGGATGGCTCGCCACACTTGAGCACACTCTTCTAAGGGATACGTCAAGTTGTTAGGGTTTTAAACGATATGTGTACTCTGTCGGTACACACACCCCAGGAGCACAACCAGTGCTAGCTACAGTTTCAGCCACTGAAAAATGGGACAACAGGGAAAGTTGAAGGATTTGGAGCTCAACTAACGTTGAATCACCTTAGTCACCCAACGAAGTGGGAATAAAAAAGTCTAGCACTGAAGGCGGTACCTTTAATTCGGGAATGCTACGCTTTTTATGGTGGAGAAACTACACTTTGGTGAGTCGGTTCCCGAGGTCCAAACCAAGGAAGGGGCGGTTATGAAGCTACTGGTGTTTACTGGTTACAGCCTTTATACGTCGTCATTCCATACGCTGCTCGCCTTTCGGTCGTTTCAACCCAGAACAGGGCTGGGCAAAAGGTGCTGCGGGGTAAACGGGTCGCCGATATGCACAGTACGTGTTCTAAGGAGCGTGATTAGTTCGATCACCCTCGTTCCTACGGTCACATTGCATACTTGGGAATTGCTACTCCGATGTTCCCACCAGACTCAGTTGACGCTTCGGAAACATCTATGACTACACACCAAAAATCTTCGTTGATTTTCTGAACGTAGGGGAAATGCCTATGAGCAATGTGGACCGTACTACCGCATAGTCTGATAGTGACAGACAAACGTAGACTATTCTGGCTGGCAAAAGCCACCCTGGCCTACCGGATCACTTCTCGAGAAGTGAACTCGTCTTCAGCCGGGATTTACACAATTGCCCGGGTAACTTTCTTTACCACATTGAGTGGCTGATTGGTAAGCATGAGGTGTATATTTGATCCACTACCGACTTGTAACAGTACACTTTACGAGTATGAAGTAAATCTTTAAAACCCCAAGCAGCGTTATTAAGCTTTAAACAGGCAAAGGGCAGTATTACTGGACGCAGTAAACTCAATTGAAAAGATTCCGCAGACCCTTATAAGCCGACTGGAGTTGGCATACAGTCTCTTTAAGTGATCAGAATTCAGAATGGATAAGTCAAGATCCAAAAGGCAGCGGATAAAGCTTGTGAAGTTGTGTTTGTGCATTCCCCACTGCCACCTACGAAAGCTTTATTTTGCAACTACACTCTTGTTGGCGGAGGATTCGTGGGAGATAGGTCATGACACTACAAAACGGAATGAAAGCGGCTACTGTTAATTTGAACGCTGTGGGGTCTTCAGTCCTTTTCCCGGCCAGTTTACGTGATTACTCTTGCATATTGTTGGAAACCCTATAGGATATGTCATGGCGAGCATGCTATCATATCTTGGTCAGACTGCCTCGCTCCGGTTCGCCTGTCTTTGTGCGATAGGCTTGGATTAATAAATAATCGCAGTGTGTAGGTTCAACCCCCTATTGAGGTCTTATTCTAATACGTTTTTCAGACGCTGCTATCAGAATGTCACTCAAATTTTCTGAGCATCTTTTTTTTGTTTTCTCTGGATATTTTTCCTTTCACTCTCTACTAAGGCTCCCTCCTTGATTGCTTTAAGGCAGCTAGGCGCTACTGTTTACTGTTGACTGTTGTTGATGATGATGATGAAGGTTATGGTGAGCCGAGCCGTAGTTTATTGCTCGCTGCATGTTCACGCAGTTAGCGGAGTCAATATTCGAAGGTAAGTCACATCTCAGGTTTGAGCATAACCCCACGCAGTTTAAATCTTATCCAAAAACTGTGATAGCTTTGAAGTTCAGCCGTGTAACAAGAGAAATGTGAACAGAAAAATGACGAAACAGACGTGAGGAAGCTCATGCAAACGATTCCTCATTTGGGTACGAGCCCAGTCTTCAGAGATATAACTTTCAAAGTTCTGGGCAACTCCAGCTTAGGTAATAGCACATTTGCCCAATGTGGGGAAGCAACATTATTCAAACTGCTTATCAAATAGACTCATGCTTTGGCAATGAGAGGAATTTGGATACTGAACGAGGCTGTGCACTGCAAATGCATTATTGGCTAGAACAACGACACCATTTAACAAACTCAGTGTGACATTGGACGGACATGGCAATTATAATAGCGCTACCTCGACTCTGGTGGCGGTTTGCCTTCTGACAACAACATGCCATGGAGAAGTGGTAACGGGTTTTCTATCACCACGAGGTCCCCCGTCAAGTCCAGGTCAACCAGCGGAGTAAGCAGAAAATCCCGGATGAAGAGGTATGCCCTCTCCAGCTGCAAATAGAATAGGGATTTCAGACAATATCCATTTGTTGCCAATAGGGGAAAGATTCTTAAAAATGCATTATGAAAGAATGCACTATAGTTGCTGCGATTTGGAGAGATCACCTCAAGTGACCGGTCAGAAATGGTTGCTGCAAGGGACCAAAAAACGTGGGACCCTTTATGTAATAGTCCCACCGGAGGAGAAAAACCCTCAAAAACACGAGGGTTAATAGAGAAAAGTGGTACATTTCCTGAACAGAAATTCTAAGTCAACCATAGACTGCCTGTCTGTAGACTGACTTTTGCACTGCAACTACCTACGTGGGTAGCATCATAAACATTTGCCAGTAGGAAGCGGCGCGAAATAAGAAATACGGCAATACTTGTGCTAGTCTAAAGCGCAGCTTTTTTTACTGCAGGATGTTCCACACCACTGCAGAAACAAGTAGGCGGCGAGCTTAGTCTATCTGCGTGTCACCTGGTTTGGTTCTCCAGCTAAGTGGAACGCACCTGTAACTCGATTCTATTACAAGTCTTAAGACCCGGGAAAGATGTTTGCTGTGAAACGGGTGACGTGAAGGATGTTGGGCGTCCATAAATATGAATCTGCATGAATATATATATATATATATATACGTAAATCCACCAATCCCGTTTCACTTGCTAACTCGACCTACTGAAAAATTGCCTCACAAGTAGCTATGTTTCTTGTTCCAGAGAATCCATTGGTAGGTCCGAGTTCAAATTTTCCAACCTGATCTCAAGTACTGCAATATTCCTTCTTCTCCCTATACCACATTCCCAACGATGCAGGATTTCTCTGTTTCTCGTCGTAACATTCCGGATCCGGGAGTTACCGGGTTGCAGCTGCTTCACAACATCCCGAGTTGACGAACTCAAAGGTTTTCAACTTTCCACCTAAAGAGAATGCAGATCATAAAGGAAACTACTCATAAGGTTGCTGAAGACTCTTCGACAGCTCATGGCCGGTTTCGCCCTTCTTTACGGGCTTCATTTCTCACAATCATCCGTATGCGTTGCGCTGGACCCAGGTGAGAATCGAGATGACTTCTCGTATCAATCTGTTCGTTGTCAGCTACCTCAAGAACTTATTGGGCACTGACTGGCCTTATCGCAAACGGCGTGGTAGCTCAGGTAGCATGGTCGTTGGTTTGTTCGCTGAGCTGGGCAATTTAATAGCAAACGTTTCACCGCCAATCACTACGCTCTCTAACAACGCACTGATGATTTCACCTCGATTGGTGATGAGACGTTTGCAATCAAATTGCCCAGCTCAGCGAACAAACCAACGACCAAACCATACGAACTCAGGAGGACTGTTCACTTTGGTTACCGAGTGAAGGTAAACCTAAAATAAGCTCGAAATGTGATCATTATTCGCCCGGTGGCCCGCCTCCACAAAGACTCATTCATTTGCGGGTCCATGAGTCAGGATGAACAGTCGATGGCTTCGGTAAGAAGAAGTCGCCACTTAGCAACGCCGTATTCCTTCAAGACGGGCGAATGATGTTCCTTATTGGGTTGATTGGGATGTTCCTTATCTTTATAGGGCCTTTAATTACAAACCTTTGGAGGAGTCGGAAAATTTCCATGAATGCGGGGTGTCCCGCACTGAGGGCGTTTGCCGTAGACATGTGTACCTTTCTCCCATAGACTCAAGGTTTATGTTCTCGAACAGCTCTTTCACACTATACTCTGAAAATTACCACGGATATATTATACACATTTCCGACTAATGCGGCTTTTATTGCCTAAATAGTAGAGGTTGGTCAGCATCTACAGCACGATCTACGGTGTGCTGCCTGACCACAGAAGAACGAGACAACACAAAACCTGGGGACGTGTGTGGACTTGCAAATAGACAGTGGCGCGCATTTGTTTATTACAGAATACTCCCCCAGATTCGAAAAATAGTTGAATTTAGCCAGGTCAGAGCTGGTGACAACCCATGGAGGTGAAGTTTCAACACAACAGTCGATTAGCGTGTCTCACGCTATCGATGAATATCAGGTCGTTAGAGAGAGTGGTGTATTTTTACTGACTAGATATATTTGCGCATGTCCTGTCTCAGGGGATACGCTTGCATCGGCGTAAGGAATTTAGGTTTCGGCCGTTTGGAGTACGACCAGGAAACGAACGCTTTAAGGCGCTCAAGACCTTCGAGTCGCGGGCGTCAATTTTGGCAACTTTACAGTCCCTTCGACGCATGGTCTTGAGACTTCAGTGAAATTGGTTCCCAGCACTAGTATTGACGCGAGTTGGCAAATAGCACTCGCGCTTGACAAATTATTTGCTGGCTTCATCTCTCATGGTATAAGCGTGATCCGTACAGCTTCCAAGATGCGTAGACTGAGCAACAGACTCAAGCACGTTACCCTAACTTTTCAAGGGAATACAAAAGTATATCTCTTATCGAGCGGTCTTCAAGTATGCATTGGTTAATATCGAGCGAGTCAAAGCCGGTGTTCAAAAACTCACGGTTTTCTGAGTAGACACGCATGTCCTAACATAGAAAACTGCACGAAAAAGCTTTAGGACGTAAACAATATTATTCGTGTGTTACTTACATCCATTTCGCCCAAGGCTCCAACGATGGACAATAGAGCATTCGAAGTTACTTCAGGAGAGGGTGGGTTGATCGAATCAGGTTTACCGCCAGGCGAATCCTCAGCACCGTACAACACTAAGTCTCTCAAGCCCAGGTTCGCAGCAGTGAAGGACAGTTGTGTAGTTGACAGCAAGCAATTGACAATGCTCATTATCCATTCCTCTGGGACGCGGGGATATACATGCCGCAGAAATGCACACATGTAAGATTCGGCTAGTTCGTGACCTGCAGCAAAAGTATCGGTTAAACGAGAACGGACACAGTGCTTCATTTGGAAGGCAGACTAATTCCAAGAACGTCACAATTATACAGTGGAGTAAACACGTCTCCAAACTGGGTTGGTGATGACGTGAAACTCGAACGCTTCTACATGGTTAAGCTGACCTGGACATTTCTAGCGGGATCATGAAACATGTATCCTCACCATAATCACCAAAAAACGTCCCACGCCATACAGTAGTAGTGAGTATTTTGTCAAAAACGTGAGTGGCTCTGCAATTCCGTGGCGATGCAGATCACGAATCGTGCGTGCAGTTCTGTAACAAGGTTTCAGACTTGTTCTTGCTTAGGGTTTGGCGAAGAAGCAGTTATCATCATCATCACTGACAGAAAAACCAGAGGACAACACAGGTGTTCCACTGCCGTGTACTTACGTCCATTTATTTGAATGAGGCCTTATAATGGGAAAAAAGAAAAGGGCCGGGGATTCTATCCTGCAAACATCCGAGGGACCTACACCTTCAGCACTTCCAGGCAATCAGGACAGAAACTGACAGCATGAACGCCACTGATGCCGGTTAGCCGCCATATCATTCAGTGTATCCAGCCAAGCACGTGGTCACGTGGATCCCATCCTGGAGTGCGAACAGCAACAAGGCGAGGCAGCAGAAACTTAGCTATAGGCTGAAAGTATGTTGACATAATTAGTTCCATTATTTGATTCGCGTTTTTCCATTCAGGAAATAAACCCTCATTGTCACACAACTTCGCTTCGTGGAATTATCAGGTCGTCGAATTTGTGCTGATCCTAACAGAAACGACTACGTAACGTTCATAGTCGTCAGGCTGACTTTAATATAACCCAAAGGGATTCAGAGTTCCCCGATGAACCAAATTTGGTCGCAGTTTAGTCGTATTACGGTTGCAAAATTTCTCGCCATTGTTATGAATGGGTATGAAGTTGCAAAAAATCTGGGTGATGCGTGTGCGACCCGAATTTCAAGATGGCTAGAATAAGGGCCCTTCTATCTTGCTTTATTCCAAGCGATTGACATGACTGAGTGGTAGCTAGTCACTCATGTTGCTGTCAACGATAATGGTCAACTCCGTGCTTTCATCAAAGCAACAAATCATGTGCGATGTAAACTTGGAGCAGAACGATTAAGAGGCCGGATGCAACCCGATCCAAAAAATCGCGCATAAGATGCCTTCTCGCCTGCATTTCACATAGACAAGGGTTGTAGCTAATACCAAATGACTAACCCGTGAACCAAAAGGATCCAGTCTCAGTGATTTCATATGAGAGTGAGTAGATTGCGCTAGCCAGTGAATAATGCATGACGGTACCATTGGAGGCTATAAGAAATGTCATGGTAAGCAGAGCAGCACACACGCAGCGAGGCCGACTACCCACCCATTAACACTATCGTATTCTCGGCTAACACTATCAGCGCGGTTAGTTCTTCGCAGTGCAATATAAAGAGCGGCGTGACACCGGTAGGGCCAAAGAGATTCGTGCAGTGAATGGACGATTGCCACCATCATCATTCGCTACATTTTGATCCCACCAACATCCGCACACGTTGATTCGCAATGCACCAAAAAACTTATGGACCTAGTTAGAGGCTCGTTGTACTTTATCCAATGCAATCTTCACCCTTTATAATCACTTCTCTACACGACGACACTGAATAAAAATGATTCACATGAATAATGACACAGAACTCAAGTGCGTATATTCCAGGTTACACCAACGACATGTGCAAGTCCATTTGGTTCCTTGTACTGAAAAATTCCTCTGGATTGTTTCGGAAAGATTACGTTCACGCAGGTGATTAGACTCAAGAGTATGCGAGTTCCTTATCAGAAGGTTCGAAATTCGAGCCCACCGATAATAACCCCACGAATTTCGAACCTTCTGATAAGGAACTCGCATATTTTTGAGCCGACACCTGAAACAACTGTTCATTGTTGCGTGAACGTAATCTTTCCGAAACAATCCAGGGGAATTTTTTAGTACAAGGAACAAAATGGACTTGCACATGTCGTTGGTGTAACCTGAAGTATACGCACTTGAGTTCTGTGTCATAAAAGCATAAAGACCGCTATTTACTTGGATGTAGTCCAGTAAACAGTTTTCAGTCCTGGAGCTGAGTAAGACTCCTACACCACAGATAACACCAGCCATTGCAACAAGATCACCTGATACCCGAAGGGTGAAATGTAAAATATCTGAGATCGCCCTAAGGGGCTTGATTTACCAGACCAAAATGGGGTCTCCTAAGCGTGTTTCAGAGACGCAACATACATCAACAGAAACAGAAAGTAAAGTTGCAGCACCTGATGCCCAGTTTGACAGAGAGTAGGGACACTGAAATCAGTAACATGAATAAGGTCTTGAGCTTTGTTTGTTCATTTTAGTGAGCGATAGTTTGGACACTGAACAATGATTAGGGAACCCATAGACGGATGGACCGCAGTGGCCCATTTGATGGTCTGGGATGGGGTGTCGGTGAGGACCGGTGAACGAAGAGCTACAGGGACAAGTGATGGTTCAAAGTTTTCCAGGATGTGAAGGAGAGTTTGTTTTAGGTATATCATCACTGGCCTCTGACTTGAAAGTCTGACCCACAAGACAATGAGAGAATGCAGGGTTTCATCCCGGTGCTTTAACCGTAGACATTCACTCAGAAGTATGAACCACAAGGTAGTAGGGTTTTCTTCGGGGATACAACCATAGCCAGTGATTTAATAGTCTGACCCACCTGGCTTCAGCGAGTCGGCCTGGTCCGAGATCACAAGGAATAAGAAACAGACGCCTTACTCCTAATGCTACTACGCACAGGTGATTTTGGAGCCTCGTGGGTCCATGGCAAAGTTTATTTGTTCTCCGAGGGTATTGGATAATTCGCCGGCGGTCATGGTCAACCGCTAGTCGACCAGGGTTTGCGTTTTTTGGAGCTGACGGTTCCTAACTTGTCCTTCCTCTGGAGAAGACAGCCTCAGTGCTTCCATAAATATGGATACGTTGGACGTCCGGGAGGAACACCTCACTACCTTCACACTTCTACTTCCTAGCATGGTTTCTAGCAAGTTCCAGCTAGTGTAGCCCCCGCGAGATGAGTGCTGCACTCGGGTCCGACCACCACGTCAAGGTCGCAGTATTCGGTCACATACTGAGTTTGCCCCTCACGCTTGATTTTTCTTTGTGGGTAGTAACAAAAGGTGATGACCAGAACCAGCACACCCATATAGATAATTCACTGGTGTGGAGTGCTGTGTACAAAGAAGCCAACCAGCACCCTTAATTCTATCCAAAGCTGGCTTTGAAAAAAACACCAGCCGAAAATACATCAGAGCACGTGTGACCATTAGGAAACGCAGCCGTATATGTACCTTTTCGAATGTATTGAGCGTTGCATTCCGCGGGTGGTAACAGTGCTTCACCAGTGCTGGAAGACGCTGTGAAAGGTGCATAGGACCTATGGTTGTAGAAGGAAATGATTCAAGAGGATTAGACAGAACTTATCAGTGAGAGCACGAATAAGTACTGCAGTTGGGATGTTTTCACCAATTCGATGACAAAATGCTTTTAATTCCGCTTGGTTATCCCAGTTTGGCCAAAAGGACCTCGGTCGATACGGTTCGGGTCCTTGGTCAAGACGTCGATAGTATAAATCACGCAGATATGGACGAAGCCATCGAGGATGACTATAAAAGCGAACAACTGCGGACCATGGAAGAACTACCTGAAATTCATTAACATACCTGAGTGGAAAACGGAAGCCGCTTTCAGTAGCCGCATGATCTGGTTACCGGTTACGGTTCAAACCACATGAGTATGTAACACTGTAACCTAAACACAAGTACAAAGTAAAATTAAACTATGAATGCATCATTCAAAAGCCTTCCTTTGTATGAGCACACTGGCCCTTTTATTATGCAAATGCGAATAACAGATGAGAATGGGAACCAGTGTCAGAGGCTCACAGTAAAACGATAAAGAAGCGAGATAAATACACATAAGAAACTGCAAGGTGGGTTGAGGTGAGCGTGAACTCGGCATGTGATGAGTTGGGAGCGAAGGGTTATAAGTTGTTTCAGGGAAAAAATAAGAGTTCACTCCAATAACAAGTAACCGTTGAATGTGAAAACGGAATTGCCCGTCGCAACACATAGGAGGAATGATAAAAGAGACTAGATCCAATGAACACCTGCTGCCGTAACGACGGAGAAAATAAGGCAATACCAAACTTCTTGACTGTTTGGAGTTTGTAACCAGGGACGGGGCAACAACGTAGCGTACAACTTTGCGGTGACTTAGGTAGAAAACGCAAGCCACCCCTTGTGGTTGGCATAGAAGTCGCCAAAAGGACAAACCACTGAACTGAAGTGAAATCGAGACAACTATCCGTAGTCAATGTTCCATAAAGATAGGGCAGAGGACACGCCATTGCTACTTAAGGACCGTTAACACAGTAAAAGCAACCACCCCCCGGAAGCTGTCAAGTTCAAGCCGGAATAGTTGAAAATCAAGGCAGACAGGGAAGACTGGGGTAAGTATGAAGTCTCCGCTTCAAACAGACATTCAAATACTGCTGGTGGATCACAAGCCAGGCATCTCATTGAGATGTGCTGGACCGTTCAAAACGCGTGGTACTTACCGGCCATTAAACTGCACGAGGGCATACGGTATATTTTCCCGAATGTTCGTTAGGCAAAAGGTCAGTATTTCAACTCTGAGGGCTAGAGCGGCGACAAGCTGAGTAGTACAGCGGAGGATGCAGATAGCCTTCCAACTGACAGTAAGATACACACTGAGAGAGAGAGCTTGTGTTCAGAGTCTGTGGACCGTTGAAATATCCCTACTGATCAAATTACGCGAAGAAGATAAAAAGGCACAATTCAACCCTTTGGAAGTACTGTAAACTTGTTCTGAAAGTACACTGCGGGTTCCAGGTTCTTCGCCAAAGGCCTTCTCGTCCGTTTTATAAAGTAACAACGAAATATGTAAACAATGCATGAAGCATCAGTAACATTCGTGGTATTGCTTTCTGGCTGTAATGAGTTTTTGTATTGGGTGGTCCTAACTCCGAATGGTCAACTTATTTCCATTAGTTAAATGGACAAAGGGACATGCCATGAAAACTTCGAAAGTTATAATCCGACGCTGTGGTTGCGGTGGGCAAACGTATTCAAGGATTTCCACAATGCTATGCTGTGTTCTGAATTTAAGTCCTCATATTGCACACAACATGGTGCTCAATCTTTTTAAAGGGACATACTGTTTCAAATGGAACTGCAGTTTATAATTAGACGATAGGTTCTCAAATTGCGAAATTACACGTTTTGCAAAGTATAGTCCATGACATTCTGTGGTAGTGAGTACTGCATCTCCGAGAATTCATCAAGGAAATTCTAACAAATATTCAACGCTGGAAGGAGTACGGATAAATTGCGCTGCAAATAGAGGTCCGCTGTCTAGGCTTGGGCAACCTGGCAGGATACCAGCCCTCGTGCCTCCTTCGGGTGGCATAGCAACTAGGCACCGAAAAGATGTTACAGCTGAACGAGAGATCCCGCACAGTAACGGAAACAACTGTTCAAAACTGGTTTGACCGGTAATAATTGAAAATGCAACTGTTATACAGTGGTTTGGCTTAGTGCCCGTAAGCTGTCCGGTGTCCAAGATACGTGTGAATTTTTTCACCACCGCGAAATGCTCACGGAAGGCGTTCCAGAACAAAGCGACCAACTATGGATGATCCCATTCCTAGTCTGAGGATGGAAATAAGATCATTTGACGTAAACCTAGGAGGGCTCAGAACCTTACATGATGACTGAGGTTAGTGAATTGCACATCTGATACTCAGTTATCAGTCAGCCAATTTCTTAGCTGTAATCATCATCATCACCAGACATCAACACCAGTGTTGACACTGATGCTTCACTGCCATACAAGCATAAAGTTCATCTAATTATGAAGGAAACCACTCACAAGGTTGCTGAAAACTCGACAGCCCACGACCGGTTTCGCCCTTCTTGGGGCTTATCAGGTAGACGCAGTCCCCGAGTTTCTGTCAACCTTATGTTCTGCTTGGACCCAAAATGGACTGATTTCGACAAATACACTCATTTGCAAATTCATTTGGTTTTCATGGGAGACTCAACTGAATCCCTCGCTTATAATATTCTTCATCTACTTATATTCAAAAACTTAGAGTGAAAAGAAGAGGAGTGGGTGAAGGAGGGGACCAGCGACGTTTGAACACCGGGGTTTTGGAGACTTTCCAGCGTTCGCCTCATTCTTTCATCAGTGGCGAAGTTGAAGAACAATGGAGAGCATCAAGATGGATTTGGCTGGGTAGAAGCTGCATCAACAACGTTTTCACACTTGCGGAATACGCCCGCACAACGTTCGTGTCGCGGTGTTTAATTCCCCCGTCGGACGTGTGCAGAAAACCGAATCTGTCGATTCATGTATTAGAATGCCCTTCAGTGCACCAGCGAAGCCCAAAGGTGAACAATAGTGAACACAATAATGATAATGGTTGAGCTGTAACACCCTTTCGGTGCCTGGCTGCCATGTCACCCGAAGGAAGCACGAGGGCTGAGATACTGTCAGGTTGCCCAAGCCTAGACAGAGGAAGTCGAGAAGCAGAGGTTGGGTTCGAACCACGTAACTTACGGTCAGTAAATTCGCGCTCTGACCACCGAGCCACATTCAACATAGAACTACTAACAAGAAGACTTTGTAACAGCTGGTGAATGTCCCGGCCGGAGCGCGCGGAGATAAACAAGCACCACATTCAGCCAGGATTTGGTGAATCACCATATGTAAACTAATCCAATCGTGGTTTCGATATTTTCGAACTTTCAATGCTCCTAACTACGCTTGATTCACAGGGAATGTGTCAGAAGTCCAGGAACTAATACATAGGGATACTCGGGGCCCCTAGCAGCACACGAACTCCAAAAAACGAGTTTTTCGGTTATATGGCGCTCATATAACCGTCTAATAATCACCTATTATGGTTAATTGGCGGTCATTTGCACCATCAGAACTTCCATGTGCCCGTTTTTGTGGTTATCTGAAGGTTAAATAACCGACTATGAACCGCGTTTGTGCGCTATATAACCGACCGATAACCGTCAAATAACCTTGTTTTCCAATTATCGGACGGTTAAATAACCGTTTTCCGGTTATTGGACGGTTATATAACCATCATTAAACCGCATCTCGACGTTCAATGGTGGTGAAATAACCACCATTTTACGGCTAGAGACGTTGAATAACGGCGCCATAACGCGTGTGAGGATGTACGGGGAGTTCTTTTAAGGTTTCCATATAAAAAGATGTCCCCCAGGTATGTCCACTCTCGTTGAACTTTTTCATAAGTTAAATAATGAGGTGAATGCCTGTAGCGCAGTAAGCTGACCGGACGGACGTGCCGCGAATCGGCTATGGACCAGAAAACAGCGCGCCCTGATTGGACAGAATGTAGGTCAGTCAGAATCGGGCATTCTTTGCTCGGGTACTGGAATCCAGTAGGTCTTTTGATTGGCTAGCGTAGAGTCCAGCAAATCGTGGGGA